>JAGFMF010011644.1:1653681-1708085 GCA_019455555.1 Galemys pyrenaicus | reverse complement strand
GGGCCCCCCCCCCCCCCCCCCCCGGCCGGCAGCAGGGATCGAACTCGTGCTGCAGTGAACTCGTGCTGCAGTGGCTGCGATTTGCTTCGTAGTGCGTTGCTTAACCCACTGCGCCACCAGGGGAGGCCTGTCTCATTTTTTTTTTAAGCTTTTGATTTGTAAAATAATTCTTACCTTATATAGAAATGAACAATGATAGTGGTTTTTAACAAATTAGAATTACTGACTCAGAAGTAGTAAATCAAGGCTTTTTCACATATACTCCATAAAATTATATTAGTTTCTTTTTTACCTTTTTATTGATGTAAAATAGCATATGACATTAGTTTCAGCTGTACAACATACCTGGTTACACATTTACACAGATTACAGAATGATCACAATAAATCTATTTAATATCCATAATCACACATACTAGCAAAATTTTCCCATGTGAAATCTCAGCAGCTTTCAAATACACAATGCAGAATTAATAACTGTATGTTGCTGTATTAACTATACCATGCTATATGTTAGGTTACATTTGCTTATTTTATAACTGAAAGTGCTTACCTTTTGACCACCTTCACCATCTCACCAACCCACCCTCTTGGTCTTCTTATAATAAATGAATAATTCACCTATATGGCAGTCATGTTCTTTTATTCTCCACAGGTATGTTTGCAATTCGTGCTGATCATGATTTTGTAGTACAGGAAGACTTCATGAAAGCAGTCAGAAAAGTGGCTGATTCTAAGAAGCTAGAGTCTAAATTGGACTACAAACCTGTGTAATGAATTTACCAGAAGGTTTTTGATAGCTGCATGACAGATACTGGCTTAATGTAAAAATAAAGTTAAGGAAAATAATGTATGTATTGGCAGTGATCTCATTCAAAGAATAAAAATATGTATGGATAACATTTTAAAAATTAATATTTCAGTAATTCTACTTTTAGATTGGTACAGAAGAAATTTGTATGTTAATGCTGCATTTACTGCAGCAGAAGTTATAAGAGTATGTTGAAGCTTTTCATATTTGCTGTGTGAGCATTTTGTAAAACACTGAACATGGTTTGGGATAATAGTAAAAGACAGCATTTTTTATCATTTATTTTATATCATTTGTTTTCCTCATCCTAAAAAGTTGAATAAAAGCTGTTTAATTCAGTTCTCCTACATATATTCTTGTTTTTTATAACAATACATTTACTATGGCCCTTTAGGTTCTTTAGTAGGTAAACTACTTAACCAAGATGAAGTTGTGTTTAGATCATAGACCTTTGAATTTTATTCTAAAACAGTGCCCATACTCAGTGTTCATAAGAGCATCTTGCTACATATATGTATAAAACATGGATGTTTGTATATCTATATCTATATATAACTCCTTCCAGAAAGTCTAAATTACTCTTTACTTAGTGTGATTGGGCTGTGTGATAATTGATTAAAATAGTACGTGCACATCCATAGCCTTACAATTTTAAGATTATGATTAAAAGATTATGATTAAAAGTAATATTAGTATGCTAGTTAGTATGACTTTGTTTTCTTGATTTATGGGAGATGATAGTTTCCTTTTGAGAATATTAAGATCTTTATACTCTTCCCAGAAAATTCACACTAATAAAAAATTTTGCATGTACTAAAACTAAAACCTAAGGAAATTATTCTGTTGCTCACCCTTGGACTGTATAGGTATTTATGGATATCAAGCAATGAGAGTCTGGCATAGGGGATACGGATGTCAGAAATGTTCGCATTAATTACCTATACACAATTATTTCTTTTATGACTTGCAATTAAAGCTTTAGAGAGCTTTAAGAAATTACAATTGGAAATCATCATTGGACATCAATTGAAATTTTGTCATTAAAGGTGCTATTAAAAAATTTCAAATTCATAAACCTTAAAGAATAAACAATATTTTACCTGGATTATCATACAATTATTTTTTAGAATCAAAGCTTATTATAAACTTGTTTCTTTTTACAAGCAGTTTGTGTAGTGGTAGTGAAAACACGCTAATATTAAAATTATTCTATTTTGATAATGCAGTTCATAAATATGACTATAAAATGTAGATGTTTGTGGGGGGGAGATCAAATATCCATGTGATTCGTTATACTCTAATCACTAAGTTGCAATTTAATGAATCACTTGCCTTTTTATTTTGCTGGTGGCACTTTGAAGAATCAGTTTGGTGTACAGACCTTTTTAAGTTTAATTGTGGGTTTTTCTATTTCTAAGATTGATTTTCCTCACCTGTTTAAAAACAAAAAGGATAATGTCTCCTGTGGCCCATAGAAACTATCATGTACCTAGGTTTTATTAACAATACAGTTTTAACTGACTTCTTTTAAAAAGATACTGAAAGTGATGTTTATTAATATATTAAAATATTAAACAATAAAAGATAACGCGCGACTGGCTGATCTATCAGTTCTGTTTCCATTTCTTAGGACTTTTTATGTTTGCATTCTTGATATATTCTAGTTATCATATTCCTCAGTATTCTTAGAAATCCACTGTTTCAATTTTCTTACAAGTGTTTGATGTTGTATTGTCTGTGTAGCATAACAGAGTTTTAGAATGAATTCATTTATTACCCCTTTGGGTATCTCACCACAAATTTCATGGGCTTCTGAGAGGGAGGGACGATTTTTTGTATTTCGGATGCCAGTTTCTGCTGGCTAGGATACTTTTTCCTTTCATATAAGAATTAAGTGGTTTTTTGCCTGTTGTCGGAAAAGGGCAGAACTGGTTTGGGTTGCCCTTCAGTCATTCCCTCCCTCCTGCCGCAGACCCACCTCCTCCACGCGGGGTGCTCTCTGGCCGCTGCGCCTTCGAGGCCCCGCCCCCCGCGCCTGCGCCTTCGAGAAGGGGCGGGGCGGCGGCGCGCTGACACCTGGCGGCGCGGAGGGCGGGTCAAGGACGGGCGTGGGCTGGGATTGGCTGGGCGGCGCGGGGGGTGGGCGGGAAGGAGGGGCGACGGTTGTAGCGCTCGTGCTAGTGCGGGAGCCTGGGCGGCCTGAGGGGCGCGGAGATTCGGGGGGGAGGAAGACGGCAGCAGCATGGCGGCCGGTTACGAGCCGCCCAACCCTCCTCTTCCCCGCTGTCGCCGCCGCCGTCGCCGGAGTCGCTGGGACCCTTTCGTCTGCGTGTGTTAGTTGTAAGACCGCTGCCGCCCGTCAGCTCTCCGGCCCACCTGCCCTTCTTCCTTTCACCGCCACTGCCAGCTTGAGGGTCGGGCCAACCGGATAACCCCCACCCCACCCACCAGCTCTCGGGCAGGGACCATGGAGGACATGAAGCTGGAGTTTCCGTCGCTCCCACAGTGCAAAGAAGACGCCGAGGTGAGTCTGTCTGTTGACTACCACGCACAGGCCTCCCCGGTGGCTCTTCGGCCGAGGGGCGACCCCAGGCCCCAACCTCGAAACCTCCGGCTCCACGGCAGCCAGGTTCCCTTCTGACGGCGTCCGGGAACCTCTGGGCGCAGCCTCCGGCTCCGGGATGGTCAGTTCCGATCCCGACGGAGTTCCTCTTCCCGGTCGGGAGACCCGGGCGAAGGGGCTGGGTCTTACATTTAAAGAATGAGATGGACAAAAACAGTCCTTTACCCTTTAAGCTCAGAATCGAGGATTTACTTGGAGCAAAGTTCCCCTTTTATTGCCAAAGCAATAAGAAGGTAATGTTTTAACTATCGGTTTGAGGACTATCCGTGGTGTCATCCATTCACTTGTGGCACTCGAAGCCCCACATGTGGAATACACTCACGGCCTGAACTTGCAAGTGCGCCTTCAGAAAGTTTTCCAAAGTAGTTTGTTGGTTTGTTTGGGGTTTTGGTTTTTTTAAGGCCAAACTATAACCAACAGAATAAAATGTTATAAAGCTAACTCGTTTGAATCGGGAAACTTCAATCAGAAATCTTGCCCTTTGGAGGGAAAAAAATACCGAGAATAAAGTTCTGTACATTTTGGTCTTCTGAGTTCTAATTCGGGCTCTTTTCACTCCACGGTACTTATTTCTTGCCTAAGATTTGTTTTGAGAGTTTCCTTCACTCACCCCCACCACCATTTATTACAAGTTTAAAATACTTTATGATATCGTTGACTATTAGAATTTTTTGAGGGTTAAATTACTAACAGGACAAGGATAGTGAGGCTTTAATAGGATCAAGAAAGAAATGTAGAATTTCTAGTTTTAAACATCTTAAAGAATTGGGAAGTAAAGCTCTTTTTAAGAAACCATTCAGTTTATACCGGATATATTGGATATCCTCATTTGAGATTCAGATTTTTATTTGCTGATGGTTGTGAACTTTGAAGCTTTTATGTTTTTAAAAAAGTAGACTTAAATAGGAAAAAAGAAAGTAGAATTTAGATGTAAAATGAATTTACAATTTTCTCTTTATTGGAATAATGTGAATGAGGAGCTTTCCAACTTTTTAGGAACAGAAATTGTAACTTACAGAGAACAAGTGAAATACCAAGGTAACAAGTAGCACAGGACACAATGAGGACCTTGGTCTTATGAACCTTAATTCATTCTTTTTTAATATAGCATAGTTCTTCCATGCTCTAATCTTAAAAAATCTTGTTTACAATGCTTGCTAACTTTGTTATTAATCTTTTATTGTTTATAACGTCTAATCCCTGCAAAAAGTGTAGAATCTTTCTTTCCTGTGTAGAACAAACCCTAGTAGATGATGCCAATACTATTTACTGAAAACCAATTCATTCAATAGTTCCTAACTTGGAATGTTTCCTCTCTTGGTTTCAAGTGACAAAATCCAGCTTAGACTGGTTTAAACAAAAAGAAAGTAGAGGTAATAAAATCCAGAAAGGTATAAATGCAACTTGTGCATCAGAATCTCCTTTGCATTTCTCATCACTACTTTTTCTCAGCCTTTTGTATCCTAACGGAGTTTGGTCATCAGCTGATCTGGGGTGGCACTCTTACAGAACCTAAACATTGAAGGAAAAAAATCACCTTTCTCCAAGTTTCAGTGTTTAAAATCTAGAGAATTGGCCCAACATAGGTCATATGCCTGTCCTTTGGATAAGTCAGTTTTACCAGGAAGGGATTAATACACTGAAGTGTCCATTATAGGTCATAAACTCACTTATTTGACTAGAGAGTGCAGTTTATCATTGTAGTCCTTTCACCAAAACCATATGAGAAATTTCACAAAAGATGAAAGATACTTTTTATGCAGGCAAAACTATCAATAACCATTAAATAGAGTACCTTTAATGACAGACAGATTGAGAAAACAGTGTTAATTTTCTAATTTCCAGTGAGATGTGTTAAGTGTTACATTTTCATACAAAGTTGGGGTGTCCAGGCAGTAAAGTCTCTTCCATATGAAAAACCATACAGGAAAAGTAAATTATAATGCATATCTTGCTTTAGTAAAAGTGGAATTTATAGCATGCTATTAATGAGTGTTATTATTGATGCAATTGAGCTATGTATGGTAGCTGATGATTCTATCACTCTGTTAAATAAGTCCCAAGTTTCTTGAAATACTGGTCAGGGCATTCTTTATAGGAAGGTGCTGGCAAAAATTTTGCATTATTTAGATCAGTCTGCAAATAGATTGTTGCTGCATTGTTTAAAACTTTGCCAGGATTTCCCATTGTTTTGAGGATGACTTTCAGATCTGTAACATCATCTACATGGTCCTTTGTGATTTCGTATCTGCCTACCAATGGACTAACCCATTACAGCTACTTTTCCACTTGCTCTCTTCTCTGTGTGCATTCTTCATATTAATTTCTCAGTTCTTGAATGCTTTCATTTCCCCCTCTCTAAGAACCTTTACATTTGCTTTTTTCCCCACCCATGGCTGCCAGCACTCCAAGAGGGGAGTGCCAGCCCTCACCTTATTAACTACTGGATTTCTGGTTAGAGCTCACTTTAGGCACTGTTTAAGAAGTTTTTCCTAGTTTAGCCATTTCTTCCTGCCACTTTACTGCTCCCAAAACTAATTCAATCCCCCAGGTTTATAAGCTTCTGTAGCATTTGACTCTTTTATACTTATCTTTGTAAAAGTAGTCATACTTAACAATTTTGGTCTATTTTCCTTGATAGACAGTTTAATAAGGGATCTTAGTCACCAGTGAATTCTTAACACTGTTTCTTTCACTTAGCACAATTTCTGGCATATACCATGTCCTTTGGTTCACCAATTGATCTTGACCATTTGTTAAATAAATGGAAAAGAATCTTGATTGGCTTTAATATTTGTGTCTTGTAGCAAGATTACAGTAGTTTAGTAGGTATAAGGAAGGGAAAAAAACTTACAGTACTAATTTTTTTTTTAAAAGATTTATTTATTTATGCGTACAAGCACTGGGGTACAGGCCAGAGGTGTGGGGGGGGGGGGTGAGAGGATTCACCACAGACAGAGCAGGGAGCAGAACAGGCAGATCAACGGAAGTACACTGCTGAGGGGAGCAGCGGGCACAGCAGGAGAGGTCTGCCGTGCCATGTGGGTCCCCTCCCTGGCTGGTGGCAGGGATCGAACTCGTGCTGCAGTGGCTGCGGTTTGCTTCATAGTGTGTTGCTTAACCCACTGCGCCACCGGGGAGGCCCTACAGTACTAATTTTTAAAAGAATTAGTCACATAGTTAGGACACTTTGTTTTATAATTCAGTGATTAATATTTTCTCTTCAAATAAAAACTGAAATGTAATTTATTTCCATTTCAGTTAGACTCTATTCTGATTTAATTGGTCTGAGTTGGAGCAAGATAATCCTAATGGCAGCTACATTTTAGAATAAGTGATTTAGAAGCCTCTTAATTGAATGTCCTATCTCTTTATATCCCCAACCTTTCCATTTTTAATTTGAGTTAAACTCTCCTTTGCTTCTTTGCGTTAAGCAAATCTTGAGTTAGGGATGGGAAGTATTGGAAAGGGCATTCTCTAGAGAGTACTATCTTTTTTTTGGAGAAGAGAAATTGTAATACAGTTAGATATAGTTTTCTGATGATTTTTTTTTTAATCCAAACTGCTTTCCTCACTTATGTAAAGTTTGTAAATCTATCTTGGTGTTTCTAAAAGGTAAGGTTTTAACCCACCTAATTCATCTGGTAAGAATTGTTTATATTTTATGTAATGATCATAGCCTATGTCTTTTGGTTCACCAATTGATCTTTGACCATTTTTATAACATACTTTTTATCTCCTGGGTACAATTTATAGATTTATAACTTTGGGTTTCTATGAGAAGGAGAGAGCCTGAAAGATGTTTTTTTATGTTTTAAAGATGCCTTCTACCTTATATCAATGATCGAAGTATTTTCGATCATTAATTTCTGTAAGAAGCATGGCATGTTTCACAATTAGGAGCATTTTGGCTTAGCTGGCTTCTTTTGATTTGTAAAACATAGTCAGATGGCTTACCTAATCATCAAAGTTTGGTAAATTGCATCTAATAATTATAGTATTAACTCAAAATAGATCACTGGCAATTAGAGTTGGGAGTCTGCCTCACTAATACGATCAACTCTGAAGTGATGGATTTTAAGAACATCATGGGCAGACTGAGATGAAGATTAAGTATGATACAGGCAAAAGTTGGTTATTATAGACACATTCATATAGGTGGATGTCTGATAGGGTAAATTGAGCATGAATGATTTTAAAACTTGACCTAGTATGCACAAAGACATTAACAAGATTGGTAGGTAGTGTTAGGCTGAAGAATTGTTCTTAAGGTAGGATTAGGGCTAGGGCCAAAAAAGAAGATGGATTCTTGAGATCAGGATCTGATGCTACACCAGGAGTAGAACCAAGTTAAAAATTTTGTAAGGTAAAATTTTGAAGGTTTCAAAGGATCCATGTCTGATGCGTCATTATTCTTGATGTTGGGGGTACCATGACTAAAATGACAGCCTGTAATCGTAGACCTTTAAAAACTTTTCAATATGAAAATGTTAGAATGTATTAAGTAGAAGACATGGGTAAACATTCAATTTGTACAATTAATGATTACATTTCTACCTCTATTGGCTTGGAAATTACACATTTTATTTCTATTCTATTATTCCCCATAAACTTACTTTTTTTTTTTTTTTTTTTAGTAAATCAGTATTTGTTTAAATATAACTGTATGTTTGCCATATAGTTCCTTCTTACTTTGAGAGATTGCTGTATTGTGTAGTTTTAATGATTAAGAGAACACTGCTTGGACTTGAGAATCAAGTTACTTAGACTGTGCCTAAAGCAGAAATGTAAAATAAAGACAATAACACCTTTTCTTCAAAGAAAATAATTTAGACTCTGTTGGTAATAAACTTTGTTTTTGTGGAATTATCTTTTATTTCACTTTGTTGTTGAAAGATGATTTCCTGGTCATATATTCTGATCAACGTTTATTTTCCTCACTTTGTATTATTCCTTTCTTCGGGCTTCCATTTTTCCATATGAGAAGTCATGGTCAGTCTAAGTGTCTTTCCTTTGTATATAATCTGTCTTTTTTTGGTCTGAATACTCTTTTTTAAGAGGTAAAATTTACAGTGTAGTGCATAGTTAATAAGCATGCAATTCAGTGAGTGATAAATGTGTACAAATATTGCTGCTATTTCTATCAAGATACAGACCATTCTTTTCAACATAGTTATCACCATTTCCATGCAATCCTTATCCACCCACAATAGCTAAATAAATATTATGATCTCTGTAACTGTCCTTTAGTTTCTTCTATTCTTCAGTTTCATTACAATGGAATCATGCAAAATAGACTTCGGTATTTTGGTTTCTTCACCGAATTTAAATTTGTAGAATTCATCTACATTGTATTTATCAATAGTAGATTCTTTTTTATTGCTGATTATTATTTTATTATATAAGTGTATCATAGGTAGACATTCGGATGATGTAAGATTATGATAATAAAGCTGCTGTAATTATTCCTGTATAAATCTTTCTGTGGTTTTGTTTTCATTCCTCTTTCATAAATTCTAGGAGTGCAACTGCTAGATAATAGGGTGACTATTTGTTTAGTATTTTATTTTATACTACCATTAACAATGCTTTAATAGTCTCAGTAGCGTCCCATCATTGTCAAATTTGGTGTTGTCAGACTTTTCAACTTTAGCCAACAGTGGATATGCAGTGGTATCTCGGGTTTTTAATTTGAATGTTCTTAATGAATAGTGATAATAAGCACCTTGTCATATATTTCTTACATGCTAGATGCCTGTTTAGCTTTTTGCCCATTTAAAATATTGGGTTATCACTTTATTATTGACTTGTGTTTTAGATACTGACTTCTTTTTTTGCTCTATGTATTATAAATCTTTTTCTCAGTAGCTTGCTTTTTAAAATTTTCTTGGTGTATTTCATTGAGCAAGTTTTTAATTTTTATGAAATTGTATTTTAATTAACTTCTTTACACAGTACCTTTTGTGCCCTCTCTTTACGTTTTCCAAGATTGCAGAGATGTTCTGTGTTTTCTTCTACATGTTTGATCACTTTTGTGTTTAT
Source organism: Galemys pyrenaicus (assembly GCA_019455555.1). Lineage (NCBI taxonomy): Eukaryota > Metazoa > Chordata > Mammalia > Eulipotyphla > Talpidae > Galemys > Galemys pyrenaicus. Next base: position 1,698,610 of record JAGFMF010011644.1, on the reverse strand, counting down.
GTTTACACATGGCACACATTTTGTTTTCATTCATTCAACAGGTATTTATTGAGTGCCTACTATGTATGACACACTGACATCAAGCATTGGAAATAGATATAGCAGTAAAGAGAGTGGGGGGGTATGTGTGTACACTAGAAAGAAAGAGATAAGAGTCAAATTCATTTTTATTTCTAGACATGCTTGTTGAAAGGTTTTGTAGGGGTGGGGGGGACCTCCCTAGTGGCCTAGTGGTTCAGCCTCAGTGCTACCACCATGACAGTGGATGACCTGAATTCGATCCTTGGCCAGGGAGCCTACATACGGCACTGCAGACCTCTTGTCTCGCCTGCTGCTTCCCTCAGAAGTGTATTTCAGTAGATCTGCCTGTTCTGATCTATACTCTTATCTCTGGTGAATCCTCTCACCACCCCTGCACCTCTGGCCTACACCCCAGTTCAAAAATCTTATAATAAAAGAATACTTTTTAAAAATGAAAAAGCTTTTTTTTTCTTCATTGAGTTGCCTCATTTTTTTTTTTTTTTCCCCCAGGAAAAGTCATTGACTGTATAGGTTTAGGTTGTCTGGACTCTATTCTTTGCCATTCTTCTATTTACTTTTAGTATGAGAAAAGAAAATACTGTATTTCTTTCTGTATTTGTCATGCTTTTGTTTTACTGTTTACCTATCAATTTCTATCTTATCCTTTTGTGACTATTAATCTGCCTATTTCTAAGGTGCGGTATCTTCAGCCAATTTTATAAAATTCTAAGTAAATATTCTGTAATATATTTTTCTCCTTTATTTTCACTCCTCCCTTCCAGAATTTAGGTTTTATGGATGTTAGAGCTTTTATTGTCTTGTGTATTTAGTAACTACTCATGTTTTCTAATTCTGATTTTAGTCATTTCTTCACTTCTGTTTTATCTGTCCTTCTATTTAACCTACCCACTAATTTTAGTTTTAGTCATATTTCTTCATTTCTTTTTCAAGGAATTTTCATATTTCTCTTGACTTTCTTAATCCTTGGTCATACTTTTGATAGTCTCATTTTTGTAATTGTAAATGTTTTATACTTTTAATTATTGTAATATCTGCATCCTTTGTAGGTATGATTCAGTTATTGCTGAATTTCTTCCATTTCTTTTTTCTTTTAATTGTTTTTTTTAATTGTAACCTCTCTATCTGAATTATTGCTGATCTGGATTTAGGGTGTTTCTCCAGAAAGAACATGCATTTCTTTGTTTCTTCCACTAACACCTGAACACTGTCTACCCAGTATCATTTGACATTATTCACTTGACCTTACAAACATAATAAGGATTCTCATGCCAAATGAGTGAAGGTCACATTGAGGTTTACCTACCCTATCACGAGTACCACTTTTCTTTTCAGAACCAAAACTAAGCAGGGCAAGAGTACTCATTTCTGTGGGGATGTGAGGAGCTTTTTATTTTTCTACCTTAATTTGTCTTGCACTGAAGTTACTGCCTTTTGTGGTCCCAGCTTTTTGGTCTTAATCCAGTTTCCCACTTTGAACATGTTCTAGACTTTGTCTTATGTCTCATATGTACAGTGCTGTTTAAAATAAGACCATGGTGAGGATGTGAGGAACAACTATAACTCCTGTATATTGCTGGTGGAGATGTAAATTGGTTTAGGGAATCTTTTGGCAATGTCTAGTAAAGCCAAACATACAATGATCCAGCAGTGGTGTTGCTTATATATCCAAAAGAAATGAATGCGTCTCTCCATCAAAGATCATATAAAAGAATTTTCATAGTACCTTTATTCATAATTGCGCAAACCTGGAAGCTTCTTAAATCTCCACTAACAGGTGAATGAGTAAATTGTGGAATATCCATACACTAATATCCTGCAAAGCAGGCGTTGAGTGAGAGAAGTCATACATAAAATAATACTGTAATATGATTCTATTCATATGAATTTCAAGAACGAGCAGAATTTAATCTTTAGTGAAAAATGTCAGTGATTGCCTCAGAAATTGGAAGCATCATACTGAAAAGAGGAATTCGGGGAACTTTCTGGGGTCACAGGAATCTTGAGTGGTGGTTATACAGGTGTAAATGTTTGTAAAAATTCATCAAGCTCTACATTGAAATTTGGGAATTTTAACATCTCATCCTTTGTCCTTTGATATCTCTGTCTTAAAAGAGCAGAAAGAAATATGAGACCATGAAAAGAACAACAGATCCTCTCAGGAACCTGCTCAGTAATCTTTTTCTTTTTTGGGTTTGTGCTTCTCACGTGCGTGCGTGCGTGTGTGCGTGTGTGTGTGTGTGTGTGTACGCGTGCGTGCCTCTGGGGATTTCCCTTACTCTTGTTAGGTCAACTGTGTATTTAAAGGTATTTTTTTAAATTTATATATACAAGAGCTGGGGTATAGGCCAGAGTCGTGGGAGGTGAGAGGATTCACCAGAGACAGAGGGAGGAGCAGAACAGGCAGACTGACTGAGATACACTGCTGAGGGGAGCAGCGGGCACAACAGGAGAGGTCTGCCGCGCCATGTGGGTCCCCCCCTGGCTGGCAGCAGGGCTCGAACTCGTGCTGCAGTGGCTGCGGTTTGCTTCACAGTGTGTTGCTTAACCCACTGCGCCACCAGGGAGGCCCTCTTTTGGTTTTTTCTGTTGCCAGTTGATTAGTATTGTCTATATGATATCTGATTTAGAGGATCAGCATATGGGAGAAACTTGTGAAATATCAGCTGCTAATGCAATAACCTATCCATTGTATGATGTAACATCATCTTAATTTTGGAAGTACAGTTATTTGAAGAATATCTTTATCATGTTTCTTGTCACTTAAATTTTCAGGTGTTTGTGAAGTCTGTTGAGTCTGATATACTTATAAAATATTCTTATAATGTATTTTTTAAAAATTCACCCATTTGTATGTCTCATCTGTAACCTTTTTTTGGGTGATACTTTTCATAATTTTATTTACTTTTATTCTTGTATTTTCCTTCTGTTTTTAAGGAATGGACCTACCCTATGAGACGAGAGATGCAGGTATGTTAATCTTTTTGTTTATTCAAGCCAATCCATATTATCATCATTGTTAAATAAGTTAACCCAATTTCACAAGGGGGTTGAAACCTGTTGACTCATGAATAGGACAGTAATCTCTTAGTATTTAAAATATTAACATCTTTAAGGTTAATTGTGGATACTAAGAATAGAAGAGAGGAATTGTTCCTTTCTTCCTTAAATTAGAAACAAACTTGAGCTGGTATTATATGTGTGTACTTAATGAGTGACTTTTTTTTTCTTCATCCAATAAAATCACATATAATACTTGTATTCCTTTGGAAAACAGCTTGCTTTTTGTGCTTGTCTAGCTTGTATAAGTGTAGGAGAGTACTGTAAAGCAAATCATTCTTGAATAATTGTTCATCTCTGTCTTTTCCATAATCAAGTTCCATAATTAAGTCCTTCAAAAACTGAATTGAATAATCCTACTATGAAATAAATTAAAGTGATAGCTAAACCTCACAGTAGTTAACTTTTCTTTTGTATTTCATTAACAGACAACTCTGTTCGTTCTAGTATAGATCACTTCCATTCCTAGAAATCCCTTCACTTTTGAAAATCTGAAGCATTTTACTTGGTGCTATGGGCAAATGCAAAAATGAATTAAAATGTAATTTGTACCCATAAGAAATTGGTAGCAGAAGTCAGACCCCATGTACAATTAATTATTCTGCCCTATAGAATAGAACATAAAATTGTACTTTATTATATGGTGTTATCTGGGTTATCATAACCTGGCTGAAAGAGATTTATATTTAATTTAAATGGAATAAATTTTAATTCAGCATTGTATAAACTGTTCAAACTCTGTCAAAAGGCAAGTATTTCATATTGATCTTTTTTAAACTTTGTAATATTTATTCCTATTAATTAGAGGTAATCTGTGCTGTTTTGTTGTATCTTGTACTGCTCTTGATTTGGCTGAATGAGGTTTTTTTGTATATTAAAAGGGATAATTTTATTTAATGCCTGTTATTTTTATGCTATAGCAGAAAATAGATGTAAAATTAAAAACTTGTTATTATGTTATTAATATGTATACTAATTTTACCCAAACTGCTGATAGAAAGAACTATGGATTTTAAAATACCTGATTTTTCAGAACTGTACTTAAACTTTGAATATTTTATTTGCTATATAAAGCACAGTTGCATTTCTTTTCCCAAGTATTTGTTCATTGTGGGTGGGTATTACTTCCTAAATAAATAAAAATTTTAACACATTACTGTAACAACTATAAAGATACCCCACAGATCCACTTATATGGTACATATTTTGTATAAATTTAAATTGCTGATGGTAACTATCTCAATTTTTTTTCTAGGAAATTTTACCTGGATTGTTTTTAGGCCCATATTCTTCTGCTATGAAAAGCAAGGTATGAACTTTAGGTTAGGTACATTAAGTTCATAATAAGTTTATTAACCAATTTTTTTGAGTAAATTTTTTTAATAGTAAGAGTTTTAGTTGAAGGAAGGTTCACAAATATTGCATGTTAGTAATTGTCGTTCTAGAGCACCCACCTCTTCACAAATTTTACTGGATCAGTGATTTTCAAGTGTTTTCCCAATATCACAAGTTGATATTTTGTTTTCTCATGAAATCCACATTTGAGAGACTTACCAAATAATTGATTTTTATTTAATAATTTAGCCTCTAAAATACTAGATATCTCTAATTCTAATTGCAAATTGTAGCTTATGAACAATAAAATTAAAGCTCATAATAAGACCATTTAACATTTTGGCTAACCTTTCTTTTTTAAGGGTAAGTAGGCATGCATACATATGCACATATATGTTCTAGTTGAAGTGACTCAAATCTTATTTCTATTTTTCCAGACGTTAAGAGTTCTGGATGCTCCAAGTTCTAAAGTGCTACACAGTATAAATAGGTGCCCTTTCTAGTCAAACTGAAATGGATTTCTTCAATTACAGTTAAAAAGGTAGATCTAATTTTATGTTCTTGCCACTTCCTAGAGGTTTCAACCCCATGAATTATAGCAGTGAATCCTTTTGAATTATAATGTGAGACATTGTATCACAAATCTACCAATTTAGAAGTCAGTATTCTTGTATATAATATCTACCTACAAGAGAGTTTATAAAACTAGAATTTTAAGCCTTGATATATGTATGAATTTTAGGTGATTGAAAGCTTTCTGATTATTGAGGCATAACTACATAACCATAGTCATTTTGATTGCTAACAGCTAGGTTGGAAAGGTGGAGCATTGGTTGAAAATAAAAGTACTAAAGAAAGGATAGGGTAGATAACTACAGACCTACCTGTGATTTACTTTGTGGAAAAAAAAAAAAAGCAAGCAAAGCTATTACCTAAATAATGTAATATTCACAAAACACTGTTCTTCTAGATGTTTCTAGATTAGTTGCTTGTTGTATTCACATTGCACTCTATGACTATACCTATTATCCTATTGTCACATTAAATTGTATTTGTTTATAAATCTAACTCCTCAAAACTCTGCCCCCTCAACATCATTATGGTCTTATTAGACCTAGGAAAAGCTTTTATGGCAAAACCTAATTAGTTCTTACCCTGAGACACCATAATACAGTTCATATTTCTTTCCATATCATTCTCTAAAAACTGTAAAAAAACAACGAAAGATGATAATGAAGATAAAGAAACCTTAGAGAATAAACTCCTCCTCTAAGATTCATTTATTTAAGCCTATCCTGTATTACACTCAAAACAGTTTTAATAAAAGGGAGACAATTTAGATTCTTTTTAACTAGTGAACTATTTGTTTTCATAAAATGTTTTTGTTGTTTGAAGCTATGTGGTAAGGTCATAACTTGTTTTACATAATTCATTGAAAAGTAAGAGATAGCTTGTTTGCTATTACATTTGAGTTTTACTTTGATAAGATTTGTTTTTTACTTAGTAATAGTTAATGTGCCTTCAAAGCTTGTTAAAACATTTTTTTATCCATAAGTATGTCTTATAGTTTCTCATGTTCATAAAGTTGATGTGAAAACTTATTTATATAATCATAGATAAGTATAAACAAAGGAATACATGTGTTGTTGTTTTTTTAACAAAAATATCCTGCATTTATTGTGGAGGGTGGATAAATGTGAATGTGGAACATTAATTATTGATTCTACCAAATGCTTATCTTCCTCTAACTTAGGACATACTCAGGAAATACTTAAGTACTGATCCTTGCCAGACATAGAAAAGATGGCTGCAAAAAAATAACAAGTTAAACTTTTGATTTGGTAAAGGATAGAAACTATATTTTTGGTGGTCAACATATTATAGTATATACAGTTGTTAATGTATAATGCTATATATCTGAAAATCTGTATTATTTACCAACCAGTATTAACATCAGTTAAAAACTTTTAAAAATCATACTTTCTTAGTCAATTTGGGTTACTCCCATAAAATATCATAGACTGGATGTCTTCCCCAACAGACGTTTATTTCTCAATGTTCTGGAGATGGGAAGTCTTAGATCAAAGTGCCATCATGGTTAGATTTTGATCAAGCCCTTTCTTTCCCTGATGTGCAGATAGCTCCCAGTCATCATGTGGGTACCCTTACATCATGGACAGAGGGAAGTTCTGAAATCTCTTCTCTTCTTATAAAAGAAGTAACTCCATTCTGGGGGCATTACTCTTAGAATCTCATTATATCCCAAAGAGCCTCCTAATACCATCACCTTGGAGGTTTAAGAATTTAACATATGAATTCAGTCTATAACATGCAGTCTGTAACAAATATAAATTATGTTTTTATTTCTTGCATGAATTATCAGTATTACTATTCCAGGCTATTTCATGCAAGAAGTGAGAAATATATAGGATTATAAACTGAAAATATAGAAAATTCAAGATTACTGTTTCTGATTCCTTAGGCCAGCATGCTATTGTTCACTTACTGACCAGATAATTTATTGAACACCTGTATTTCAGGCAGTTACACATACTTAATATGAATCGGTATACAAGTAAAATTCTTGTTCCTATGGAATATACATTATAGATATCAAAATACTATGTCATGTACAAACTTACTGTAATCACTAACAAATAATATTTTTGATCATTTCTGAATTTTCAAAATGATTTCTACTAAGTATTAAATTGATTGAAACATAGAGCCACAAAAACACCACAGACTGTAATATCATTTGGAGTTCCATATTTAATTTTAGGAAGATTTTATAATAATGAAAGGCTAATTAGGTTCTGCAAATATAAATTAATCTGACTTAGAGAAAATATATACTGGAAGAGTCAGGGAGTAGTCCAAAGTGCTCTGGTACTACTGTTAAACAAGTCAGTGATGTCGAATAACTGTTTATGTCTTTAGTAGTCCCCTCTAAATAATAAAGATTGTTATCAGTATATGTAATTACCATTTACTTGCCATGTGCTCCAGTTATTTTGCCAGACACTTTACAAATGTCATCATATATAATTCTCACCCACTCTCAATGAATAGGTAAACTTTTTTCATTTTCACATGAGAAAATGTTGACATACAGTTTAGATCATTGGAAGAGCTGGCATCTAGTTGGGTTCTTGTGATTCCAAAATCCCTATTTTTAACTATTGCATAGTATTATTTCCCTAAATAAAGTATTGGAAGGACCCATGTAAAATAACCCTATTAGCCTTCTTTGAAGACACTTAATATATTAATCATAAATCATTGAAATATACTGCTGATCATTTCAGGTATAGTATAAAAATAGTTTTAATTCCCCTATGCTTAGACTCAGATGTAGGTATATTCTAATGTTGAACCCTGTGTATTTTTAAACATCTGTGTTACAATAGGATGATGTTTTGTATTTTAAACTATTTCTCTCCCCCTGCTCCCCCTTTTTTATAGCTACCTATACTACAGAAACATGGAATAACCCATATAATATGCATAAGACAAAATATCGAAGCAAACTTTATAAAACCAAACTTTCAACAGTTATTTAGGTAAGAATTATTGCTGTGATACATAAAAATGTTAAGGGTAGCAGACCTGTAATAGAGTTTTTATTTCAAATTGATTTTATTTTATCAGAATAGCTTCTGTACATACTTTATAAAGATGGATCATATGGTACATCATAAAATCATTTTCCTTTAAAATATTTCAGATAAGTAATTCATGTACTTATTGTAGAATATTTAAGATTCAAAAGAATGTATTTTGAAAAGTAGGATTTCCTGTTCCTACCCCATAGATACTTAAATTACTTCCCTAGAGGCATCCATTGTTATTTCTTCTTAAGTACCCTTCTAGCATTATCTTATATATACAAGCATATTCCTATAAACTTTTGTTTTACAATTTTTAAAATATATATTTTAGAGATAGCTTTATGTCATTACTTAGAGAACTGTTCTTTTTAAGTTGCATGACTTTTGCTTATATAGCATATAGTAAATATCCATGGATAGGTTATTTAATTCATATTAAATATATAAATATATATGATTCTTAATGAATATATTAATATGTGAATATCAGTAGTGTAAATGTATAGAAGTGAAATTGTTCAGTCACATAATATTTAAGATTTTAATAAATATTGCAAATTACCATACACTCTGAGTTTACATTTTCACTGTAAAGTATATAAATGACTTTGTCTTGATCTCTTCACTACAGAATTATAAAACATTTTTAACTTTTCCCAATGCTGGAATGAGTAAAAGTGGTGTCTCATATTGTTTTAATTTGCCTTTCTCATTTATCTTATAATGAGTACAATTGAGCATGTTATTCTAACTTTATTTTTAAAACAAGAGTGTATGATACATGATAAGAAGGGTACAAAAAGTATACTAAAGCCAAGTCTTTTATTCTAAAGTTAAGTCTCTTTTCTCCTCCAAACCCAGACACTTAGCTTCTCTCCTAGGAGGCAGCTACTATTAACTCTTCCTTGAATATCATTCTAGAGATAGTCTGTGTCTATATAAAAGCATGTATGTTAAAAAATAGTTTTATGTTCTTCTTTATTTGTAGAAATGAAAGCAACTTGAAATTCCATCAGTACAAGACATTTTAAAATATGCTACGTAAACTTAATACAGTAAAGTTTTGTAACCACAAAAAAGAATCAAATATTTCTATGTGTGGTTAATAGGGAATACTCCCTAAGGTATATTAAATGAATAGAAGCAAGATGCAGACAATGTATATACTCTTAGTGTGGTTTAAGTTGCAGTACATTAGCTCTATATATTCTTGTATGTACATAACAAATTTTGGACTAACAGACTAGAAATTTGACAGTGGTTACTTCTGAAAAAAGACGTGTCTGAGATGGTAGAGGTACCTGTTTTTCATTGTAAGTTTTTTTATACTGTTAGTATATTTTACTATGTGTATATATTTTTTAGTTAATAGAATCTAGTTTTTAAAAAGGAATGTGTATCCTAAAGTAAAATAGATTTAATAACTGTTAAGAAATATTTGTTCCTTATTAATATTTTGGAAAATATAAAATGACACCAAGAAAAGTGTTTTTCACAGGGAACATTTTAGTGTATTTCCTTTTATATCTGTCATTCTCAGTTATATGTTTATTAGGTTTAACACATGTAAACTTAAATATATTAAGGAAAATAAAAATATTATATATTAAAATGACATGCACTAGAGTCTAATTTGTATAGAATTTTTGTGTTTTTTTGTGCCAAAATGGTCCGGGTGCAGGTTTTTTTTTTTTAATACCAGTGGAAGAAATCTTTTACCTCAGACTTAGAATACTAGCTTATAAATTGATAGTTATACTAGTAATTTTGATATTTAACTGACACAGTAAAATATTTTAGTTTTGACTGTAAAGCCAGTTTTTTCCCCCAACACAGTTTTTTTTTATATATTAATAGTTTATTTGTATAGTAGGCTTACCCAGTCACATTAGGATAGTCATTGTCAGAATCCTAGTGGTTTACAGTAGCTAATCCTTGAATTCTGAGCTTTAGCTTCTCTGTTAAACCTTGATTTTATTGAACTTGTCACCTAAACAGTCATTAAAAAATCTCTACTTTTTGGGCCTCCCTGGTGGTGCAGTGGGTTAAGCGGTGCGCTATGAAGCAAACCACAGCCACTGCAGCACGGGTTTGATCCCTGCTGCTCCCCATAGAGGGGACCCACATGGTGAGGCAGATCTCTCCTGCCTTGCCCACTCTCCCCTCAGCAGTGTATTTCTGTTGATCTATCTGCCTGTTCTGCTCCCCGCTCTGTCTGTGGTGAATCCTCTCACCCCCCACACCTCTGGCCTGTACCCCAGTGCTTGTATGCATAAATAAATAAATCTTTTTTAAAAAAAAAACTCTACTTTTTAAAGAAATTTTGACTTTAAAAATTTCATTTTATGACTTAGTTACCTTTATGTAGTTGTGTTAATAAACAAGTGGATTAGAAGTGGAAGTTTTTCATCAGATAAATCTAGTATTTTGATAATACCTTATTTTAAATGTTTTCCAAGGTGTGAATTTCCAAACCGGAGACTCTTGGCTGTTTTTTGCTCTACTAAAGATTAGTTTACATAATGAATGGTTGACTTATGACTCTGTTGGAGTGTTGTCTTCTGTTTTGATTAGCTTCCTAATCAAAGCCTTTCAGACCTCGAGCTTCCTGTTTTCCTTTGTAGGGTTATGAGGGGGGATAACAGAGCTACTCAGAAAAGAATCTGCTAGTCCTAGGAAAGTTGATAGAAATAGAAAATAACAATAAGGAATACAGACATGTTTTGTCATTATCTATGTCCATTGTAATTTTTTTGTTTAAATGGGATAGATTTTCTTTTTATGCTAAAATATCAGAGAAATGTTACTTAAGGCTTTAAATGTCATGTCTTCAAGCATTGTGAAACCTGTGTTCCTTGGGAGTGTCATACTTTGAAAGTTCTGCATTTCTTAAGTGCTTGATGAGCAGTTTTAGAGTTAAATTTTTTATACATAGAATTTTATCTGAAAGTGTACTTACCACAAAATAATTTTATTTTCAGATATTTAGTCTTGGATATTGCAGATAATCCAGTTGAAAATATAATACGTTTTTTCCCTATGGTAGGTATCAATATTTTAATATTTAAAATTTTTTTTATCATTTGAACCCTTGATTATGGTTCTAAAACTTAATGAGACATAATTTCCTCTAATACTCCTATTGCTTTGTTGTGACTGAAAATTGTAGATTATATTTCAAGGGAAATTTATTATTTTTAAACCTTTTTATGATTTTTAAAATTTGAGAAATATTCTGAATTTATTAAATTCAAGTTAAATTTTAGTTCCTATGTTATTTTTAAATCTCATAATAGCTGTATTCATAGCATTGGAAATTTTGCATTTTGGTAATTTTTATTCATATAATTTAGTAGGAAATTATTTTCTATATATTTTGTTTCATTGTCTATTTTGTACTTATATTAATCTACATTTTATTTTAATACATCATATTTTGCCTTCAGACTAAAGAATTTATTGATGGGAGCTTACAAACTGGAGGTAAAAATCATTTTGCTTAACTAATTTTTTTTAGGAAGTTGTTTTTTATAATTACTTTTAGTTAATTTTTATTTTAAATGATATGGAAGTTACAGATATAGCAGTCTACAGATAGTAGACTGCTCATAAGTTTGAATTTTTTCAACTTGTTGCATTTGCATACACTTTCTTGATACCTCTATAGAATTCTAGACCAGCTCTAATCTCTTTAACCTAAAAGTATATTGTGTTTATTACATAAGTTGTAGAGATCTGAAAATTAATAAATATCCAAGTGGTATGGATAAAACAGAAAATGTTTAAGAAAAAATTTATTTTAGTATGGTATAATACATGGTTTCAGTATATTTTTAGGTGTTGAATCAGTTGCCTTTATATCAAAATAACTATTTCTTGTTTTTCAGGAAAAGTTCTTGTCCATGGAAATGCAGGGATCTCCAGGAGGTACGAAGTTAGTTATAATCTTTCTTTCTTTAGCATTTATTAATCAGTTGTGTTTTCTGTTTTTTCTAAAATTTTCTCCCCCTCTTCAGTGCTGCCTTTGTTATTGCATACATTATGGAAACATTTGGAATGAAGTACAGGTAAGAAAGTACTCTGAAACCTAGTCACAATTTAAATTCTCATTAAAATGAAATTTAGTGAAGATGGTTTGGGAGTTTGAAGTTCATTTCTCCTCATTCTGTCATATAGTCATGTTTAACTAGTCAAGCCCTTATATTCTTATGGTCAGTCTTTTAACTGTTGTAGCTTGTATTCTTTGTATAGATTTGCTTATGCTAATATTTTTGGTTTATGAAGTTAATAATAATTATTACTATTTTAAGAAACCAGAGTAGCTACAGTAGAAATAATCAGTGGAAAATTACTTATTACTAGGAATTGGTTAGTTTCAATTTGAAATCTCTAAGATACAGCTGTTGTTGCTTGCCTTGTTTAAAAAGTTAACTTAATTCTTTTTTTCTTTTCTTCCATAAAAAATTACCTAGAATTGTTTCAGAAAATTCAATGTTATACAAAACAATATTTTCCTAGTATACTACATAGATAAAAAGGAGAAAGCGAGATTGAAAGAGAGGGGCTGAAGGAGCAGACTCATGAGCTTCTTGCCTTCAGATAAACCCAAATTTGTAAAGTGTTTTCTTTCTTAGTATTTCTTACTGAACAAGTTAGAAACCTAGTAATCATTGACACTTTTCTCTTTCACGCCACATCTCCCAGACTGATTCATTACCAGATTCTTTTTTATGTCCTAAAACATGGCTTGAGTCCATATCTTCATCATTTAACTCTCCTAGTACAAACTCCAGTCATGTGTTTGTTCCTTCCACTATCGAAGTAGTTACCTAAGTGGTCTCATCTATTCTTTCCTTCTCTTCCTATGTGGTAGACTAGTAATATAGAATTATTTAGCCCAAAAAGCTCTGAAAGGTTTCTGACCCTTAATAATTTGTAACAAGACCAGTGAAACTTTGCATTGCATGCCCCTGTCACCCACTTCTGCCCTTATACCCTCAACCATGTTGTTATTCTCATTTAAACTTTTCAGCATTGGCTCTAATTGCCTGATTTATAGTAAACATTTGAATGCTTATTTGTTTGGTATCCTTTATGTTAAAATTATAATGGAAAAGTTTGCTTAAAAGACTAGTTCTTAAAAGAATATTATTTGAATAAAGATGCTCTACTTAACTGAAAAAGATTAATAAGCATTGGTAGGCTTTTTGTTTTATATAGTCTCTATTTAGTAATTTGGTGTCTTGTCAGTAATAATATTAATAGTGAAAATAACTTCCATTTATTGGGTTTCTGCTTTGTGCAGGTACTATTGTAGGCACTTTGATCTCATTTAAGCCTCACAGGAACACAAGGAAGTAGATATACTTCTCATTTAACCAATGATTATATTTTGAGCATGTGCTATGTGACAGATGCTATACAAGGTGCTTTACACTTACTATCTTCCATCTTCACAATAGCCCTCCAAGGTAAGGTATAATTATGATTCCCATTTTACAGATAAGTTAAGCTCAGAGAAGTTGAGTAATTTCCCCTAGGACACACAGCTGGTAAGCAGAGGGATTGTGATATTTAGTCTGACTATGCCGTTAATTTTTCCACTAAATTCACTATCCCTCTGTAGTGCAAGTTCTATGAATAAGATTTCCTATTTTAGGTAAATTTTTAGATAAGCTCCTATTTTAGGTAAATTCTGGAAAAATTAATTCATGAAATAATACCATTATCTTAATTTTCTTTTTCTATTTTCAGAGATGCATTTGCTTATGTTCAAGAAAGAAGATTTTGTATTAATCCTAATGCTGGATTTGTCCATCAACTTCAGGTAAATTCTCTTTTTTCTTCAAGACAATCAAGAAAGTAGGATAGTTAGAATCTTATGTTCATGTAATTTAGTTCATGTTCATAAAATTTACTTCGTGAATACTGAAAGTTTGCCATAAAATGACTTAATTTTTTATTCGTTTACATTTCTAAAAGTTTTTTTTAAGCAGCAAATGCCAGTAATAATAGTAGTAGTAGGAATAAGGGTTATAAGTACATTTTTAGATCTTAAGTTAAAATATTGATATTTGAATTCTTCAAATTTTTTTTCTATATTGATTATACTGAACATAAGAGAGTTTTGATTCTAGGTATACTTCTTGTAGCAGCTTTTTCTATTTGTCTTTTCTTGTATGCCTTATTTTACTGGTACCTGGAAGATGTACTAAAAATTATTAAGATAAACCTGTGAATTGCCTCATTAGAATATGTAATTTTTTCGAAGAAAGAAAAATCATAGGTTTAAAAATGTGCTCTGGCTGATTCTATACAATTACGTAGGAGTAAATCTTACACTGAGATATCAAAAGCATTACAAAATAAGATGTCTCAGTTACCAAACTTGATAAATTTTACACCATCTTTAGTTTTTACTTCATTTAGTGGTAGCTCTGTTTTCAGCTAGTTTATATTTCTTTTAATTCCCTCTTTATAATTATATTATAGAAAGCAAAACTATGGTTTTTTGCCTTTAACCCAATTCTTTGAAAACACTCATTTTAAACTTATTTTGCATTTTGAAAAAGTAATATATACCTATGGTTCCAAAAATGTAAATTCAGTAATGCCTAAGGAGAATACAATAAAGTCTCCTTAATTGTATATCTTTGAAGGCCATTTTAAATAGTATATATAACTTTGCCTGCATAATATTTTTATATGTGTATGTATTTATATGCATTTATGTAGCATAATTTTATATTCCAGTTTCCTTACCATGGACCGTTAGATTTATGGAATGGTTCAAAATCCCCTTATTAATGTTCTTTTAGAATTTCCTAGAAAATTCTTAAATTTATGTTTTGGAATGAACTTTACTAGAAGGAGATCTGCAGAAATTTTTAATAATACTATCTGTATTCATACTTCAGAAAGAATTAACACATTTAAAACTTAAGTCTTCATCTTTAAGAATATGTTCCATTAACTCAAGCCAGCTTCTAAATCCTTTAACGTTTGAAAGTTTTCTTTGTATGGAATATCTACATTTCTTATGAAAAACATTCCTAGGTATTTTCTTTAATTTCCATAATAGATGAAATTGATTTTTCTTCCCATATGTTTTCTAGTTGGTTATCTGTAAATATAGGGAAGCTTCTGATTTTTATTACGTTTTCAGTTGACAATCTTATTAAACTCTTACTGATTCTAAAAAATTTCTAGTTTTTTCATTTCATCTTTAACTTGTGATAATTTTACCACTTTACTAATTTTTAAAAGTTGCTTTCTTCTTGGATGTTTGTTGTATCAAACTGATAAGTAATACTGTACATTTCTAATTTCTGACTTCTGGTGTTTGTGTGTGTGTGTGTGTTTGTATGTCCTTCTGTTCCTGTGTAAAGAGTTCTTATCAGGAAGAGATGTTGGTTTTTAGCTTAAAAATTGTTTATGGAACAATTATGTAGTTTCACTTCTTAAAACCATTAATATGGTGAATTGATTTATAGGATAATATATTAGATTTCCTAATTGTTGCGTCATGTTTGATTCAGGAATGGACTTCACATGGTTATGGTAGGGTTCTCTCAATGTGTTGCCAAATTTTATTTACAAAGTTCTTTTTCAGTTGAATAAGTGACATACTTTGGTAACTTTTTTTTCTTTACTATCCTTTTCTAGTTTTGGTGTTTATCATGATACACTCTTTTGTAAATGGAAGTTTCTTTTTCTCGATGTGCTGTAGAACAGTTTAAATTGGAGTTATATGTTTCTTTATGTTAAGGTATATTGCACCTATGAAGTTTAGTTATTCATTATTTTTCATTCATTCATTTATTTTGAGGGTACCCAGTTCTTGGACAGCTTTATTTGTTAGGTTAGTCAGATTTTCTTATACTCTCTTCAGGTCATTTTGGATTGTTTTATAATTTCCTTTATAATCATTCAATTCCTAGAACTTGACAATTAAGGAACATATGTTCCTTATGTATTCTTTTAATATTTTCTGAATCTGCTGCTTTTTCATTTTTGTTTCTTTGTATATCTTTGCTGTTTTTCCCTTTGATCTGCTTAGTTTCTTTCATTTTTTTTGTGTACTAATTTCTGCTTGCATTGTGCTTTCCTTGAGTTTTGTTGATGCCGCTAGCTATTGTTCTTTTGTGAACAAGAGTTGGAAGCTTAGCTTCTTTTCATTCTTTCAGTTTCAAGACTATGAATTATCTTCTTAGCATTGCCTTGACCATATCCTATAGATTTTGTTATGCAGTATTTCTATTATTGTTATAGTTTGATATCCTGTAACTGCAGTTTTGATCTTATTTCTTATCTAATGTGTTTGAGAAATTTTTTTTAAACTATCGTTGCCAGGGATTTTAAGATTTACCATTTTTGTTCATTTTAATTTTATTGCATTGTGATCAGAGAATGTTTTCTAATACGTTTTACTTCTTGAATTCTTTAATGTTTTCTTCATGACCTAGTACATAGTTGTCATTATGACCATTTCATTGGCATTTGGAAAGTTGTACTCTTTGTTTTCAGAGATATATTTGTCCACTTGCTATGTCTTGGGCTGAGAGGGGTGAATTTTAATCTGCCTTACTGTGTGCTTCTGTTTATTTTTCTTTATTTCCTCTATTTTGTGTGTGTGTGTGTGCGTGTGTGCCAATTGGTGCTTTATTATTTGGTACATAAAATTCAAGTTAGGTCTTCATTGTATTACATACTTTGTTTACATTCAGTTATTTTTTTAAAAAGATTTATTTATTTATGCACATAAGCGCTGGGGTACAGGCCATACTCTTGGGATGTGAGAGGATTCACCAGACAGAGTGGGGAGCAGAACAGGCAGATCTACCGAAATACACCGCTGAGGAGAGCAGCAGGCGAGGCAGGAGAGGTCTACAGTGCATTGAGGGTCACCTCCCTGGTGGGGATCAAACTCACACTGCTGTGTCACGAATGTTTCACAGTGTGGAGCTCAACCCGCTGTGCCATCAGGAAGACCCTCCATTCAGTTATTTTGACCTTGAAATTAACCTTATTTAATAATTAATTTTGTGACCCTTATTTTTTTTGTTTGCATTTGCCTTTTGCATTACCTCATTCCTTTTCTTTCAACCTAATTCATTTTGTATTAGATGCATTTCCTACATATGGTCTCTAAGTATTGCTATTTGATTCATTGTTAGTATTTTTTTAATAAATTAAATTAACCCTACTTCATATGCTGAAAATATGGATCCACTTTTGTCTATTATTTAATGTCATACTTTTTCTTTTATAGCATCCTTTAAAAAAATTGCTGTACCATTTGAGGATTTGATGTTTGTATTCTTTTTATAATTTTAATCAACTTATAAAGCTTATAATTTTTACGTCTAATGGGCACAATATGAAGTTTTCAGTATATATATGTTTCTTGAGTTAACACATTTTAATAACAATCGGAAGATTTCTATTAAAAAACCACAGATTTATGTATCTCTATTTCTTTTCCTGTTTAAATCTTGGTTCTTCTAAGGGTTACCTCTTATATTTTTAAAATATTTAAAAATGAAGCCTGTTTTTACTTAGTTGCTTTAAAATTTACCAATATAGGCTCATCTGGTACTTATATTACTTCCTCTATTGCTTCTGCCACTTCCTTTCTATTTGTTCATCCTCAGTTCTATATATAGGATTCCAGTTTCTTTATTCAACTCATGGAGTTTTTCTTTGAGCATTGTTTTCAAGAAGAGTTCATGGAAACTATAATCTGTAAGTTCTGATGTTGGGGAATATTTTTTACTGTCTTTATGTTTGAAAGACATTTGGCTAGATATAAATTTTTTATTCTTCTTCCTTTATAGGTTCGTACACAGGCCTGTCATTAAATATTGTTCTAGAAAAATCTGAAGGAAGCCCAATTAAAAAAATCTTTCTCCCTTACATGACTTGATGAGGAGGCTTTGTCTGTGTGAACATAGAATGCTTTATGAAGATGTACCTGTTGAGTGCTCAGTATCAGTTTTTTGAGTCAAATTATGTCTTACCACTTGCAGAGTTAAGCCTTCCCTTATTTCAGGGACATGTCCCTTGCTGTATTGTTTCTTCAAACATTTATTTGGCATTGTTTTTGGTACTTGGCAGTAAAGCAGAGACTGAAACACACATAAATCTCTGACTTTATTGTAATGGATGAATTAGACAATAAACAAAGGTAAAAAGTGATAGGTCAGGTGGTGATGAGTCCTAGAAAAAAATGAGAAAGAACTGGCCAGTAAGAGTGGGACATTTTGAAAAGGTAATTAGGGAAGGCCTTATTGCAAATGTGATATTTTAACAAAGACTTGGAGAAATTAAAGAAACAAAATCTGACAGGTAGGGGCCACATGTATCTAGACCTTTGACCTTTAAGTGGAAAAATAACCTTGTAATAAAGTCATTTTGGCTACTATGTTAAATCCAGTGCAATATTTTTGTGTATCTTGTAGGGGGAATTGAGGGTGAGGGCAGAGGCAAATACAGTAGTCAAGAGAGAATATTGACATGGTAGTAGGGGAAGAGGTGAGAAGAGATCAGCTTCTGGATTTATTTGATTAGTATAGCTAACAGGATTTGCTAATAAATTGTTGTGGAGTGAGATTAGTATGAATCTAAACCTTTTAGCTTGATCAGGTCGAAGAGGAACTGCTACATACTTAGCTGGGAGAAACTTCAATGGAAAGTTTGAAGGAAGTGAAATCAAGAGCACAGTTTTGGTCATATTAAGGTTCATAGTGTATTAGACTAGAACTTAGACAATGGGCAGTTATAAATCTGGAGTTCACAAGGAAAAACTGTTTATCTAGAGATAGTCAGTGTACATACTATTGAAAACCCTGAGGACACTACGGGAATGAGTGTGTCTAGAGAAGATTTATTTTATAAATTTTTATAATTTAAAAAATAGGAACCTAATGCCCTCCAACAAGAAGAGGGTGGGGAGATGAGAAATTAGCAAAAGAGATAGAAAAGAATGGCCAAAGAGATTCCTTTTACTCTACTGGAAGAAAATTAAGATGGTCTGATGTTTAGAAAGTCAAATGAAACAAGTGAAAAAGTAGGGAATGATACATTGTGTCAAAGGCTAAGAAGTTAAGACTAATAATTGATATTAGAATAGGAACATGAGGTGCTTGGTGTCCTTGATAAACAGATTTTGTAGAGGGAAGATCATCATTATAATTGCTGAGAGTTGAAGGAAAGAGAGAAATGTGAACAGAAGGATAATTCTAAAGATTAAGCTTTGAAGGGAAAAATAGAAATGGAATTTCTGGAGGAAGAACCAGGATTAATGGGTGAAGGGATGTTTTCTGAAATGGTAGGAAGTATCTGTGCACTGACTGGAACAATCCTGGAGGAAAGGAAACATTAATAATGGGCCAGAATTGTACTGTATGATTAATTTTTCTCTTTGTTGGTTCTATTCTATCTATCATTTTTCTGGTTTTTCCCCCTCCTACTTCTTTCCCCCTCCCACAACTATGTAATAGTTGATATCTTCTCTCTTTTCATAGTTCTTCCATTTTTTTTTTTAAATCTCTGAACTCATTTCAGAAATGCTATACTATTACTGGTTTCATTGAGAATTATTCATAATTTTCTTCTGCTTCATGGTGAAATTTTCATTCTCTGTTCTTTATATGACTTGGTGTTAAATGTTGCCTTTTTCTCCTCTTTCACGTAAGACCTACATTGCTTCTTTTTTTATTATCTCCTTTTTAATTATCTATTATGTTTGAACTTAAGGTATTTCATCTTAGGTAAGTTATAAATAAATTTGTGGAAACAGGACCAGTGAAGTGATTGGGAAAGGCAGATGTCTTAAATTTTCCCAGGAGTCAAAAAAAAAAATTTTCCCAGGAGTCTTTGAAGTCTGCTTCAACAACACTTTTCTGTGGTGGTCTGACTATTCATTGCGTAAGCAACAGATCCTCTTAGGTTTCTCTTGTTTAGATTTTTTTTTGTTTAGATTTTTAAAAAAGATTTACTTATTTATGCATATAAGCACTGCGGTACAGGCCAGAGGTGCAGGGGGTGAGACTATCCACCAGAGACAGAGTGGGGAACAGAAGAGGCAGGTGGAGTGCTGAGGGGAGCAGTGGGTGAGGCAGGAGAGGTCTGCCACACCATGTGGGTCACCTCCCCAGCCAGAGGCAGGGATAGAACTTGTGCTGCAGTGGCTGCTGTTTGCTTAACAGTGTGTTGCTTAACCCATTGCACCACCAAGAAGGCCCCTCTTGTTTAGATTGATAAGCACTTTGATGTACATTATAATCACCTGCGGGGAAACCTTATTTACTGCAAGTTTTAAAATTCCTTAGGTGACTGGTTGATCCTCAGGTATATTGAGATTTACTGATTTAGCCATTACTTTCAGCTGACCAAAATCAGCAGATGGTTACTACATGCATTCTAGTTTCATTTCCATCTTACTGTACATATAGCTTGCTTCTGGCAAAAGGATCAGGTGTGGGTGATCATGTTTTCCTTAATATGCGTATCTGTAGCGGCAGGATGGTGTGGCACAGGAGGCAGGGTTCAGGATGGTTCTGGGCAGACGGGTCAAGGAAGGAGAGTCTTGGAGCCCTTGGTGGCTTTTCGTACTTTATTTAGTAGAGGTGGCCAGGTACATGGCAGGCGGGGGTGCTGGGGGGCCTGGAGGCTGGCAGGCTCCCAGCCCCCAGCACATCTCACCCTCTCGGCTGCTTCTTCTCTCTCTGCTGCTGCTGCTGCTGCTCGTCCTGTCGGTTGGTTGGTTCTCACAGTTCTGGCGTCCTCATGACGCCGCCCATTTAGGCCCGTGTCCAACACAGGTGCACCCACTTGCATATGCCCAGCTTGGAATGCTCGCAGCACCTCAGGTGTCCATCATCAGTGGTGGGAGGGTGGAAATACCTGATCAACCTTTACCCTACAGTATCTCTTCCCGTATTTCACTTACTATTCTTGGCTTTAATCACACTACACAAAAGCTTGTTAGTTTTATTGTAGGTATGCCACCTTTTTTGGGTTTTTTTGGACAACCCTCCACTGTCCCTAGTTTGCCTGAAATCTACAGATACAGGCATCTCTGTACCTAGCGTAGTCTGGTTCCAGTAAAAAAAAACACACACACACACACACATACACACACACACAGAAAATGCATAAAATGTAAATAAACATCCATGTAACCAATACCCAGGTCAAGAAACTGAACATTTGTAAATATTCCAAAAACCCACTTCATGCTCCACCCTAATCACAACTCTCTGTCTCTCTTTGTAAAGATAACCACAATCTTGACCTATTTAGTTATCAGTTCTTTAGTTTTCTTTCTTCTCATATTCAGAGTTATGGATGTTTTCTAACTTCATCTAACAAGAGATGTTCTATGTCTTGTTTTTGGAAAGGGGGAAAAACACAGAAATGTCTTGATTCCTCCATCTTTCACTGGAAGTAGAGATGTTAAGGAATTACAGAACAAAATATATACTTGAGTCCAGACTGCCTTATTCTGATTTTTAAAATCATTTGCAACTATCTATTGCACTTCCTTTTTACTGAACTTTATTTCATTTCATTCTTAGAATCATTTTATGAGATTGCATGTTTGTGTTTTGACATGTCTTTGTGTGTATGTGTGTTAACAGTTAAAGGCAGTTATCACATGGCTCATGTCCCAGTGGCAGAAAACACATACTGACTGGCAGTTCATTATGCAGTACCCTAGTGCAAGCTATTTGCCTGGCTTGATTTAGAGTGTCATCAATAAATATGAAATTATGGAATGGGAATTATAAACCTGAATTTCTCTTACAATAATAATAGAACCAGATTTTGCGGTATAAATGAGGAATACTAATAATGTATATGTTAATCATTGTTAAGGGGTATTCAAGGAAACATATATTTTAATTAAAATCTTTATATTTTTAGGAATATGAAGCCATCTACCTAGCAAAATTAACAATACAGATGATGTCACCACTCCAGATAGAAAGGTCATTATCTGTTCATTCTGGTACCACAGGTAAGGATTTTTTTTTATTCTGGAGAAAGTCAGGGAGAAAGATGGTATGAAAGGTGGTAGAAAAACTTTTTTCACTCATTACAAGCTACACTGAACAATTTAAATTGCTTAGAAAACTTTGTACTATTCATTTAAAACAAGATAATTTGTTTTGATTTTATAATGTATATTATTTTGTGCTTTTGCTATATGTATATCATTGTACCTATTTAGTTAAAAGAATATGGTTAGAAGATCAGAGTTCTGTTTGGTTTAGTTTTTAAGTCATTTAAGCAGTATAATTGTTGCAAAGATTAAAATAAGAGATTCTGGAAAAGGGACCCATGAACATTTAGAGAGCTTCTTTACTTAAAAACAAATGTGGTTAATAAGTGAAAGCACATTTCAGTTCAGTAAGGTGATTGGTATTAGCTGTTTTTTCTCTTGTCCTCAATATTTAAGTCCTTTCTCTATTCCATATTTCAGATCACCCCTCCCCCATTTTCAAAGTTAATAATTGAAGCATGCTTTCTAATTTTTAAAATTTTACCTTTGCTACCCTTATTTGCCTTTTTGCTTAAATACTCATGGAATTTATGCTCCCCCCCACTCATAGTTCATTTCAGTCTCATTTATACCAACAGCCCTTATAAAATAGAACAGGTTACATACCTAGTTACTGCTGGACCTCAAAATTGATCCACAAGTTCAGCATTCTTTTCATTATATTGCACTGCCCGTAGTGATAATATATATGCATCCCTTAGATTCTGCTTTGTAGTTATCATTCACACTTTTCTTCCCTCTACCACTTCTAATCAGTTTCAAAATGTGGTAGGATCTGTTTTTGCAATATCTTTTAAATTCCTTCCTTCTTTTATACTATCCTTAATCTCAATATAGTTCAGGTCCATATTGGCCTCCTATCCAAATTCTTATTTGAGCTATTTTTTTACAGTGTGGCCAAACGTATTTTCATGAAAAATAGTTCCAATAATGATATTTTTCCTGTGCAAAGCCTCCGTTGGCTTTATTACTATAGAAGATACATAGTGTCATATGTTAAAGGCTGTTGCGATTTTTATTTGTATCTCCCATTGTTCCTGTTTATGCACTACAGAAGCCTGAACTACTTAGTTTTCTGTTTGTCATTTCTCCACCTAGAATAGATTCAGCCTTTCTAGTCTTAAAAGAATTTAGTTCACATAGCATCTCAAGAAAACTCAACAATTACTCATCCAATTCCTACTTATTTGGAAGGCCTATAGAGCTTTATCTGTACCTCCTTGCTTTCTTCCTTGAATTATTTATTCTTATTCTTAACTCTCTTAATAGAATGGAAGTGTACTTCATCTGAAACTCAGTTAACCTATGACTACTGTAACTTTCCTTTTTATTCCATTATCTTGATAACTACTCTTGATTACTTTTTATTTAAAGATTTATTTATTTATGCATGCAAAAACTGGGGTACAGGTCAGATGTGGGGGGTGAGAGGATCCACCAGAGCCTGTTCACAGAACAGGCAGAGTGACCGAAATACACTGCTAAGGGAAGCAGTGGGTGAGGCAGGAGAGGTCCGCTGTGCCATGTGGGTCACCTCCCTGGCTGGCGGCAGGGATCGAACTCATGCTACAGTGGCTGCGGTTTGCTTCACAGTGCGGTGCTTAACCCATTGCGCCACCAGGGAGGTCCTATCCTTTATTACTCTTATATTGAAACATTAGTCTCATGTTGAAATCTGCCTTTTTAATTAACATTATTGCCATGATTTAGCACAGTCTTTAGGGCATAAATTAATGACCATGCCATTGTTAGACACATAACACAGCAGGTCCCTTCTCAGTTTGTTTCCTAAAGTTTTTCCTCTCTTGACCCTCAGATTTCTTGATTATAACTGTAGGACTTATAGGGATAGCTTTAATTCTACTTGGAAAATTTCTGTACTAGCAGACTTTGACATAAAGAATAGATAAAAGAGGGGCCTCCCTGGTGGCGCAGAGGGTTAAGCAACGCACTATGAAGCAAACCGCAGCCACTGCAGTACGAGTTCGATCCCTGCTGCCGGCCAGGGTGGGGGACCCACATGGTGCAGCAGACCTCTCCTGCTGTGCCCGCTGCTCCCCTCAGCAGTGTACTTCCGTTGATCTGCCTGTTCTGCTCCCTGCTCTCTGTGGTGAATCCTCTCACCCCCCCACACCGCTGGCCTGTACCCCAGTGCTTGTCTGCATAAATAAATAAATCTTTAAAAAAAAAAAAAAGAATAGATAAAAGAAAATCTCTTTTTTACATGCTACATTATTTCCTACTTCCCACCTAAAGACTTAGTGGTAATAAATCTATAATGTCAGTGGAAAAGTATTTTCAGCAGCATCTATGAAAGTAAAAGATAACTATATCTACAAAATAAATTTATGTAAATATGTTAATATCTTAAATTATATGTTTATGGTACTTCAAAAATATAAACTTGGTGATTATAAAATTATATACCACTATCCCTTTAAAAAACTTACTTTCAAATTGTTTTAAAATTAATATTGGGGCTACCCTGGTGGTGTGCCAGGGGGTTAAATTTCAGTACTGTCAAGTTGTCCCCAGCCACTGTAGCATGAGTTCCATCCTTGGCCAGGGAGCTAACCTGGCTCAGCAGACCTCTCCCATCTTGTCCGCTGCTCCCCTCAGCTGTGTATTTCAGTAGATCTGCCGATTCTGCTCCCTACTCTGTCTCTGGTGAATCCTCTCACCCACCCACCCCCACCACACCTCTGGCCTGCACCCCAGTTCTTACTGGTATAAGTAAAAATAAACCTTTAAAGAAAAAAAGAAAAAATTAATGTTTATTAATTATGTATGTTATTATGTTTATTATTATGTATAATATCTAAGTCATAATTCAAGGGAAAATGTACTTAACACAATATAAAATTATTTGGGTAATTTATAGGAAAATAATTTAGTGAAGTTATCTGAAAATTCAGTCATGGAATTTTCATTGTGCATTTAATGGTAATAAGGAAAAAGGAAACTTTTATTATAATACTCAAATGAATATATTTTAAGTTCCTACTATGTCTTGTGTTCATGCAATAACTTTTAGGCAGTTTGAAGAGAACACATGAAGAAGAAGAAGATTTTGGAAACATGCAAGTGGCAACTGCACAGAATGGTTGACTTAAGAGCAATGTTAAGGAGGATGTGAATTTCTGTTTGGAAAAGAGAAGATACTAGAGACAATAATAATGTAAAATGGTAAAAACACATGTAGGGGTTTTTTTTTGTTTCTTTTTCAATTATATGTTGCTTCCAGATGTGTTTCTCTGCAGTTTGATGAGCAACATTTTAAGATGTTGGACTTCTTCAATAGATGGCACTGATGGTTTTACTTTTTTTTTTTTAAACTTTAGTTTTATTATAAACCAAGAATTTTGGACTTGCAAAGAGGTATTATTGCAATAATGCACTTTTCATACTTGAAATTTATTTGTATGATATAAAGTTATTACTTTAAACAAAATGCAAGTTAGGGGGGATTTGTTTATAAAATCTGGGTAATTTATAACAAAAGAATTTCCTAAAGTTTGCTAAAAATTCATTTTGTGTTCTATAAATTACATTGTAAAAATAATTTTACAGTTCAACTTTGTGGAGCCTCTTACAGAAACATTAACAAATGCAGGACTCTGCCACATTTCCTTTTTAGTATAATTCAATTGCTTAATGCCCCTTTTATTTTTTTAAACCTCTTGAACCCTTCTTAATATAAAATCATGACGTTAGCCAACTATCTTTTAACACAATCCCAGTATTTCTTCCTCTCTATTCCCTTCCTAATTTGCTTGTTCTATAGAAAAACAACTTCAGCGTTTAATGAACAAAGGAAGATATTTTGCTTTTTAATACCAGGTCCTCAAAAACAGTTGTAGATTTTCAGGTGACTTTCCTTTTTGCATTTCTTAAAAGCCAAATGTTGTGTTTTTTCTTTTTAGAGTTGTTTAGCCTTTTTCTTCTGTTGTTCCAAAATGGTTCTAAGTAGAATATGCTAAACATATGTAGCACTATTTTTTTCCTAAGTGAAGCCCAAAAAAGAAAAGTGCCTTGTATCTTTTAAAAAAATAAATAAATCCTATGACCTCTAAATTAGTATGTAGGACAGTGAAAAGTTCTAACATTTTTTGTATTTCTTTTTAACCATCATTTAGTTTAAACTGAGAAAATGAGGTTTAAAGAAACCTCAGTAAATTATTTGGAATATAGAACATTTACTTCTTCATTTTATGCTGTCTTAATGATTCTGTGAGGTTGTTCTGGCTCAGACAGAAGCTATTCTTTGAAAATGCATTTATTGGGGAAAGTGATTTGTGGGAGACTTTATTTAGTGTATTTTAAATTAGGATTTTTAATCATTTCCTTACATTGAATTAATCTAAATTTCCCCCATAATTTGCATTAGCAAAGTCACTTTATAGACCCTTGGTTCTCCCTACTTTTATTTATACATGTAAAAAAGGTTCTAAGAAAAACATTTTTGCTGTTTTAAGTATGATGTGAGGAAGGAGAGGAGTATTTTTAACTTTTTATAGGTGATTTGGAGTAGCACAAACAAAACTCCTTTGTATCTCACTTTTCTCAATCCTCTTTTGAGGTGCTTTACTGTTGGGAATGATTTCCATCCATTCCCTTTGTACCAAAAGGTACTATTCTAGGTAACCTATTACATCAAGTTACTTGCTTTGCTTTCCTCCCTAAGCTATAATAATATAATAATGCTTGACCCAACCCACCGCCCCCACCACCCCCAGCATAGCGGAAGTCAAAATGAATTAAACTTGTTTTGTTAATTCCTGTTGATCCAGGAAATCTGATTTCTCTTCCCTTCTCATTTTACCACCACAAAAAGAGCATATTGTTAATCCCATCGTGGTCTGGTATTCTGTTGTGTGATAAGGTCGTTTGGTATGGTGGTCTAAGTAGTTAAAATATGCATTGAGTGTTCAGAAATTCCAATGGTAATACAGTGCCAGATAACAAAACTCTTCTGTATATATATCAGCAAAGATCTGTCTTGCAATCTCATGTAGTCTATGACGCTTCATTCAGCAGAAACTGTTCAAAAGAATCTTCACAATATTACATTTAGGTTTTTTTAATGAGACAGTTAGGATTTTTAAAATTAGTTTCTTAATACACATATCCTCTCCAGTAACCTAACTAAAAATACAGATTTGGTTATTTAATTTATAACTGGTAATTTTCCACTTTTTCTAACCACTATAATTTTTATGTTATCACTAAAGTGCCTGCCCAGCACTGTATATTAAAGACCATCTCTCACAAACACTAGGAAAAGGGACTGCCATATTCTTAAGTACATTATTAATATGGACAAAACATGGCTTATTCTTTCTTTTTATATAAGAATATTACAAGTTTGTTTTATCTTGAATTTTTTCTTCCACCTAATGTTCTAGTTCTGCTAGCTCTCACTAGTCTTATTTGGTTCCATTTCTGTAATATCTTTATTTTCACTGATGTTTTGTGATCATTAACTACAATCATTTAACCAATCATGATTTACTTTCTATCTAAATAATGTATTAATGATGTAGCACCTAGTTTTAAACATTAAGTTGAATCTGGGCACAATACTTAAAGTGAAATTGCATCAAAACATAGGAAAATTGCTTTACTGTCCATTTTGAAAGTATGTAACTTAAAGATTCAAACTGGAATGGCAGTATTCTAATTTCAGTTAACTGGTTCATGTTAATTTCATATCTGTTAGATGTTTAAACAGCAATTACTTTTATTCTACTATACTATGGTGGAAATAAACAGTAATAGCTTTTGCTACCAACTCTCACCATATAACTTTTAGAGCAGAATGTTTGTTTTGAGGATATTTTGTGCTCCATCTGAGTTTAGATGTCAGAATTGTAAGCATGTCCTTTTTAAGAAAATACAAGGTTTATAATCGTCTATTACCATGGTAATTCAAGTGAATTAGAAGTATTTAACTGCAGTCTTGAATTATAAAGTTGGGATGTCTATATATATCTATATTGGGATCTCAACTTGATGTAAAGTAAATGAGCAGTTACCTGGCGGATTTTTTTTTAATAACTGGTTTAACCCATAATTCCATAACAAACTTAGCTTCACTTCAATATTTATTTTATCGTTGTCCATTCAACAATGCTCCAGTGAGGAAATGATAAGAAATAGCTGAGAATTACTAAATGATTTTTTATTGATTAGAAAAATAAGTTTGTAGGGTCTTTGAATGCTGGATTTTTTTTTTTTTTTTTTTGGTCTTACCCATTCATGGCAGCTAAAAAAAATCACTCAAAATATTCAGGTTTACATGTTAGCTCTCTCTTGTAGGGAGTTGCCATACCTCACAGTTCAAAGTGTATTCTATAGATCAGTAACATACTGACATGTAATTGCAATTTACTATGCAGCAAAATGATTCAAGAAAAATAACCTACAGTGTCTGTTACCTTTGTATAGGCAATGCTTAAGTTACTCTGCTTTTAACATTTGTACTTGGATAAAATGCTTATGTATGTATAGGAATGTCACAGTGCAACATGCTGCTAGCCCAGGCACAAAGTATTAAAATTATTTTGTGAAGATTGGTGGTTGTATTAAAACTGTTGTGCCATTGTACCTCAAAAAGCTTGAAAAGCTCATTTATACTGTTCATGCCTTAGAACTTTAGATTACTGTCTTCT
Organism: Galemys pyrenaicus; assembly: GCA_019455555.1. Taxonomy (NCBI): domain Eukaryota; kingdom Metazoa; phylum Chordata; class Mammalia; order Eulipotyphla; family Talpidae; genus Galemys; species Galemys pyrenaicus. The sequence goes on along the minus strand of JAGFMF010011644.1, from coordinate 1,669,826 downwards.
GGGTAAATGTAACCCAGTTTTATTCACACAGATTAAGAAGAATGAATGAATACTGGCTATTGAGAAACACTTTAAGAGCATCTTCTAAAGCATTGTGGTCACACACTAAAAAATTAGGGTCAGTAAGTCCATCCAAATTCAGTTTAAGTATATTTTATATTTCAGTTCAAATTTCAGCTCAAGTGTATTTTAAGGACTGCTTGAAGTTTGGAGTTGGAAGTGCAGAAATTAGTTTCTGAAGGAAGACGATAAATCATTTCCGTAGAGTACCTTACAACCCATTTTTTAAAAACTGCTTGCTTTTACATAAAGTACTCTCTGACCTACATAGTTAGTATTTTTCATCAAATCTAAGGTATCACTAGACCATTTTTATGTCATTATTTTAGATACCATTAAAGACAAAAATATCTCTGAAGTATGACAAGCCATTGATCATAAAATGCATTCAGATTTTTGAAACTGTAAAAAAAATCTTGCATCTTAAAGTTAGAGAAATACAAATAGAACATAAGGGGCAAAATAAAAGTCACAACTTCCACCCAACTCATTATACCTTTTTAAAAGCAAACAATGCTTTTATGTAGCTTTTTTTTTTCCATATTTACTCACAGTATGACTCAGAAAATCCTAAGTTTTGCCTTCACTAGGCTTATGAAATAACGTCAGTTTATAATTATCACCATGCATCTAAAATGGCACTGTTGTGCTAAGGTTGCAAGACTCCTAAAAAGGCAAAGCTAGTGTTGTTGCTTTAATTAAAGGGAGATCAGTTCATCTAAACAGGTCATCTGTAGGTAAATAGTGTACCCTTTATTGAAGAAGGGTTTATGCTTTTTTAGAAATCTAACTTATAACATGGAGGGAAATGTGAAATCCAGTTGAGGTAGAAAAACAGGTGATTTTTACTTTCCAAATTCACTTTACAAAGAGTACACAATACTAAAATTTTATGAGACATGACTTGACCTAATAATTCAACAAAAGACTCAAGAAAAGTGCAGACAACATTAGGATTCTAACAAAACACTATTTATCATATGAACAGATTTAATGTAACATGGAATGCAAAAGATTAGAACCATTAATAAAGTATCTAATTCTTCAACTTAAAAAAATAATTAAAATAAATAAAATCAAATCAGGATACCGACCAGAAAAATAGTACCATTATTAAAATCATATTAAATAGAAAAGCTTCCATCAACATTTTCAGAATGTAACCAGTACAGTATGGTACATTTTTTTAAATATTCCCCTCATTTTTGTAATTACTTGTTTTTCATAAAAATGTTATTCAGAAGAGAGACTTCAGACATCAATGAAAAGATGGGAAACCAGGTTAGAAATATATGACAGGATTTGCTAATTCACTGTTTTTAAAGTACTTCATATTGGCTCTTAGGCATTTTAAAATAAATGAATAATTACCTTTCACTTGTTAGACAGGTGATATATATAATAGAGATGAACTACATTAGAATTATATAAATTTTAGATGTACATTTAAATTGAATCTTGTCACAATTAAAAAGTCACAATTTAAATTTTCATTTCTACGTCTTTAAAACACAGATCAGTCAGTACAGTATTAGGATCAATAAATGTTGAACTGCACTATGTTTAGTTTTAATGTATCTAACTTACCCAATTTCACATAACATTGGGGAAATGATATACCTCTAGGTGGTATTTAGATGTTTCTCTGAACAAAATTTTATAAATATGAGAATGGCATTATTCATTAGATACTTTTATAAATGAGCAGGAAAGATAGTAGACATAATTCCTTATTATCTATATTTTTGACTACCAAGAAATGAAGCCAAACTTTAGAAAAATACAATGCAAGAAAAGATTCAAGTTAAAAATATATTCCTTTGGTTAAAAATCACCCCCATTATAATATTCATTTGTAATCTAAACACAGCATGTACCATCAGCCCAAAGTAATCTTCTAAATGTCATTATACTTGTATTACAATTTTTTTTAAATTCAGTATTTATGGAGGTCACTGGGTTGCAGCAACAAACATTTTTGACTCTAGGTAAAGAGTATAACCTTGTTGCATAAGCTTCTTTGATGTCTTTCTTAACATATTTTTACTTCAGAAACCTCCTACACATGTAGTTTTCTTCAGATACTGTATATCCAAACTTTTTATAAAAACCAACATTTTGTGGTAGACATTCAAGGGTAATCTTATAACAGTTCAGTTTCTTGCTTAGCAAAGTAAGGGTGGATAATAACCTGGTGGGGGAAAAAAAAAAGGAGGGGGCATTTGTTAATAAAAATGGATCTCATTTAATATAAGTGAATGTTACATGAAATTTCAACTTTAGAGATAGGTTTAAAGAATGACTGATATTATAAAATTATATACAGTATGACTGTTGACTAGAATACTTAAAATTTATCTATTTTGTTCAGTGATGTATCCCAAATACTGCCCACTATATCATTTAAATAGTCAAACTATAAGCTTTTATCACTGAAGCTTTTTGTTTCAAAATACTTTAGTAATTTTCATTTATATGACAGATACCAAACTCAACCTTTTACAAAATATGGCCAGAATTATTTTTTAAAATGTCTTACTGTTTTGTTTTTTTAAACTATTAAGTTCATTCAAACTACTTAGGAGCAGTCAGCATTCCCACATTATATGGGTAAATAACATCTTTGTTCTTTATCATTTTTATTAAACTACTATCTGAAGTGTCAGATTAACTCTAGACTTGTCTAATATGAAGTGGAAACAAAGCGAAAAAGTATACATGTTTGCAAAGCCCTAATATCTGAACCTAGAACAGAATGATTCTGCGGGGAAGGGACAGAAGAATACTAAAAAAGATCTACTTGAAGAGTTTTTCTCATGCACAGACTGAAAAATCATATTTTGAAGACAACATCTTCACGTTATAAAATTATAAATGGTATGGCTATGTCGACTAGAATACTTAAAATTTGTCTGTTTTGTTCAGCTATGTATCCCAAGTACCTTGAATAGCAAGTGCTTATTATTTATTGAGTGAATTTTTTAAAGAGTTAACATAAAGTTCTATGTTACAAAATTGGTAATAAACCTGTGAAACTTAAACTTATTTTAAAAGGTTTATATTTATGTAGGAATTAATTTAAATACATTAAATTATTTAAAACTGCATTCACAGTATAAACCTATCACTAAATATTTAAATGATCATACAGTGATGGAGTTTCATTATGTGTTCTAAAACTTCTTTTTAATATGAGAGAAACTGGAGCAAATCTCTTGACATGGATAGTTTCTATTTCCTACTAACATAAAAATACTATTTAAAGTTAATTAAAGATGCTACTGTCTGGGCCTCCCTGGTAGCACAAGGGGTTAAGTCTCAGCACTATCAAGCTATCCACAGCCACTGCAGCATGAGTTCTAGCCCGGCCAAGTGGGGACCCACATGGTGAGGCAGACTCTCCTGACTCGCCTGCTGCTCCCCTTAAGTAGATCTGTACCCAAGTTCTTATGTGCATAAATATTTTTTTTTAAAGATGTTACTGTCTAAAACACAACTTTCCAAACTTGATAAAAGTAATATAAAAGCAGGTTTTTTTTTCTTTAAACTCAGACTAAGCTAGCGAGAATAGGTTTATAATGAATGAAATCTAAAAAGAAGTTCAAACAAAAACATTCATAGTAAGTATCTTGGCAAGAAACTATCAGCTGCAACACAAGAGTATTTCATTTACTGTTACCTTGTTTCTGCCTACTTACAATTTTCCAAGTTGCTTTCCTCTGCATTCATCACTAACAACAACATCTTCTACTCTTCCTCTCTGAAAATATTTAACAATGTTTAAAGGATGAAGCATGTAGTTTTGGTTTTAGCTGAATCAACATTGATACTGGTAAAAACTCACTGATAAAAGTTTTGTAAGCTAGATTTTCACAAAGCCCAACTGCGGTTATTTTTAACATTATAGAGGAAATAATAAAATGTATCACCTAGAGGCCAATCATCTTGTTTTGCCTAGATCCTATATCCTCCTCACCGGACTGTTCTAAAGCAAATCTCAGAATCTCTATTTCAAAAATACAATCTTGGGGCCCTCCCTGGTGGCGCAGTAGGTTAAGCAACACACTGTGGAGCAAACCACAGCCACTGCAGCATGAGTTCAGTCCCTGCTGCCAGCCAGGGAGGTGACCCATGTGGCACAGCAGACCTCTCCTGCCTTGCCCACTGCTCTCCTCAGCAGTGTATTTCAGTCTGTCTGTCTGTTCTGTTCTGTTCCCTACTCTGCCTCTGGTGGATCCTCTCACCCCCGCCACATCTCTGGCCTGTACCCCAGTTCTTGTATGCATAAATAAATAAATCTTTAAAAAAAAAAACAAAAAATCTTACACAAATTACATTATTCTCTTTAATAGTGATTTACTTCAGACATCTAAATACAATTTATTTCTAGCCCAAAAACACCACAGAAAGTCATATCTCAGATTACATTCCAGATTTTCTTACATTTCATATATTTCATTGGATTACCTAAATTTTCTTCACTCATGAGAGTTATGAGTAAAGTGGCTCTTCAGATATTAGAAGTGTCACAATTAGAACAGAATATTCTGAATCCTTTACAGCTTGGAAACAATGGAATTTGTGCCTAGGTATATTCAAAGTATTTTTGAGAAAAAAAAATCGCATTAGGGATATTAAACATTACTGCTGTATTTTATAGTGCCGATTTGGTTACACTATATCAAATCTAACACTTTACTGAACAATTACTAGCAAACAATGTTATTGACAGTTTCTTTAACTCTCAGAAGACAATGGGAAAATGCCTGTTCTAAGTGATTTCTAAGAAGGAATAACTGCAGAGCACATAGCTCTCATTTTACAATGAAAAGCAGTGAGAAACTAATGGAAACTCATAGTTGGTTTTATTAGAAAACACCTGTCTGTTTTACACATGAGTATCAATGTGAGTACATACCTTAGCACAGGAGTGGATGAATTTATGTTCAATGATCAGAGTTGCTGTAGCAACAATTTGTCCTAAAGTCACATCTTCCACAACTGTAACATAATAATCCCCAGATTTCTTCATGTGCTCAAAAGATTCTACAGAAATTGGAAAAACATTGTGTGCTATAAAACCTTATTAAATATCAGAAACTACAAAATATCTTGACAAAGTAGCTTTCAATTTCCGCCTTGTGGTCTCAAGTGCTTCACGATTATATAACTTGCTTTTTTAGAAATCATTTTGTTTGCCTTAACAGCACCTTATGAAGTAACTCAAAAGTATGTCTCTATGTCTACATTATTTTTCAAAAGTCACATTGCAAAAAGGAGAAAGATGATGTAATAAATACTTTCTCCTCAAGTTGATATTTAGTACTTATATTGCTGAAATAATATAGTCTCTCACTGACCCCAAGATGCACGTAAAGAGAAATTCAGAAATAAAAACTGAGCCGAACAGCCTCACATATTCAGTTTTATTCTGTGAAAGGGGATCTGGAATTAAATGAGGGAAAATAAACAGAATAAGAATGATGATCTTCACCTCAGGAGGATTAGTAAAGTAACAAATAAAATTACCTGTTGAAGGAAATGAAGAAATTAAACGGGAAAAGAAAGTGTGAGAGCACAGGATGCAGTAAGGAGGATACTTAGGATTTCCTTACCAATGACCATGGGTAAGCCCCTGACTTCTGGGTTTCCACACATAGGTATACATTAAAAAAAAAAAGGATTGAGCTATATAACTTACTAACCTTCAAATTCAATATAAATGAACCAAAAAATAAATTTATAACATTATTTTTTGATTTAGTGATAAAACTTCTGTGAATAACCTAAATACATGAAAGGAAATAAATATTTCAAGAGCTGCTTCTATAGTCTATACTACAGTAATTATATAAAAAGTATTTCAGGGGCCTCCCTGGTAGCTTAAGGGGTAAAATCAGCACTATGAAGCAATCTGCAGCCACTACAGTAGTTTGACCCTTGGCCAGGATGCTAACCCACAAGGCATGGTGGACCTCTCCTGTCTTGCCTGTTGCTTCCCTCAGCAGTGTATTTCAGGCAGTCTGCCTATCCTTTTCTCAACTCTGTCTCTGTGAATCCTTTCACCCCCTGCACCTCTGGCCTGCACCCCAGCTCTTATATGCATAAATGAATTAACCTTTAAAAAAAATAAAAGTATTTTGTAAAACATGTTAATTGCTACATTTGGATTCTAGAAGTTAGCCATGTTTAAGTGTCTAAGAAAATACCTTATTTGTTACTTGAATAAAAACACTAATGAACAGACCTCTAAACAAGGAAAAGAGGCTGTAATACTTACTCATAAATTGTTCAGGGTTGACAGCTCCAGTCTCTGTCAGCTGACCTAGTACCTTAAAAAAACCTATTGAAAACAAATATGAAAGACAAATTTCAAGTCATGAAAAGAGTAAGTGGAAGATATGCCAAAAAAGGTAATGTGTTAAGCTGGAGGGATTATAAGAAGTTATTTTTTCAAAACTCTAATTTTAAAATTACTTGAAAATATTAAACTGAAACCCATTATTTTTCCTATAATCACTATATAACACAATAGTTTTGCCAATGATTTTGCCTGCATAGAATTTTGGAATACTTAGAAGATCAGCACGTACATTTTTCAATGTTAATTTACATTAAATTCAACTCAAAGCATGCCAGTTTTCCCCAAATATGTTTTAGTTTTATTTAAAAGTGTGAGATTCTTAGAATGACCAAATAAGATACTAAATTTTATTTAATAAAATACTATATTTTATTTATAAAATAAATGCTGTAACGTTGAAAGTACTATTAAAAAACGTTTTTCAAGGTAATAGCATTTTATAACACTATACCATTTAGAGATACAGGATCACACCCTTCAGGTGCATATTACCACACCATATCCACCAGTAAGGCACCAAAAATCCATCCTAGTCTACTGTGCTCCCTCCTTTATTTGCTCTCCCCTTTACTAGCCCCCTGATAACCTCAGATCTGCAGATTTTTTAAAAAAGATTTCTGATTAATTTCATTAATATTAAAGTTAGAACTAAGAATTTTCTGCACTCAAAAACTGAAACAAAATTAGCTCCTTCAGAGGAATTTTCTACCAAGAAGAAAACTGAAAAGTTGATTGTTAAGAGTCAAATTTAAGGAAATTAGAGAATTTATGTTAAAAAAATATAAATTTAGAAAAAGCCTTTTGCAACTTAACTAAGGCAAATTATCTTCACCCTCATTCACCATGTAAGGTCCTTATGTAGCATTATAATGATAATGTATAGTCTTTAGCTTCTTAATTAAGGAGGAAGAAGCAATATTGTACTTCAGTCATTTGAAATGTTTCACAGTACCGTCTTGTGTTAGCCATGATATATACACATTAGAATTGAATGTCTCAGTCACTTTACGAGTGAAAAAAATCCAAAATTCAAGTATTTAAAAAATTTGTATATGTTTGTGAAGAAAATGGGATGCTAAGTGTAATTCTAACTATCTTTAAATTGAGTAAGTGCATACCTCTATTTAAGTCAGCAGTGCAAAGAGGCCTCAAAACCAAACCTTCTCCAGGATGTGTTGGGGAAATGGCCGGAGAAAATGTTGCGGTATTCTGGCTCCAGTCCACTTCTTTGAGAAGACTTGGGTCAAACAAAGGAGTTTCATCAGGCTTCATTTTTGCAGAAAGGTCTAAAATAAATTTTTAAATGTTAAAGCATTTTTTAGAAGGAAAATTATTACAGTCGTTGAGATTCTTAATATACATTAGTGCAATCAGAAAAATAACTTGTATACAAGATACTTTAACTTATCCTGAATCTAATACCAAATGCTACAACTACAGGTAATAGAAAACTCATGGTTACTATCAAATAGTAAAGTGACTAAATTAAAGAAGTTTTAAAGAACCTACAGTAAGTTCTTTAAAATATTTTTCTTGATGGGTTGGTCCTATCAGTGCAGCAGTGTGGATAATTGACTTTTTATGGGTTCCTATACTTTTCTTCCGTACTTGTATTTTATCATGAGGCTAATGAATTATTTGTGCATCTTACCACTGAGGAAGATTTATTCAGTATGCAACTTGTCTTTTTATATGAACCATGAAGAGACCATAATTGATGAACTGGTTTAAATTGTTAGCTGCATTCACTATAATGCTTGGTCTTAGCTATGACAGATTCACACTAAAAGTGTATTTTGATTTTACAGTAGTTTTTCTAAAAATGTATAAATTTCTCAACTGCATTTAAGCAGCTTAAGAATAGCTGGTGTTTTTCATTCTCTTGAAAAATGATCAATTGTGGTGTTTTCTTCTCTTTTTGAACATTGCTAAATGAGCAGGTTCTATTAGTTGTGGTCTAATAAAATTGAGACCAAAGGACAAATGTGATGATAGAAGGTGAAAAAATTATACAAAGGATAAAAATGGGGGAGACTTCTGTAGTCCATAAGGAGCCAGTGTTCCTAACAATTACTAGGAGACTATAAAGGAACTCCCAACTTTGATTTCTATTCCTAAACCCAATTAGAGAAGCTATTCTATTTAATAACTGCCTCTATGTCTTCTTTGAAACAAGGAATTTTTAAAGATATATAGTACCATAAAACTAACATGCAATACAGAAAAATTAAAGTCCATTTAGTGACTGAAGAATTTTTCTAATAACCCAGATAATCCCTATTTCATATGTTTAAGAGCAACTATCCCTAATTTTCCCTTAAAAGCATACAAAATTTCTGCCTATGTAACCTTACATAGGTTACATACAGTATAACCTATGGGCTTTGGGAAGATAGTACCTCGAAAAATGCTCAAATACAATTATGCCATAAACACTACCGGGTTCTAAGAACAGTAAAGGAAATAAATTGTGATAACTAAATCATAAAATTTAAAGTTATAGTCCATTCAAAACAGACTTCATAGATATATTTTAGTACATGCACTTGAGCATTTGGCCCTGCTAATTGGGCCCCTGAGGCATTTGGGTGTACTCTCATCAAAAAGATGGTAAACAAGGTGGGTGATTGATTCCTTTTTCCTATAGAGCTGGATTTAGAATAAACTGCAGCCTGAAAAAAAATGTGAGATACGGCTTATAATTTCTGACAGAGAGAGGAGAGAAAAGTAGAATTAGGATAAATTTAAGACCGTAAACACTAATGTTCTCCTGGGCTTTTCTTTAACCAGATAACTGAATGAACATAAGAGATTGGCTAACATTTGATGAGTGCTTTATATTTGTTAACTCTAAAAAATACAGTGAAATATGTGTCATCATCCTCATTTTACAGAGGAGATAAGCACATTAAATTGTTCAAGGTAACCAATAAGCAACAGTTAGGATTCAAAATCAGGAAAAAGGACAACTTCAAGCCCTGGACTCATGCAACTGCTCAAGGCCCTACATTTGCTTTAATTCTCTGCTCACTGTCTTTAAATTCTTACTAATTTTTCAACCAGTAGCTTTGCATTTTCATTTACCATGGATTACCACAAATTATGTTGCATAGCTTCAGAGTGTTCTTAATACTGGAGATTCACTAGTGAAAGGAATTTCCTACTTTATTGTACAAATGTTGAAAATTAGTCAAAAATATCACTTATAACTTGTATTTGGAAAATAATAATTTCAGAAGTCAAAATACATTAAACCAAACATCCTGTATGTAAATAAGAGTTTTGTTAGAAATTAGATATTAAAATCAGAGACTAATTAAAAAGTTCATAAGAGCTATTGTACAAAACAGCCATCTGTAAGGTCACCGTTTTCTTTTTATTCCATCTCCAAATAGTAAAACTGCTAATGCCCCATATGCTAGACAAGTTAAAGAAGTGATTTGATAACAAATTTCAAAAGATTTTAGGAACGAATGAAACATTTATTTAGCCTACAAAAAAATATTTTAGTGTCTTCAAGTGTCCATAAGTATTGTAGAACTAGGACATTTCAGTAAATAGAATTGTATTGTGTGAAGATGCCTTTTACCATTATCCCTGGGTTTGTTTTAAAGATTGTGGATTAATTTTAAACCCTAACCTTCCTTAAATATTTCTCAAACTCAACTTCTAAATTAGTAGGCAATTACAAGGCTCATAATAGTTTAATTCAGCCCAATAAATGTCTAGTAAAGGAATAATAAATGGTGTTTCAGAAAAAAATCCAGAGGAAAAAAAGATTCCCCAAACTGCTAGAAGTGAGATCACAAAAACCATACATCAAATTCATTTTTACTGTGATCACATTAGGTTTTCACTGTGACTAGACACAATTTCAACAATTCTTCCCCCCAATTTCAACAATTCTTCCCCCCTCTGCGTGCCCCACCTATATCTAAGCTGATTAGAATACAAATGGGGAGGAGCTGCTGCTACAAGAAAGCAACTGAGCAACAAGTAATACTGGAAATGGAGATTTTTTTTTTTTAAGTTTATAGGAAATTTTTAAATGCATAATCTAAGGCCAAAGTAACCTCTATATACCAAGAGCTCTTGGAGAGTAACTACTCACCGTAGCACACAATGAATGGAGGGCTGTTTGAGACTTTAGGGTTGTCTACTGCATACATTTGAAAATCTGAATACCTATGAATAATAATTTTAATAACTTGTGGACCTAAACATTTCATTCGCTGATACTAACAGAGTCAGTAATATAAAATTGTGCAACTAGAAACTTTTCCAGAGTATTTTCATATAGTCTATTCCTAGTTTATCGTGCAAGAAATTGAAGCACGTGGAGCATTCAGGACTTGACCCCAAGATAACACAACAAATGAACGAACTAGGGCTAGAATACTCTTATTTTTTTTCCCATCCTGATCTCTACAATATTCAAGAGATGTCAAGAGTACCAGACAGGTAGCTGTCTCCACTATTCAAAAAACAACAACAAAATAAACTAGTGAATCCTGAATCCTGCCTAAATAGAACTGATCCATTGATTTCTTAACCCATTCTAAGATTCGTTCCTGAGTGGATATCTCAATTCCATAATCGCCCGTCCAATTCTGTATGAAAATTTAAGAGTTCGGTTTATGTAAACAAGAGTTTCCATAACAAATCACAATACTCTGTTTCTAGAGCTAGAAGCCCCCGGAAAAGAGACAAAGGATGTCCTTCTCCTGCAGCAAAGTCCCTCAGTAGGCAATGTAGAAGATGTTCTTCGGAGCAGGAGCTTGTCCTCAAGTGGCTCGCGACCACCTTGGGGTGCACCTCAGAAAGGAAGGGAAAGACACGGGGCTGGTGCGTTTATACCCATTCAAAACCCAGGGAGGAAACGACTGTTAGCGACAGCCTGGATACCCCACGCCAAAGTATGGTGAGCGAAAAGTCAGTTACGACCCCAGTTTCTGGTCCTACGCTGCCAGGGCCACCCTGCCTGGCTTGACCACTGCCACCATCCTTAACCTCTGCTCCAGGCGCGTGCCCGCTCAACTAGCTCCGAGCCGCGTTCTACAACCCATGTGCACCAGCTGGCGAAGATATATGCCGGGTTCTCGAAACCGAACCCTTACCTTTCCCCTGCCCCCACCGGGCCTCGCTTGTCTCGCCCGTTTGACACACCTGTTTGATAAATCTGCAGGCAGGCCCACGACCAGCCCCCGGACACCAGCCCGACCCCGTTTTTGCCCTCGGACCTCCATACTCCCTCACCCGCAGAGGCCCGGCAGTCGGCGCTCCTCTCCAAGCCGGCTGGACTCTCACCCACCCGGGCAGTGAGCACGAGATCCGGATCCGGCTTCAGCGACGGCCCCACCTCCTCCGCTACCTCCCGCGCCACAGTCGCCACCGCTGCAGCCGCTGCGCGAGCCCCCGCCGAGACGTGGCAGCGCCAACGCCTCCACCCCACCCCTGCCCGCTGACGCAGGGCCGCGCGCAGGCGGGCGTGGGCGCGGGCGGGGCGGGCCGGGCCGGGGGCGGGCCTGCCGTGGCGTCGGCGCGGAGGCGTGGACGTCCCGGGGCTCCACCCCGCGGGGCGTAGCCTGAGGCCAGACCGCGCCGCGCGCCTGTGAGTAACCCGCTTAGGAGTCGGCTGAGCACCGTCAGTGATGGTTAGTGTGGGCTTCTTTGACTCGGTGACCAGAGGCTCGGCCTCTTGCCCTTTTCAGTTGCGTCTTATTGCCCTTCCCTTAACAGCGTTTCATTAAAGGATGACTACTCACCGCCTGCTAGAAACGCCTCCAGTTTTCTGAATCGCAAATGCTGCCTCCAGGAGATGGGGGCCACTTAATTCTACCCCTCCCAGACATTTGTTTTACTTCTCTCTCTGTTCCATTTTGATTAGGACATTGGTAAGTTCACTGAAACGATTTTGCCTCCCAAGAGACTTTTTGGTAACATCTGGTGCATTTTCAACCTCTTGTCTGGAGAGAGGAGTGTTCCTGGCAGTCTGTCCAGATGGTGGAGGTTGGTAGAGCTAAATATTGTGTAATATGCAGGACAAGACCCCACAATAAAAAATGACTTGCCCTGAAGTATCAGTACTGCTGAGATTGAGAAACCCTAGATTAAAAGAGGTAAAATAACCCCTCTGAGCTCTGATTTGCAAAGCTTCTTAACTAGGTAGCACGTGTCCCCATTTTACAAATTAGGTAACAGGTTCAGATATTTGAAGTTTATTTACCAAAAATCATGTAGCTAGTAGCTTCCCTTGTTTTTTCCTTAAATTACAATTTACTCAAATTGTAAATTATTATATTTTGAAACAAGACTGTGTAAAGGTGTAACATCGTCTATAGTCAACCAGTAGGTACAATTTCTGAATATCTGTGAGAATTAAATTTCAGTTAACTTTTCACTGATTTATGCATTCTTACAGCTTCAGGCATCAGTGAGTGAGGGCATCTATATCTGTATCTTTGTTTTTGTCCTTCTACATAGAAAAACTGTACATAACCATTAAAGCTAATTGCCACTCATAATAAACATACAGCGATGTTTTCGCATCAGACTCCTGGCCAGATGCTTTCAATGAGTTACTCCTGAGCAATGGAATCTGCAAATTTAATAATTTAATAAAAAGTGAAACTATTATAACATTTCCAGCAGAACATGATTCCAAGAGGAACTCCCAAAGATCTTCTGCTTTCCTCCTTTGTGCCATATGAAACCAATGTCTTCTTAATGTAATAGTTAAATGCAAACATTTTGGCCAGTATAGTGATCCCTCCTCTGCCTGTAATTGGATTTGTTGCAATAAGGAGTCCGAGGTAGCCAGGTAACAATCTCATCTTTTCATTTAATGGGAATATTGGTATCCTCTCGTGATCTTTCCTATGGAATTTTTAATTAAATAGAGACATAATTTGACATTTTTAAGCATACATCATGCATGATGTGATACATGAATAATTTATATTGCAAACTGATTACCACGTTTTGTTGACATGTATAACCACAATACATTTTTTTTTCCTCTTGTGATGAAAACTTTTAAGATCTACTCTCTTAGCAACTTTCAAATATATAGTACAGTAAATATAGTCTTGTTAGTTATGGTCACAGTGTTGTACCTTACATCTTATTTATCTTAAGACTGGAAGTTTGTCCCTTTTGGACCACCTCTCATTTTGCTTATGAACCATCTCCCACCTATGACAACCTCTAGTTCTCTGTATTTGTTTTTGTTATTTTAGATTCCAACATATAAGTCAGGTCATAACAGTATATTTCTTTCTCTGACTTAATGACTTAATCTAATGACCTCAGGGTTCATCCATGCTGTGGCACGTGATAAGATTTACTTCTTTTTTTGTGATTAATATTTCGCAGTATGGGTATGCCACATTTTCTCAATCCATTGCATCTGTCAATGGAAACATTGGTTGCTTCCTTATCTTGGTAATTGTACATGATGGTGCAATGCACATGAGGGCAATATGTATTTTGAAGGTAGTATTTTGATTTTCTTTGGATATATACCAGATGTGGAATTATTAGATGATATGATAGTTTTATTTTTAATTCTCTGAGGCACCATACTTCTTAATTGTTACTAGGTTACAGTAGGCAGGAGCAGATATGTGTGCTGTTCCCCCATAACAAGTTAGTTATGGCAGTCCCTCCTCAGAAACCTTTTATGTAGCAGCGGCTGCCTGGATCCTGGGATGGACCAATCAGGGGTGAGCTGTGGATTGATTGATGCCAGGACTCCCTGTCTTACCACAAGTCAGTGGTGGCAGAGCACTTTTGTAAATTACACTTCCTGAATTCTGGAACAGACCAATCAGGTGCAGGGTTGAAAAATGGACCAATCAGGCAACTGAAAAATGGACCAATCAGACTGTGGGGGAGGCACCTTGAAAGTGATAAGGCAGGATCCAAGGAGCCTGGAGGAGGGAAGAAGCACTCATTCGGAGCAACTCATTGGACATCAGAGGAGCAGATGGAGAAGCAGCAGCCCAGAGGAAGAAGGGGTCCAGAGAAGTGGCAGAGGAAGAAGAACTCCTGCAGAGGAAGAGGAAAGCCCTGAAAAGGGGAAGACGGTTCCAGCCTCCTAAGAAAGGAGGGAAGCCTCCAGCAGCTGCCTCTGAGGTGGGGAGAGAAGCTGAAGGACTGCAGAAACTGGGCCTTGGTCCTGTCTCTGACACTGACTGGAAGGAGCACCAAAGGCCCTGGGCCTGGTGTCTCAAAAGAACTGTTCTTTGGTGGTATAAACCAACAACTCACAAGAGCTATAACAATGGGTGTACCTGAACATCACCTCTACAGACCTGTAATGGTCACTGCTACTGGACAGTGCTGTCTGGCACTCCTGGGACCGGTGACTGCCAACACTGATGCTGTCTGGATGAAGCAGTCAGCTTCTTGTGGATATGTAAGTATTCTTGTTCCCCACTGTGTGTAAATAAACCCCCTGGTTGTTGTTCCTGTAGCCTGAGGTGTCTTGCAATTGTGCACATGGGTGAGAACCCATATTCAGTGACCTGTATCGGGCACTGTCCTCAGTTAGGCTATAGCCCCTGTTGCTAATGCCTTTGATTCTGGCTTGTGGCCTTTTGGAGCTTTTGGGGGGCTCTCTGGCCTCGGAACCTCCTCTGCCCTCTGTTTCAGTAGTATTTTTATTTTCTTTGGGTATTAGATGATATGGTAGTTTTATTTTTAATTCTTTGAGGCACCATACTTTTTAATATAGTGTCTGCACAAGTTTATATTCCTATCAACAGTGCACAAGGGCTGAGTGCTGATTTGAAAAGCATCTTAACTAAGTAGCAAGTGTCCCCATTTTACAAATTAGATAACAGGTTCAGAGACTTGAAGTAATTTACCAAAGTCATGTAGCTTCCCTTCCTTGCTTGTGGTTTGCTCCCTGCTATGCATCCTCACTGAAGCTTGTTATTTCTTGTCTTTATAATAATTCTAAAAGGTAATATCTCATTGTGGTTTTGATTTGCTTTTCTCTGACTATTAGTAATATAGAGTGTCTCTTTGTCTACCTGTTGGTAGACCTTTAGAAAAATGTCTATTCAGATCCTCTACCCACTTTTAATTGGATTGTTTTTGTTTGTTTTCTTGCTACTTAGTTGTATGAATGCTTTATATATTTTGGATATTGTTGGGAGGTTTTCTGATTACTCAGTCTCCATACTAGTTATGTCTGTGTTCAGATTTTCTGTTTCTTCATGATTCAGTCTTCCAATTTTAGTATATGTGCTGCCGAAGCGAGCACATGATTCAGTCTTGATAGGTTTTCTGTTTCTAGGATTTTATCCATTTCTTCTAAATTATCTAATTTGTTGGTGTATAATTTTTCATAGTAGTCATTTGTGCTCCTTTGTATTTGTGTAGTATCAGATAAAATGTCTCTTCTGATTTTATTTGAATCCTCTCTTTTTCTTGGTGAATCTAGCTAAAGTTTTGTTAGTTTTTTTTTTTTCTTTTCAAAGAAACAGCTTAGTTTCATCATTCTTTTTTATTGTCTTTTTTAGTCTATTTCATTATTTTCAATATATTTATTTTTCTCCTGATAACTTTGGGTTTAGTTGTTCTTATTCTAGTTCTTTGCAGTATAAAGAAAGGTAGTTTTTTTTTTTTTTTAAAGATTTATTTATTTATGCATACAAGCACTGGGGTACAGGCCAGAGGTGTGGGGGGTGAGAGGATTCACCACAGACAGAGC
>JAGFMF010011644.1:1531234-1653345 GCA_019455555.1 Galemys pyrenaicus | reverse complement strand
GGGAGCAGCGGGCACAGCAGGAGAGGTCTGCTGCACCATGTGGGTCCCCTCTCTGGCCGGCAGCAGGGATCGAACTCATGCTGCAGTGACTGCGGTTTGTTTCATAGTGCGTTGCTTAACCCACTGCGCCACCAGGGAGGCCCTATAATTTCATATGTTTTCCTTTTACTGACTTGTGCCTTTTCATTTCAGGTTAAAGAAGTCCCTTTAACATTTCTTTTAAGGCAGCTTGAACTCTTCTAGTTCTTGCCTCGCTGGAAAACTTTCTCTTACCTTCAACTCTGAAGGATAACTTTAATGGCTAGAGTATTTTTGATTGGCACTTTTTTTTAAAAAATTGAATATATCATGTCACTCCTTTCTGGCCTGCAAAATTTTTGCTGAGAAATCTGCTAGTGGTCTCATGGAGGCCCCTTTGTATGTAATAAGTTGTTTTTCTCTTGCTGATTTTAAGATCATCTTGTCTAACTTTTGACAGATTTATTGTAATGTGTCTTGGTGTGGGTCTCTTTGTGGAATTCTTATTGGATACTCTTATATGGAATTCTGTGGGTTTCTGGGATCTGGATGTGGAAACATGTAATGGAACTTTCTGCTATTATTTCTTCAAATAAGTTTTCTGTCCCCTTATACTCTCTTCTCCTCCTGCAAGTCCTATAATGCAAATCAATATTTGCATTATGTTGTTTCATAATTCCCTTAAGTTATCTTCATTCATTTGCTTTTTATTTTACCTTTTCTGGATGAATTTCATTGCACTTATCTTTGAGTTTGTTGATCTTTTCTTCTCTTTCATCATGTCTGATGTGGAACCCTTCTGTTGAATTTCAATGCAGTTATTGAATTCTTCAGCTCTGTGGCTTTGGTGCTTTCTTATATTTTCTGTACCTGTTGAACTCAATTTGTTTATGCATTGTTCTCCTGACCTTAGTAAGCATCTTTGTGGCTATTTTTTTTTACTTCTTTATCAGGTAACCACTGACAAAAGTCATCTGTTTTCTTCATTTTCCTTGACACTTTCTGTTGGTCTGTATATTAGATGAAACAGCCACCTCTCTCAGTATTGAAAAATGGTCTATTATAAATGAACATTCATTCAGCCCTGCCCTAGTTTTTGGTTGTTTCTCAAATCTTTGTGATTATCCAAACCATCTTCTTTGTTCTTAGTAGTGCCTACAAATTGAGTAGTTGAGTGCCAAGATCTGTTCGTTTCCCAGAGAGTAGACTCTCTCAGTCAGTACTGGATGCAGGTTAATTGGAAACCAAACCCTCAGGTTGCATCTTTTAATGTGTATAAATAATACCTTTTTTAAGAGAGGATTGGGAGATGATTGATTGTTTTCTTTCTTTGCAGTGAGACCTGGGAGATAGACAATTAAGAACGTTTTCTTCCTTTGCAACCTTTCCATTGAACTCATGAACATAGCCCTGCTGGTTAGCAGAGCTATAGGCTATCAAAATATGACCTCAAGTTGGTATCCACAAAAGCCAGGGCATGGGTCATATGCACAAGTTCATTTTTCAGAAACATTGGCAACCTGGAGTTGGACAGAGGAAGAATGTGAAGATGGGAGCTGCTGGCTTCCCTGTTCTCCAGAGACAATTATAGTAGTCTCTAGATATGTGTTAAAACTTACCCCTTGATTGAGCTTTTAAGATAAGCAGATTGTCCTCTTCACAGAAAGACTGCATGTTTCTGCTGTCTCTGTTCTGTGCCCTGGTAAGATGATCAGGTAAGAACTGTTTCTCTATTTGTTACAGGCAAATAGGATGCATGAACAGAGCCTTGCTCACCACCAAAGCTAAGAAGTCAGTGTCCTCTGGACCACAGCCATGGATGTGATGAGTTACTCTCTGGGAGATACCAGCAACCTGGAATGAGGCAGATGGAGAGCGGGAAGATGGCAGCCAGTAGTGCCTGTGACCTCTGGAAAGTATTGCAGTTGGCACCCAGATGTGTTTTAATTAGAAGCCTTCTCCTCAAGCTGAAACGTTCAAGGTAAGCAAGTGGATTTCTTTTATGGAATGATTGGACATGTTTTGTTTCGCTGTCTCTGTGCCAAGTTCTGGAGGGATAGCCATGGTGAATCTGGGTGAACTTTTTAATAACTATTAGTTCACTATAGCCATGCGTGCCTTGACAATATAAGTTGGCTTTCATGCTAGATATTTTGGTGGATTACTTGGAAGTTTTAGGAGCTGAGGCACCAGATGTAGGTGCCTCAGGGAAATCTAGGAGTTGTAAGGTCCTTCTCAGTTTTGTGTCACCATGCCAGGAGTAAAGTTGATGTAAAGATGGTAGCTCAGCCTGTTCTACCATTTCATTGTGGTTTTTTTCTTGTTTGCCTGGTCTGTACAAGTTGTTCAGCTAGTTTCTGGGTTACTTTCAGAATGAATTGCTTTGTCTATGGCAGTAGCTTAAGTGTTTCAGTGGGAGAAGGTGAGAAGGGAGAAGAAATGCTACTTTCATCAACATTATTAATAGCACAGATAATGGTATTTTTTTACTATTATATGGGAAGAAATAGTCCTGTCCATTGCATGCATAGCAGTGATTGAGTTGTGAAATTGTTTCGGAATATTGGACTAAATGAGAAGTTTTTATACAATTTTAACTTAATTTATATTTTTTGTTATGTTTGCACAAAAATTAGATATAATAATCCATGGCTAATTAAGTATAAGAGGGCTCTTTTACTCGGTGTTAAATATAAGTGCCACAAGATAAGAAAGCTTGTGCTACAATTTTTTATTGGCCTCATTTCGTCTTTGTGGTATATAACTAAAGGTGCGTCTTACAATGGATGTGTCTTCATTTGTTGAAATTTTTTGAAATATCTATCTTAAAATAATAATTTTATAAATATATTCTTCAGTTATTTCATTTGATCCTTAAATACCATGAAATAAAATAGGCATTATTATTAACACTGCGCATGAAATGCAGATCATTCTCATTATTTTATGTTGAGGCTTTGTTTTCTGATGTAGACTTCTGGACTTAAGTTAATGAAATGCTTCCATAATTTGTTTTCTATAATGCTAAGCCACAAATTTAAAGTATTTTTACTGTTGTAGATCATATTATATAATGACACCTCTTTAAAATTGTGATAAGCATAAGACAGAATCTAGAAATTAAGCATAGAGAGATTTATATGTAGAGTTAGGGAATATTCAGATATGACAGAAATTCCTGGAGAGAAAGCAGAAGATCAAATCTGAATCAAATGTGGTAGTATGAAAAATCTCTCTAGTCAAAGTGCTTTTACAGTATTTATGATCATAATTTCAGTTAAGGTCTTGTTCAATTACAGTCTTGTGACTCATTTTCTCCTAGATATTGTGCCTTCAAATTATGTAACTGCCAATAACTACTGATTGGTAGTCAAGTTCTTACTTCCAAGTGAAAGAAATCAACTCTGGGCAGATCATTAGTTTACATACAAGTGGGAAGACTAGAGACCCAGACTCAAAAAAAGATGGAAGCCAAGAGCTAGATAGTCAGAAGCATAGCCAAGGCCATTCTATGGGAAGAGCTGATTGAGACTGCCACCTGAGGATACCTTGGCTCCCATGGCACTATATGCAGGTGACAGGCATGCTATGCCACCTCGCTGCCCAGTATCAGAGAAACCAGTATTTCAGTCTTTCAGTTTCTTCCTGTTAAGTGTTACACAATTGTTGAGTTCCCAGAGTGGGGACTTAGATCCTGGGGAGCTAGAAAAACTGCCTATGTGTTTCATTATCATATATTATACCTTATATAGTTTATGTTATGATAAATAGAACACTTAAAATACACATTTAATAAAACTATTTTTAGCCATAAGAAATTGTTCTTTATTATTTTTCTTTTCAAGAGCACAATCAAGTACTGGAAGATCTGCAGAACATTCCCAGAACTAGGGCTGTTATTAACTCCTTCCTTGCCCAAAACTAAAATATGTAGGAGTCCAAATACTTGTCCTCCAGGAAATGAATCAATTTTATCAGTAAATATAAAATAACTTTCCTTAGTGTTGGTCGGAACGCACCATAAAACCAGGTGTGCTCATAAATAGTGGAGAGTTGATTTTAGACATTCTTTGATTACACTAAGCTCTGGTGGTCACTTGATTTCCATCTCTGAATCCATAGTCTTTGAACATCTAACATATATTTTATCAATTTGTTTATTGCCTACTGCAAATGAATGAATATTTTAAAAATTTCAGTATTATAGAAGTACAAATCAAAAATATATAAATCCTCATAATCCTGACCTCAAGAATAACTACTGTTAACAACTTAGTGGATCTTACTCCCAGACTGCCTGGGTTCCATTTTCAGCTTTCCCATTCAGCTGGTACCATGGACAAGTTATACCTGTGTTCACACTCCATTCACACTCCTCACTTTTCTCATCTCACCTCATCACTGACTTGTTGAACTTACAGGGTTTAATAAGATAATATATAAAGCATACATGTGACCTATAGTAAGTGCCTAATAAGTACTAGCTTTGTACATGAATTTGTCATGATAGACTAGTTATGTCACATTAATAATCAGGCTCCAAAATCTCAATAGTTTAAAACAAACAAATTAGTTTCTTGTTAATGCTACATGTCTTCCACAGTTTCACTAGGTGGTTTCTTCATGCAGTCATTCTGGAACCCAGGGGACTAGAGATTCCATCCTGTTGTGGTCAGACTCTGCAATACATGGTCTCTTAGTCATCATAACAGTGAAAGAAAGAGACTATAAAACCACACATGGACTTTTTACTACCTCAGCCCATAACTGACATATTTACTTCTGTTTGTGATTTATTACTAATAACTAGCAGCCATGGCCTTGCCTGACTCGAAGTGTGGAATGTGGAGTGTAGAATATTTGGTGTTACTACCTTTGTTACAATCTACCCCATCCCCACCAGCATCATGTAATGTTATCCAAACTGTGTTGCATCTTTTCTGTTTTTTAACCTTACTGTATTATGGACATTTCCCCATATCAAGACATATTCATTTATTCACTGATTGTTTATTAAGCCTTTCTGTGTATAATTAAGGACCAGGCATTGTGTTAGGTACTGGAATATACTAATGAAGATTCAATAACTCCTGAATTTGTGTATTTTATTGAATTGCAAACAGATGGTATATAAATATTTTTGAAGTTAGAAGGTGACAGTGATAGTGAGAGATAAGGTAAGAAGGAAAAGGGTTTCTGGGGGTGCAGTTTTGAATAGAATGGTCATGAAAGAACTTTGTGAGGTGATTTGAGATAAATTCTGAAAGATAGAGAGCTTGTAGATATCTCAAGAGAGAATATACCAAACAAAATAAAACTATTAGTGTGACTTGGTGGTGTGCATATAAATATATATTTTCCTATTTTTGTATATGTTTAGTTTTTTCCATGAAAAAAATTAAAATAAGAAAAGTAGCCCTGTTTGTGAAATTTACATCCAGATTTCATTTTGGAAAAGAAAAATCATGATAGGAAATTTAACAAATGTTCTCAATTCCTTAAAGATTTTTCTTTCTCCAAACAATGTTTTAGCTTGTTTCTCTGCATCCTAAATAACTCTGCCTATTGAACAATCTAACACTTGATTACAGATATCTGTTTATCACTGCTTAATTGTGCCTTGAATGTTAGTTTTAGCTTTCCATTTGTTTAAGCTCTTAGTCATGTCTGGTTTTTTTATTTATTCACATATTTTTTAAATCAATTGTGATCCCCATGGAATTCCCACCACCATTTCACCAGTGCACCATCACCCTCAGTCCCTTGTGCTCTTTCTGGCCTCAACCCATTCCCTCCCCTGATGTCTGTCTTTTTTACCCCTCTTTCTATCATTCCCCCTAAAGTGATTAGATATATGAGTTTTCTATAAAAACAGAGAGAAGAGTAATTTAGCGATGACTTTATTAAATGTAACATTATTGCCTAATAATTTATATAGCATTTTTATATGTTGAAAATGTAAAAGGAAAAAAAACTCTATAAAATATGATATCCTCAAACATTTACGTTTTTTGAGCATTAAATAGCTGGTTCAAAGATACTTTGAGTAGTCATTCAAGTATCTGGTGAGGTGTGAGGTGTTTTGGGAGTGGAGACCTTTTTTAGTCATGTACTTCTCATGATTCTTCCACTAAAAAAATTGTTCTTTCAGTTGTTTACTTTCTGTTGCCATAGGATTAGGCTACATTGCACAAACATTTTGACTAAACTCTGTCACTTTTCCCTTATAATGACTAAGTCTAACAATTAGATGACTGTGATTTAAGGGAAAAAAAAATGAAGTCAGCCTCATTCAACCCCAAAGAGTTTGCTGGACTCTATAATACTTATTTGGCTAGATTGTGGGGTCACACCCAGACACCAGTAAGGGGTGTTTCTGAAACAGCACTCACTTAGAACTACCCACTTTTAGGGGAAGTGGTGACAGGCTGATGAAGCACTGAGGAAGACTGTTGTCACAAATTTATCAGGGTTAGTCACACAGTTAAAACATAATGTTTAAAGGAAAGTGCATGACTCTGCTAGGAAGCTATGTTAGAAGAGCAGTGGCCAAAGAAAAGAGAATTACAAATTTAGGGAGATATATACTTCCACGATATAGATAACTTGGAGGATTTGTGCATAAAAAATTTTGCTTAATAACTTATTTCATGTTATGACCTACTTAATATGAGGTAAACTTATGTCTTGAGAACAAGAAGGAAGGACTACTCATTATGAAGGCATTCAGTTGGAAACATTTTGGGATTTGCAGTGATTTATTTTCCAGTATGGGACTTTCTAATCATAGGTCTTATCTAATCAAAAAATAAAATTTGGGAATAGTGGCCAAACCTCAATATCAAACATGTGGCATCTTCATAGTTCAAAGGTTACCAAACTGCTTTGAGACCTTAGATTGTAATTTTGATCTCTGAATCTGTTTCCTTATCCGAACAATGGAGCCAGATATTATCTGCCTTCTGCATTAACTGGTATGCTTTGAGTACATCAAAATCCTGCCTGTTCTTCCTAGCAGAAACTTGAGCAAAGGGAAAAATAAAGAATAATTAAAGAAACAGTTCCCATGTCCTTAAAAAAAATGTTCCCCATGTTAATTGCTAGTCTCCCTCCAAAGGGAGCAAGCATTTCATTAGCTTTCTACCTGAGAACTAGAGGTTTAAGTTATATTCCTCTTTGATATCACAGATTCTCTGTTCTATCATCTTTCTTCATACATTCTTTTAGTGTGTTGATCATTCATCGTGTTGAGATCCTGCCATGTGCCAAGCCTATACAAGGAACTGAAGATACAAAAAGGAATAAGATAAAGTTACAGTCCTCATGGAACTTATAATAGAGCCCAACACAACAGCCAGCACTGGACTGAGTTTATGCAGTAGTAGAATAGAATGCGAAGGAAGCTTTCAACTGTGGATCATGTCATCTATTTCAGGGTCGGGGGTGTTTTGGAGATCTCAAAGCTAAAGAGAAAAAAATGAGTTGTCTAAGCAAATAGTGGTGGAGAAAGTGGTGAAGATGGAGGTGACAGCCTGAATTGATTTTGAAAGGCTAAAAGGAAAGTGCAGAAAGTGCATGGCGTCAGTGCAGAGAGACAGGATGCAGATGTGAGGGGCCTTAGTGAGGGTTTGGTCTTCGTTCCCAGAGTAATGGGAAGTCATCAGTTTTTTGTTTGCTTGCTTTTGGACTTCACATCTAAACAGGGAAGTGACATGATCATTTGCATTAAAAACATTCCAGAAACTATTTGCAGACTACACGAAAGGATCGCACACACATAATTTATGTGAGGGAAACCAGTTAGGAGGCAGTTGGAGGAAATGAATTAGAGGGTTGGCAGAGAAGAGGAGGGAACAATAACTGATTCAAAAGCTATTTGAGAATCAATAGGATTTAACTGTGAGGAAAGGATTAATAAGGAAGTCTGTCAGATTTTTTTGCTTATGCAAATGAGTGGATGCTGTTTATTTACAGTACCGGAAGAGCAAGTTTGGGAAAGAGAGTTGTTGGCATAGTTGACCAGCACATAGCATACACAAGAAGCTAATTAGCATACAGAACTCTCAGGGTACGTATTATGTGTGGCTATGTCATTTCTCATCAAAATAATGGTAATGACTTGATCTATAACTCTTGCTTTTAAAGTTCTGGATGAGGTCTGTCCTTTCAGTGGTTTTACAGTCTCATTCTTGGGTATTTCAGGTCCTTATAAGCCAGGCCTTACATGTTTTACTGTTTTTTGCTTCAGATTGCACTGTTTGAAGCCTCTATTTTATAGATTCTGAAAATGTAACTTCTGGTTTTCTCTAATTCTTATGTAAGATATTACTATAATATCTCATGAGATTACATGAGCTACTACAAGATCTCATGTAAGATATTATTTCATCTAAAGATCACTCCCTTAGCTTGAATTTTCTTCATTCCTTGAATATATTTTTTCTCCTTTGGGTTCTAATATACCCAATCACTTTTTGCCCTGTACTAATCTTTCCTCTGTTGTTCCAGTTTCCAGAAATGAACTGAAAATGAAAAAACTGTTGTGAAGGAAAAAGCTTTTTTATCACAGGCATTATTGCAGTGTTGCTTGGGGACACCTGTTTCATCACAGTAATGAGACAGAATTGAACCGGATGTCTATAAATGTTTCCGGTCTTCATAAAAGATATAGCTTAAAAAGAATGTAAAAAGGTTGAAAATAAAATAATGGAAAAGATATACTAGGTAAGTAGTAAGCAAAAGAAGGCTAGTATAAATGTTAACATCAGAAAAAGTGAGATTTCCAAACAGCATTACTAGATAAACAGGGTCACTAGCAAGGAAAAAAGGATCAAATCACCAGGAACAACAAGTAATTACATATGTGAAATACAACACTAAAAGGAGAAGTGATTTCAAAAAATAAATTTGATAAACTGGACTTCTTCAAAATTTAAAACTTTGGTGCTGAAAACAAGAAAATGAAAAGTCAGCCAATAGAGAGGAAGAAAATACTGGTTGAGGATGCCAAAGAAAATCCTTCTGCAAAGCAAGAGTTTACATGTTGGCAGTCTGGAAAGCAGGCCTCAATAATATTAAGACCTGAATGTGGGCAGGGCACCAAGAGTATCTGCTGCATAAGTCCAGGACTTTACAATAGTATTAAGTAGGTCCCAGGCTTAATTTAGGTTTCTCCACAAAATATACATAGCCTGAGGGAAAGTTCTTATGTGCCATGACTTTATTAGGGTGAACAGTTCCAAGAAATGAGAGTAGACAAGAGAGTGTAGCAAAGAAGGCGGGAGAAGCCACATGAAATTGCATTATAGAGTTGGTGTCATTAAATGCCATTAATCCCTTGAGTTCTTGGAATAATCTATAAAAAGTCTTAAAATAAAAATAATAAAAAAAAGACTTAAAAGATTTTTGGACTTTTGCACCTGAAGACCCTGAAAGTACCTGAATAAAATTTTACAAAAGAGATTGGTTCCCCTCACACCCATAGGTAGGTAGTTGATCTCTATTAAGACTCTCTTAGACCTCATCATACCTCAGGGTCCCTTTAATCAACATCCAAGTCATAATTGGTGATAATGGATAGCAGGGATAATTGAGCTCCACAGAATAATAACTGCCATTTAGTAAGCGCCAAGCAGTTTTATATAAAATCTAACCTCACAAAGTAGCTTTTGTTGTACTGATTCAGCTAACTTAAGGAACTTGGCCATAGTCACAAAACTAGTAAGTAGCAGACCAGGCTTTGGGCCCAGTTCTTTTTTGTTTTTTTTTTTAAACTCCAAACAATGGTTTTCTATAATATCACAAAGTCATACAAGAAAGATTGAGATTTTTAAGTTTCCTCTTAGCCGATACTTTAAAAAATGTTATTTCTAAAAACAGGTCATTCGAACATATGGTTAAAAATTCAAATACAAAAGGCTATCCATTGAAAACTCTTTACCCTGTTCTGCCAGTCACCCATTTCCTCTTTTTAAGGGGGAACTAATGTTACTGTTTTCTTATGTACTTTCCCCAAACATCCTTTTAATAGAAGTGACATAATACACAGTATTCTCACATTGTGGGTCCTCCCACCCAACTTAATAAAATACTTTGAATTGACTTCCATATTCCTAAATGACATTAACTTACAATTTGAAATTTTTTCATCACTAGACCTTTTATTATTGAGTACAAGTTAAATTAGACTGAAATTTATTTACCATTGTGCCCTTGTCCTACTTATCCATGAAGTGGGTTATTGAAACCCCTGGTATTATCGGTGCTTATATATTTATGAGTGTTGTTTCTTTTTATTGTATTAGACCCTTAATCATAATATAGTGTCCATATCTGTCTCTTATTACTTTTATGTTTTATTTTTAAGATTTGTTTATTTATGTATATATACAAGCACTGGGTTGTAGGCCAGAGGTACAGGTGGGTAAGAGGATTCACCAGAGACAGAGTTGGGGGTAGAACAGGCAGATCTACTGAAATACACTGCTGAGGGGAGCAGCAGGTGAGAAAGGAGAGGCTGTTGTGCCATGTGGGTCAGCTCCCTTGCCAAGCATCAAACTGATGGCACTGAGACTTTAACCCCTGCACCACCAGGGACAGTCTTTTTCTTAATGGGAAGTCTGTTGTCAAAGTCTAACTATTTCTGATATTTTGCTGTTATTGTCATTTCCTAACTCTAAGTTGATTCTTGTCCTTTTGGAAAGATGGGCTTCTTGTGTACAGCAGAGGTTGTATTTTTTTTTTAAAGATTTTACTTATTTATGCATATAAGAGCTGAGGTACAGACCAGAGTCCAGGGCGGTGAGAGGATTCACCAGAGACAGAGTGGGGAGCAGAACAGGCAGACTGACTGAAACACACTGCTGAGGGGAGCAGCAGGCGAAGCAGGAGAGATTTGTTATGCCATGTGGGTCCTTCCCTGGCCGGCGGCAGAGATCGAACTTGTGCTGCCGTGGCTGAGATTTGCTTCATAGTGCATTGCTTAACCCACTGCACCCCCAGAGAAGCCCCCCCCCTTTTTTTTTTTAACAGTCCATTCAGCCACTTTACATCTTCTGACTGGCAAATTCAGGCCATTTATGTTTAAGGTGATATTTAGACTTAAGTTTCTATTACTGTGTTCTTACATGTTTGCTTTTTGTTTTGAGGTCTTATTTTTTATGGTTCTCCTGTTACGTTTTGTTTAAACTCCATTTCTGTTTTCTTATGTGTTATTCTATAAATTCTACCCATTAAATACTCTCTATTGCCCCCTTCCTCAGGCCCTGAAAACCACCATACTAATTTCTGTCTCTGTCAGTTTGACTACTCTTGGTAACTCATAAGTAGACTCATACAGTATTTGTCTTTTATGACTGCCTTATTTCTCTTACTATAAAATCTTCAAGTTCATGTTTGTCATAGCATGTGTCTTAAGAGGTTTAAAATGCTTTTCTTTTTTAAAGATTTATTTATTTATTTATGCATACAAAAATTAGGGTACAGGCCAGAGGTGCAGGGGTGTGGAAAGAGTCACCAGAGACAGAATGGAGGCAGAACAGGCAGATCTACTAAAATACACTGATGAGGGAAGCAACAGGCGAGGCAGGAGAGGTCTGCTGTGCTACGTGGGGATTGAACTCATGCTGCAGTGGCTGTGGGTAGCTTCCTAGTGCTGTGCCTTAACCCCTTGTGCCACCAGAGAGGCCTCTAAAATGCTTTTCTTTTAATAGTTTGGTCCTTGGTTCACCTGGGATTGATTTGTGTTTAGGTGAAGTGTAGCTCTCAATGTGTTCCTATACGGATATACTATTCACCAGTACTATTTACTGATTATTCCATCTTTTTCATTTTAATTTGTAATATTATCTCAGTTATATATCAAGAAATATAACCCTGTTTCTAAGTTGTGTTGTGCCCCAGGGTTCTATTATTCTTATACCAGAAAGCAGTTCTAGTTACTAAGGTTAGAATATTGTCAGAGAGCTCCCTCACAATTCTGTAGTTGAGGTTTGAGAGAGGAGTGGCAGTGTGGTGGACAATGCAGGTAGAGAATGTGAATCACCTGCTTTTTACACTTTGCTTGTGTCTTCAGGTCCTGATGAGTTCAGTTCAAATGTGTTCTTTCTGTGTGATTATTGAAGATACCACAGGGTGAAGCTACATAGGTCAGAAAGCACCCACTTAGATTGAGTGGTCTGCTGACCATTCATTATCTTTCCATAGTCTAGTTACTGTTTCAAGAATTAAAGCATTCAGCATATTCATTCAGTAAATATTTATTGAATATTGTTTTCTAGCAGTCTAAATAGTCTGTTTCCATGATATTTATATACTAATTTACTATAGGGAAAGTAGTTAAGTTTTTGCTGCACACAGTGCTTCATTAAAAATGCTACATGTTAATGAAATTTAGCCCTTTGTTGGTTTTTGTTCTCTGCATTTCAAATATTTCTAAAGATACGTTAACTGAAAAAATGCGTGATCTTTGGTGCTATTATTTTCAACAAAGGCCAGTGTTAATGAGCACACATTTTCTGGAAAAAATTTACATATATCTGTGTGATTGAGGCTAAATTTATCACAGTCAAAAAACCCTGTAGGAGTGGACAAGACTGCCACCAAACACTTGACATGCTTGGAACTCACTTGCTACTCTGCGGCTTCCTTTAAGATACCTTACCCCAGAAACTGTGCCTCTTTGCTTTCTTGGTCTGTGCAACAGATGCTCCAAAAAAGTTTTCAGTCTTATTAATATCATCATTTTCATGTAAACTAGTAAAACAAAAAAATAACAAGGGGCCTCCCTTGTGGTACAAGGGGTTAAGTCTCAGCACTATGAAGCAATCTGCAGCCACTGCAGCATGCGCTCTATCCCAGGCCAGGGAGGTGACCAATATGGCATAGGAGACCTATCCTCTCTCACCTGCTGCTCCCCTCAGCAGTGTACTTCAGGAGATCTGCCCGTTCTGTTACCCACTCTTTCTCTGATGAATCCTCTCAACACCTGCACCTCTGGCCTATACCCCAGTTCTTGTATGCATAAATAAATAAATCTTTAAAAAGTAAAAATTGCTCTTTTGGATAGATATGTGTTGACTTAGAAAAGGTACTGACAAGGAAGTTCTTAGAATTCAGGTTTAAATTATATTCCAACCAAACAGATTTCATAACAATTTATAAAAATCTAAATAAAGTGAATGACTCCATTGTTTACAGAATTGGATTTCAACTAATGACCGGATGGCAGAATTATGCATTTTTGTCCAAGATTGCTATAATTATTATTTGTCATAGAGACTGAGTTATTTGAGATTCTTCACTTGTCATAAAAATTATATTATTCATGGTAAAGACTATTATCATCAGACATCATTCTTTTTAAAACAGTTCTTTGATAAATATGTCTCCTAGATTCTAAAAGAAACTGACAAAAATCAGAGAACATTTTAGCTCAATAAAAGACATAAATGATTTATCTTCTTGACAGATAATATCTCTCAAAATTAGGCTGAAATCACTGAAATCATCATCCTATCATATATTCTGTTATATGTCTTATCACTGATTAACATAACTCACAAAGATAAAAGTATTATTTATATCTATAGCTTTGCATAAATCTGGATTCTCAAAACCCTGGTGCCCAAAAGAGAAAAAAGAAATTGTCTACATGCTAAACCTAATATTAGCTGTTGGCTCCCTTTATTTTAAGACAAATGAGAAACTCTCCCTTGATGTTTAATCAAAAACTATTTTCAATATTAAAATAAGAACTGGGTATATTGAATAAGCAAATTGTTGTGAACCTTAGTCACCCTGGAGCAGGTCGTGTTGGGTAGCAGTGGGTGGCCTGATCAGATGTTTCTGCCAAAGTGCCTGAGGCAGACCCAGGCATCCCCAGTGCTCTCATAGGTGGGCCACTAAGGAGCATCCTCGGAGTCTGGGGACCTTGGCTTCCTCACTATGAAATAGGCACCTACCTCATGGGCCGGTGGAATGAATGAGATAACGCTTATACAGTTTTTGTGGGCTTTTTGAAAGTGCTTAGCACCTAATCCTAATGTGAACAGTTCATAAATGCAGGGCCTTTCCCATCTCCTGTCAGGGGCACTATGTGGGCAGTACTCCTGGTACTGTGCAGGGGGCAGGGTGGGCTCTCCAAAAGATCCCAGGACCCTTTACTCTAGAATAAGCATGCTCTTCACTTGTTAAAAGGACTAAATGAGATTATCTCTAAAGGGATTAGCACAGTGACTGATGCCCAAATCAGTCATTTTCTCTACCACCACTGCTCTTTACCATTTGAGTGACATCTACAACAGCTGCTGATAGGTGTCCTCATTTATAAGCTGGAGTCAATAGGTATGTTGTGAGAATTAAGTGAGAAATACACATAAAGAACCTGGCATTTATTAGGACCTTGAAAATGGTAGCAGTTCTAGGATGATAGACAAGCTGCATGGGTGGAAACACACTTCAGCCTCTGTTTATCAGTGTTGGTGGGCAGACAGAAGGTAGATTGTGAGTGGAGAGAGCCAGGGCAACATGGCCATATCCAGCCATAGCCTTAAAGGGGCTAGGAGTCTTTCTCAATGCTGTTCATTTAGCCAGCTATTTGCATTTGCTGTGCCTATCGGTCCCCACACCAAATCTCTAAGGCGAGAGGCACAAGTAGATTTTCCTGATGGAGCAAAGTAGGTAGAACACACACCAAGAAAGGTACCTAAAAGCCATCACTGCCAGCAGGTGAAGGTCTGAGCCTCCAGGTAAGTGAGACTGTTCAAGTTAGCTTCTTGGAAATAGCTAACTCAGAGGCCTGCACAGGTCATTCCCTCCTTTTTGCTTCCATAAGTTAGACTTTAAAGAGTACCCAAAAAATAATGGATCAGGGAGGAAAAATAACAATAAAAACAAAACAACATAAACAGACAACTATAAATCAGAACATCCTTCAGGGGAGCGGGAGGGTGAGGGATCAAAACAAGGGTGGAAAGAGCACAGGGAACTATGGTGATGGTGCATGGGTGAATTGGTGGTGGACTACACCTGAGAAAAGAAAGCAAACATTGTACAAAAATGAACAATGATGTAAAATATATATAAATAAATAATTAAAAAAAAAGAGTAGCCGAGAAAAGGATTTTGACTTGTCGTTCTTCCGATCATGAAAGGTATTTGATATGCATCTAAATGAGTTGTACCAACTGTACTCATAGAACCCTTTCTCTTCAGTCACTGTACTAAATGCTTTATAATCTTATTTGATCCCACAACCATCCTGACAATATCCTGTGCAATCTTCATATTGGAAAACTAAGACACAAAGATTGAGAGACTTGGTGAAGCGCAGAGCTCGTGAACTGCCAAGCCAAAATGTGAATCTAAGCTGATCTTGAGTGTACTCTCAACCGCACTGCTCTGTAAATAGGTAGTCAGATTCTTTGTTAAAAAAGAAAACAACAACAAAGTACCTGGAAAAGTGGAGGAGTGTGGATGAGAAGTGACTTCTATCTTGATGTTTTATCACAACAAATTAGATAACTTATGGAAATGTTTTTATTGTAGTTTTTCCATCAGAATGGATAAGCACACCATGTTTCATCCACTCAGCAGCCATATGTTAATACCAAGTATGTTTAAAGCTCTGTGCTAGCTTCTGTGAATAGATCAGTGAATAACTAAAATACATCAACATATTCAGAGGTAGCAGTTTATCACCACTTTAACCTATCAACAAAAACTATCTCAAAATTTCTTGGGAAAATTAAATAGGAAGGCCTGTGTAATCTGGGACACAACTCAATAAATGAGCTCTTCAAAGATGACATAAGCTATATGCAGTGTGTAAATCTAGATCAGATCTTAATTTTTTAAAAAAGCTATAAAGACATCCTTGAGATAGCAGTGGGCATTTGGAGTCCAACTGGATATTATATGTTACAGCATTCTTGTTAGTTTTCTTTGATTTGACAATGACGTTGGGTTTATGAAGGAGAATATTCTTTCTCTTAAATGAAGCTTGAAGTATTTATGGATGAAGTGTCATGATATTCACAGCTTAGTTTTAAATGTTTCAAAAATATAGTCAGATAAAGAGAATGTTAACAAGGGTTAAATCTAAGTGGTAGGTACATGGCTGCTCATCATAGTATTGTTTCAACTTTTCTAGATATTTGAAAACTTTCAGAATAAAAGACTGAGAAAAGGTTCTTTTTCTCTTCCCTACGAAGAAAAATTTGATTATGCAATTCCCCAAAAGGGAATCTATTCTCCAAAATGTAATTTAGAAATTGGAGACCGTACAGATTTAAAACAGTTTCAGAAAGTATTTTGTTGTCTTTCTTTTAACTCTAAGTTACATCAGTCAAGGGTAAACTCAAATCTGAGCCAACATTCTTCTTCCCGAACTTTGTCACAGTGATTTAATGTGTGTGTTTGCCTGAACTCTGTTTTACCTTGTACATTCACCTTTGCCAGAGGAATCGTCTCTTCATGGTCATTGGTGAGGCACTGTCACCTAGTTCACACAAACATTATATTATACCAGCCCTGGTTGGTGATGAAGGTTGGGGTAGAGGAGACCTAAGACAATCAGAAGATGAACTTCACTTGATGAGCTTACAGTTTTTTATTGGAATGTTAAAATTGATGAAGCGAAAAAACAAAATCAGAACATTTTAGACAGTGCAGATTAAAACTGTCCCTAGCCATAGGAAAAAAGATAGTTTTGTTTTTTTTTTACTTTGTTATTCATTTTTGTATAATGTTTGATTTCTCCCCTTAAGTGTAATCCCTGTAAAATTCCAACCACCAAATCACCTGTGAACCATCACCATAGTATTTTATGGTTTTTCCCTCCCCTGTTTTGACCCACTTCCTGGCCTCTCCCTTGCTGTATGTCTCAGATTTATAGTTTGCCTTCTAGTTTTGTCTTTTTTTTTTCCCTGACCCCTTGTTCAGTTTCCTATATTCCTTCTATAAATTAAACCATTTGATATTTTTCTTTTTCCTTCTGATTTATTTCATGAGCATAATCCCTTCTAGTTCCATCCATGTTGCCATAAATGGCATGAGTTTATCTTTTTTGATTGCTGAGTAGTATTCCATTGTGTATATGTACCACATTTCTTGAACCACTCATCTCTTTTTGGGCATTTAGGTTGTTTCCATATCTTAGCTATTGCAGACAATACTACAGTAAACATAAGAGTGCAGGTTTCCTTTTGAATTAATGTTTTTGTGTACTTGGGGCAGATTCCTAGGGGTGGAATTACTGGCTCATATGGTAGCTCCATTTTTAATAGTTTGAGGGTCTTCCACACAGCTTTCCATATGGTTGAACCAGCTTGCATTCCTTCCAGCAGTGTTAGAGGGTTCCTTTTTCTCTATATTCTCGCCAGCATTTGTTGTTGTCAGTTTTTTTTTTTAAATGTGGACTATTACTGGTGTGAGATGGTATCCCATTGTAGTTTTGAGTGAAATTGGTTTTCATCAAGTTTAAAAAACCCCAAAGGGTAAAAACTGTATCTAATATATTACAGTATATCACATCACTAAGTAACTGTGATGTACATTGTCTTTAGGGTCAGAATCATAATAATGTCATTGGTTTTTCTCAAGCTTGTCTAAAGAAGTGGATGATTTCTTTAAAAAGTGGTTGAAAATGAGCTAGGTTTATACAGGAGCTAAGAATTCTTGCAGGTGTGATGACAGGTTGATATAAAAAGTTTTTTTATATTACATATAGTATTAAAATTATGATGCATTTACTTAGGCAACTTCTGCTAATGTAAAATGTATTGACTTGATGTTTGCTAAAAACTAAAAATTCTTTTTTTTAACAAGGGGAAATGGCTAAAGGCACTTTTCACCGCTAGGTGGTGCTGTATGTTGTTTTATGTAAGTGGAAGACTGCCTAGTTTTAAAAATGGAAAGATTCTTAAAGATTATACGTTTTATTCACAGATTTACAAACTGAAATTCATTGAAACTTTGTCTTGTTTAAGGTAAAAATTCTGATTTAATGCACAGTCAGAACTACAGTCTCTTTTCTTGGTAAAATATTTAATGCATGACTTTTTGAGGAAAAGTTAGTCATTACATAGTCATTTCAAATAGTACTATACCGTTGTGAGTAGTTTTAGCAATTTATTTTACTTTATAAAATTTTCTTTAGGACATTTTACGAGAAAATAGATTATAAGGATAAATAACGAGGTATCACTATGTTTATATTTAAATTACTTTACCAAAGAACTCGCAATGGTTAAAGAACCCCAAAATGGAAATTCACTGAAAAGGAAATACATATTGCTAATAATTATGTAAAAATTTATTCTGACTCAGTAAAACTGAAATAGCAGTGGGGTACCCCTTTGTCCTTCTAGCTCAGCAAAGAGCTTGTAATGATCATCCTCACAGATGTCAAGACAGTGCTCAGACAGGCACCTCACTCACTGATATGGGAGTACAGATTGATGCAACTTTTCTGAAAGTTTATTTGATAGGTGTTATTAAGGCTCTTAAATTGTTCAAACTCTGACCTAGTTGAACTAGGAATAATCAGAAATGTAAAAAATGATTGATATGCAAAAATATTGATGACATCGCTATAGTATTGATATTTCTTGGTAAGAAAAATCATTGCATAATTTAGGGTTTGTTTCTATCAAACAATGGTAAATATCAAACAAAATGATATACCAATGATACCAAACAAAAAAAAGGCAGCCATATATAAACTGCTTGCAAATAATTTAGACATAAGAAATGTTCATAATGCCTTCTCAAATTGAGGAGGTTAAAAAAAAAAATCTACAAGCACAGTACCTTCTCAGTTACATAAAAATATCATATTTAGAGAATAGAACGAAAAGCATGGCAACATTAACAGAGGTTATCTGGGATGTGAGAGGTATGAGTGCTTTTCTTTATATTTTCCCCATTTTCTGCAAAGTATACTGCCTACAGAAGTATATTAAAAGTACTGTTATAGGCAGAAAAGTTATTTTTTAAAAGAAGTAGGTAGCATTCTAAGTTATTTTGAAATCTCCCCTCACCTGTCATCTGAGATTAGGAACTTTTCTGGCTTTCCTGTTTCTTCTTAGTACTCATAGCCAGTGTGAGGAAACCCCACAGCCTTATTTCCCAGAAACAATTATGTCTGACTTGCATTCCCTTCAAGATTGCACTTCAAGATTGGGAAACTCTAAATTCTAAGTTCATTTTAGACAGTCATGAATAATCAAGTCTACACAAAACTTCCCTGAATAGATGTTGTTTACTTTTCTTCATGATTTTCATTTGCCATTCTTCATTTTATTATATGGTTTTTATTGACTCAGTTTTTAAGATCTATTTTTGTACACTGTAATTCATATTAAGTTGAAACTAATATAAAGTTAACATGTTCATATGTTTTCTTTGTTGCTCCTTAATCCATTCCTGAACTGCTTACTAAAAGGTACCTGATTTGATTGAAATGGACTTGATAGCTCCCAATCCTCAACCAAAAACCTTTCGTTCTTGTTGTAGAAAAAATGTTGGCTCATGTGAAACAGCCTTTTTAAATTCAGATTCTCTTGTAATGATGTATTGAGTGTTATGGAGTTGGGGGGAAAAAAACCTAGAGTTCAACTGCAAGAGACCATAACTTTTGTCATGGGGATTGGTAGGAAGAACAGTTAGGAGTGAACAGTTAGCATTTCCATCTGGTATCTTTCTTGTGTGATCCCTGGCAAGTTGCTCCCTCATCCTAAGTTGCTTTGCCTATAAAATTAAAATAGTGAGCTGACAGAGAAGCAGAATATTTGAATTGTACTTGCACTAGAAAATCTGGGTGACATGACTCCCATACATACTTATGAGCCCATCTGAGTCTGAAATGCTTTTCTGCTCAGTGTCCCTTTGTAACTGTGTCTACAGCAAGAACCCCTGGGCCCTTGCCTCTCAAGTTTGCTCCCAGACCTCATAGTGTAGAGGCCACTGTTTGCTTCTGTTTCCTTAGTTACTCAGGGAAGGCAGTGACTAAGTATCAGAGCCAGGGTCATAGAAACTGCTACTGAACTCTTGAAAAAATGTCTTGGGTCAGCTCAGTCATGAATACATCTAAATGGGTGCAGCAGCTATGTACATGAATGTTCTTTTGTTTTGTACAGGGAAACGTTAGCAGAAACTCTAGTTTAAAAATTCCCTAATCCTGGCCCTCCCTGGTGGCGCAGCAGGTTGAGCAATGCACTATGAAGCAAACCACAGCCGCTGCAGGACGAGTTCGATCCCTGCCTTCGGTCAGGGAGGGGACCCACATGGCGCAGCAGACCTCTTCTGCCTCGCCCGCTGCTCCCCTCAGCGGTGTGTTTCAGTTGATCGGCCTGCTCTATACCCTGCTCTGTCTCTGGTGAATCTCTTCACCCCCTACACCTCTGGCCTGTACCCCAGTTCTTGTATGCATAAATAAATAAATCTTTTAAAAAAATTCCCTAATCCTTCCCATCCGCAACCAGCATTAAAATAGAGGGCACAGGTGCCTATAAGGCATGGTCTGAGGGGACACCAGAGAGGCTGCTTCATCCAGAAATACCCAACTCCACATTGACTAGTCTACCATTAGTGAGTTTGAGCATTGACTCTTGACAGCTACCGCAAATTCTTTAAGAACATGTGGAAAGTAGGAAGACCTCCAATCCGAGGAGAACAGGAACATTTATAGATTAAGTTCAAGTGATGATTTTGGTGTGACTACAGTGAGACATTAAGTATCCCAGCATCCATTCATTCCTTTTACAGTCAGCAGCTACTTCTACCACCACAGTGTATTTGCCTCTTCATATTGCAAAATATTAAAATTCTCTTTATTCCAGCATTATAAAGTATACGGTGATTCAGTGGAATGTCACAAAGTAACCTCTCAGTTTACCCATCTGTGTTTGAGTTGCTGTTGAAAATAGACTGCAGGTTAAAATTTACTTTGTGCCTATTTTAAAATTTATTTGGCCATTTTTGGTCATAAATATTTATAGACAAACTTCTTTTATTAATCTCTGGGTGCCTTGCTTTTCTATCTGTATAAAAACATATTGATAGTGAAATAGTTCAGCTTTTAAACAGGAGATTATGAAAATGTATTAAATATAGCGAAATTGCTGTGCCTTCAGCTTATAAATTGTAAACAATAAACAGGCTTTACTTCAAAGTTCTCAGACCTATTCATTATTTATAACCATAGTGATATAAGCTTATAACATGAATTTATGATTTTAAACTTAATTCATATTAAGTACAAAGTAGGTTCTGAAAAAAAACAGATTTCCAGGTATCTTAGGTAGAGAGTATAGTGTGACCTTGATTTGGCCAGACCATGCCTAGCAAGGTTTAAGGTATATTAATGTGTTCTGTTAATTTCTGTGCTGCTTCTTCCTCCTGTATGCTTAAAGTGTTCTCTGAAGTTTTAGATACTTATCCATTGGTTCAACAGATTATCTATTGAAAGCCCACTGTGTTCTGGGCACTAATGCTTGTTGTGCCTGCGGCTCTGAAGATGAATAAGACAAAGTCCCTCTCAGTGTTAGTGGGAGACAGAGACAATTACAGCACAATGATACACAACAGACTTGACTTTCCAAGAGGAAGGAGCTGCTGGTTCTTCCTGGGTAGACCTCTCTGAAGGGGAAACACCTGCCATGATGCTTTAGTGAGGGAGAAAGCTTGACGTGGGGCGCCCTTGGGTGCTTGCTGCAGGTCACCTTGCCCAACTTGTGAGGTGGGAAGATACTAGGGGAGGGCCCACTAAAAGTTGGAGGAAAATGTGGAGGAGAGCCTTCCAGGAAGGCAGAGCAGAGGGTTAGGGCATAGAGGTGTTTATATAACTGACTCAGAGAACCACAGTAGTTCTGAAAGCCTAGGAGACAGGATTTGTGAGGGAAGTTGGTGAGGGGGAAAGTGAGATATGAACTTAGTTAAGAATGATAGTAGTAGCTAGTATTTGTTGAGTTCTTACCATGTGCCATTCTAAATACATAGCATGTGTCAACTCATTTAATCTTCATATAACTATGAAGTAGTTGGACATTGTGGTAGTATTTAAATCTGTCCACAAATCTTTGATATGCTCTAAGAAGCAGGCCCAATTTCCCTCTCCATGAGTATGACCTCATTAATGACATGCTAATAACTAATAAAATATGCCTGAGGTAATGATTTGTGATTTCTGAGACTAGGTCATAGAAGGCATTGTGGCCTCTTTTTTGCTCTCTCTCAATTATTCACTGTGGAGGAAGCTGGCTACCAAATTATTGAGGACATTATATAGCCCAGTGGAGAAGCCCACATGGCAAGAAATTGAGCCTTCTTACCAATAAGCACGCCAAAAAAACCCAACCTCTAGGATAATAAGTGTTTGTTGTTTTAAGCTACTAAGTTATGCAGTAATTTATTATGCAGCACTAGATAACTAATACAGACAATGAAGCAGCAACATTAAGCAACTTTTCCAAAGTCATGTAATTCATAAATTATACATTTCTGACTTGTTTCCAAACATTCAAATTCCAGAGTCTGTGCACTTAAACTTACTGTTCTGCCTTGAACAGTGTGTTGGAGACCCAGTTCTTATATTACATTCACTTACATATATTCTCTCTCTCCCCGCACCCCCTTTTCCTCTCTCCTTCTCAACCCTCTCCCTACCTCCCTCTCTCCCCTCCCTCTAAGGCTTTAATCTTTAGGTGCTAGGCTAGGAAACCACTGAAAGCAAGTGCATTTTAGAAAGATCTCTTGGTATATAGGCATGATTGTAGAGGACTGCAACTAGAATTGTAAAGAACAGTTCAGAAGATGGAAGTATTCCAGATATGGAATGGTGAGTTCCTGAATAGGCATGGGAAAGAAGATTAGACAGGTTCAAGACATATTTAGGGGTAGACCTGAAGAATTCAGGTGGCTGCCTAGATCTTGCTTGGTGTTGGGTTGTGTGGAGAGACAGTGAAGGGACTTTTGGAACTGGGTGGATCATGGCGCCATGGTATATGGTGGGATAGGGAAGGGGATGTGGGCAACTAGTAGAAGAGTGAGCGAGGAACATGATTAATTATGCTTTGGGCATGGGTTATTTTTGATGCATTTACGACATCTGGAAGGCGGGGGGTGCCCCAGTTCCACTCTGCTGGCATTGCAAGAGAGTTCTGAGCTAAAGTGAGGACTGGGAGTCAGCAGCCTGTCTCTCGCGTATGCTGAAGTGACAACAGGGATGACTTCCCCTGGGCGAGTGCTTGAAATGAGAGGATGAATGATGTCTCCAGAAGGTCTGAGAAATCCTAAGAGAAGTCAGGGAAGGGAAAACCAGGAGAAAATGGATCAGAGACAGGAGATGGGAGAGTTTCTAGAAAGTATTAAAGAGTCAAATGCAAAAGGAAAATAAAAAGAAATAGTGTCATGTGCAGTCTCAGTATTTAAAGATGCCCTTTTCTGAATCAGTCAAAACTGGCTACTGTGACCTCCAGGTCTGTCACTTGAAGGAGCACCTGTTAAGGTTCTCCCCACTGTCCCATGAGGCATCTTGGAAGAGTCCCCGTGAAACTTAATAGGTTCACCAGTCTCAGGGACCTACTTTCGTAACTCATTTCAGTTCAGCAAACATTTACGTGAAGTTGAGCACATAGTAGGCATGTACTAAGGGACTACTTACTGGATGAACAAATACTAATAATACATGCAGGGGACTGAGGAGGGCAGACTGTTCTATTCACACTTGCAACAGTAACAGAAGACTTCTCAGTGAGTCCCATTTACTCATGTTATGTTGCTGCAGATGTTCAAAGGGTTTGATGTCTCCTGTGGAGACAGAATTTATTTCTCTTATAAAAGAGCTACTCGTGTTAACACCACTAACAAAAAAGGAATCAAAGGCCTGTGACTCTAAAATCTTTCCCGATATCTTAAGATTGAATTTACAAATGCAATTTGGAAAGTTAACATGGATGGGTGAAGCTTAGATTAAAATAAAAGTACTAATGACATAAGCTTCTTTCAACTCCAGCTGTTCAACTGGCAACTTCCTGTCCATCTGGGAGTCATTATTTTTAAAAGTTGTATTTAAGTTAAATGAAATAATTCCAGTGCTTAAACTTTTTTTAATGATTAGATTCTCTTTTTAAATTATTCCTGCATTTTTCAATTGCATAAGCCATGGCAAAATCATAATATTTCCATAATAAATGTCTGAAGATTTTTACACACTAAATATACTAAATTAAAAAAAAAAAACCCTGACTACTGTGGCTTTCATATTAAAACAAATTTCCCACATATTTAAATAATTAAGACAATTAGGAAACTGTAAACCAAGCTTTCAATTCTGTAGTTCTTTATAGTATGAAGGCTCAGTTGTAGAGGAGCTAGATTTATTAACTGAGGATGCTTATTTGGGGAGGCCATCAAACTCAATATCATAATGCTATTTTTATTGAGTTCTTGTTTTGTTTCTTTGTTTTGAAACTCCCCCAAAATTAAAAGACTTATGAGGAGAAAGAGTTAACTAAGTTTATCTGGAAGAACCTCCTGTCCCACCCCAAAGTGAAATTTTTCCCTTAAATCTATCCTTCTCATTTGTCTCAGAGTCTTTACCCTTCCAAACCCTCATCTGTGTTGTGTCCCTGTGCTCTACCTTGGCACTGAGGATTTCATTCTGTCATTTAAAATTACTCTGTAATTATTTCATGGGTGTTTGGTATTTGTCTCTAGAGAATACTTTTCTTGAAGACAGGGAACATTCTAGGCTTTATTAGAAATACTTTAGGCTGTGTCTCCATTTTCCACCATGGCTTAAATAATTGCTGATCGTCAAACCCCCTACCTCCAATACTATGATGGTTTCTGTGTCAACTGAGCTTGGCTATGTGCTTAGTTGTTTATCAAACACCAGTCAGGATGTTTTAGTGAAGGGTTTTTTTTTTAAATGTGATTAACACTTAAATCACTAGACAGTGAGTAAGCAGGCTACTCTCCATAATGTGAGAAGGCCTCATACAATTAGTTGAAGACCTTAAGAGCAAAGACTGAGGTTCCCTAAAGTTGGAGGCATTCTCCTACAAGTCACAATACAGAAACCCTGCCTGAGGTCCCAGACTGCTGCCCTGTGGCTCAAACTCAGCATCTCCTCTCCCCTGAATCTCCGCCCTTTGACAGTCCTTCAGATTTCAAATATGCAAGCCCCACAGTCACAATATCCCTCTCTTTATCTTGTTGGTCTGTTCTCTAAAGAACCCTGACTAATATAATTATGAAGAATCTACATTAAAGAATAATGATTCTTAGAAATTTCACAAGACTACATCATTTTTTTTTTTTTTAAAGATTCCTTTTTCAATTTATGCGTAGAACTGGGTGCAGGCCAAAGTTGCATGGGGGTGAGAAGATTCACCAGAGACAGAGTGAGGAGCAGAAAAGACACATCTACAGAAATACACTGCTGAGCGGAGCAGAGAAAGATCTGCTGCGCCATCTGGGTCACCTCCTGATTGGGATCAAACTCAGACTTTCATAGTGGTAACTTGAGAGCACTGAAACTTGACCCCTA
Source organism: Galemys pyrenaicus (assembly GCA_019455555.1). NCBI lineage: Eukaryota > Metazoa > Chordata > Mammalia > Eulipotyphla > Talpidae > Galemys > Galemys pyrenaicus. Next base: position 1,627,775 of record JAGFMF010011644.1, on the reverse strand, counting down.
GGCCACCAGGGGCCTTGAGCTATATCGTTTTTTATAGTAAACCCTGAAAAAGCTATGAAGTTATCAATCTGCAAAATTGTTAGGTCTTGAAAGAATCTCCAGGAACTTTGCCAGTCAGCCATTCTCTTTATCTCCAAAAACATATTAAACTCAAGTATCACTGCTTTTTAAAAAAAATACCAACTTTATTTGGAAATAATTTCATAGTGACAGAAATGTTGCAAGAGTAAGAATAGTACAAAGAAAACCCATATATACTCTTCCTGGCTTCATCTAGTTTACTCATTTACTTTATCATTATGTATATACACTGTTTCTCCACAGACACACACACACACACACACACACATACACACACCACACACAATTTCTTTTTCTGAACCATTTGAGAGTAACCATAAATGCTTGCTTCTAAATGCCTAAGTGTGTTAGGGATATCCTCTAATATTCATCGGTCTCATATTGTCTTTTAATGTGCTTTGTTTTTCGTTAGTATCAGATCAAGTCAATCATGGCTTTCTAATCTGGAACATTTCCACAGCCTTTCTTTGTCTGATATGACATTGAAATTTTGATCAATTTTGATGCAAACTTTCCAGGAAAATTGTTTAGCTAATGCTAGTTTTAACAAAACTCAAGGTCAGAAATCAATATAAGGTGCAATTTCCCTCCTAAGTCTTCATTAGAATCACAGAATTCTGAACATGGAACACACAGCCTAAGAATGCCTGCCTAAATCAGGTTCCACCATTCTCTAATATGCTTTCCTAATCTAGACTTTCCCCCTTGCCCTGGGCACAAACAGAAGTAAAACAGACTTTATGCCTGAAATCCTATGCACAAAAGCTTACTTGGAATTAGAGTTGGGCTTGGAAATTAGAACCAGATCTGTTTTTCAGTTAATTAATTCATAACATAAGAGAAAACTAAGAACTTGAGGTTTAAAAAAAAAGTTAATTGAGAAGACATTGATGTCACTGGGAACCGGCTTCTCCAAAATATGTTCCCTTAAGCTTTATTTAATATATGTTATAAAAGCTAATATAATTAAGCTAGATTTAGCCATAATAAGCACTGGCTTTTTTTTTTTTTAAACAGAGAGGAACATTTGATTAAATTACTATCCATCTGAAAATATTACTCAATGGGGAAAATCCCATTAGATGCAAAAAGACATAACCTTCAATAGTTAATTGGGAACAAAGAATCCATGATGTAATACAGATGACTAACAAAAAGAGTTCTTTATTTTGAGATTCATTTTATGTGGTGTCATGTTGTTTAGTTGAAATCACTGTCATGCTACCTTTTGGTCCAAAAATGAAAGTCATAGTGTATCAGATAATATCTTCACTTTGCCTGACTTACTGTCTTGGCATGTTTTTTTGCTGCAGATGAGTATAGAGATGGTCATGTCATATTTTAGAAAAATGTTTTTGGATAACAGCAGAAATAACACAAAGAGACTCCTGAATTGATAGGATTTGTAAATTGGAGGATATTTATGTAAAGGTCTATTCTTGTGATCAATGGAAATGTAGAGTTTTTTTTGTTAGACAGGAAAAATATTAAATTGGAATTGAATGGTGGAATGTGTGTACACATTAGGTGATTAAAAATTAACTGATTATAAGTCATAAATTCCCAAGTATTAAATTCTACTTTTGTGATAAAGGTTTTTGTTTTACATAGAAAATGTATTGACTAATATGATTGTCATTCAAGGAAAAATTGAATACCATTGTCATTTGGAAGCGAAATATATGTATGTGTCCTATAATCAAGGCCAGGAAGTTGGTAATAAAGTTTATTAAGACAAATGGCTCAGTTACCCAGCTGGAAACTCAAATGGCCTTGGGCCAAAGGAGGATCTGCTAATACTATGGGTGTAGCATCTCTGATGAGAAAGAGGTTTCCAGATGCATTTCGGAAACATTTTCTATTATTAACCTGCAGGAGGTTAGTTGTGATACACATGGAAGGCTATTATTTTCTGTTGCTGAGATCCTGTGACACCTTGACAGAGGGCAAAGATACTTCTTTCTCTGTGTAAAGGAAATGAATTGTTTTCTTCTGAGTGAGTGCGTACCAGCTGAATGAAGAAAACAGTCTTGTGCCTGGGATAAGTTTTGGCCTTTGCCTTCCCGCTTCAAGTGGTTTTCCACCCCTTAGTGTACCTAAATGGAATTCAGGGAGGCTGTGCCCTGCTTCCTCCCAAAGACAAGTCTCCTCCAATGAGTCATGCAGACAAGTATACTCCACACACCCCCTCCCAGGGCGTTTTCTCTTCTACACACAATCGAGCTGCCTTGCACCAGCCCTTGTTCCCTACAGCTTCAGCAGCCTCCAGTTTCTCAGAGAAGGGTGTCTCCTCTGCCAAGTATGGAGATAATAGAGGGTCCAGGATTTCAACTCTTAGGCATTGCTTTTTATATCACCACATATAATTTCTTTTCCATTCTCCCAAAGGAGCTCAGATGTGAGCATTAAATTTTCTAGCTTGTAGAAGGTTTTGAGCCAATGGGTTCAACCACTGTAGCATTTTACTTTTTAACCAAAACTTAAATGATTGGATAAATTATCACTTTGCCAGTAACTATGACCCTTGTGGGACTATTGCTTTTGAAATGCTAATTTTTTTAAGACTTCCAGCTGGCATGTGCTAAAGAAAAAAATTATTCTGACATTTGTTAAAATGGTAAGGAAGATTTTATTTAGGACTACGGCTTAGAGTACTTAGAGCATTGCAGTAGGGGTGAGAAGATGGTGCTCCACTCTGCATACAATAAAGGTAGCTGGGGTTTGGTAGCCAATGAGTACAGTGAGAGGGTCAGTGAATGGACACTTGCTAAGAGGAGACCTCAAGGTTAGAGGAAACTTGCTAAATTGACTTAATAGGATTCTTGCTGAAGGCAGGTCAAGGATACATAGATTAAAGGCAGCACATAATGGACCTGATCCCAGACAGAACAGAGCCAAGGTGGATAACCAGTTGAGAAGAGGGCTCAGAAAAACCTGACTAAAGTTTGGTCAAGGAGAGAATCTTTTTTTCATATGTGTTAAATCGGGCTGTCCACTGCAGAGAAGGGAATGGGGGCTCAGTTATAGTTAACCTGAGAGGGGGAAAAGCCCTTCTCTGACTGCTTCTCAGCCTTCTGCTCTTCTGAAGGCGGAGGCACAGGCACTCCAGGAGGCCGGCTAGGTCAGCAGCTGAGCTGACTATTCTCAGGATCCAGTCAGAGCTTCCAGCCTATTGTGATGGGTGTGAAGTAGTATCTCATTGTAGTTTTGATTTGCGTTTCTTTAATGATTAAAATGTTACTTATGTTTTCATTTGATTGTATGCCATATAGTCAGTCTTATCTTCTTGGAAAAATGTGTATCAAGTCATTTATCCATCATTAAATTGGGTTGTCTGTTTATATCTCCTAGATATTAATGCCCTGTCAGATATATGATTTGCAAACATTTTCTTCCATTCTGTAAGTTGTCTTTACCCTCGTGTAATCTTTGGTACATATAAGTTTGGTAATTTTTTCCCCAATGAGAAGTAAACTTTATTGAGGCCTGAGGGCCATGGGGCTTGGCTGGAGGCTGTCCTGAGGGCAGAGGAAGGAAGAACTGGGCCCGGGGCCTTATTTGACCTTATTGGGATGCAGGTTGTTGGTGTGGTGGCCATATTCTGCTTGGGCACTTGACAGTGTGGGTATTCAGCATGTAAATGAAGGGGGTTCCTGGAGCCCCCAAACTTGCACACTGTAAAAGGGTCTGTTACAGGACAGGGAGAGGCGCACCCCAGAACCCTCAAACCTGCTCTCTCTAAATGGGTTCTGCCATCCACTGCATCAAGACAAACATATAAGGGCTTTAATGGAAAGGAACTTTATTTTTTTTTATGTCTTAACATTTTTTTAATATAATTTTTTTAAATTTACATATATTTGACATCAATTGTAATCCTCATGTATTCCTCATCACCGTAACACCAGTGCACCATCACCTCAGTCCCCCGTGCTCCCTTATGCCCTCCACCCTTCCCCTCTTCCTTCCCCACCAAGTGTCCCCAGTTTGTCCTTATCGTTTTGTTTTTGGTTTTTGTTTCTTTCTTATTGTTGTTATTATTATTATTGTTCTTATTCCTTGGAAAGGAACTTTAATACAATTAGGATACAATCCAAAGTTACCCATCTCCTTGAGGGTAAAAGTCCAGCCAAATAGGATTGGCCCAAAGCAAGACCCAAAAGCCTGCCACAAGTCCAAAGGACCTTTCAGTAGAGACCCATAGAAAAGGGCCAGAAAGAGTCAGACAAAGCCTGGAAGAAAAGAGCAAAATCAAAATCAAGATGAAAGCTGCCATTGTTAACCTCCCCACGGGTCTCTCACCCACATCTGTTCCAACCAATCCAAGACCAAAAAGCAAGCGCAGCTTCTTCACATGTCCCTCTGCTCCACGTGACTCCTCCAGGTCTCCATGCTGCTCTCCATCCTGCTTCCTTCTTCCTCCCTTTCGTCTGTCCTCTCCTCTCTCCAGCATCTTCTTATCCCTGCTCAGCTCCACCCACTTAGGACAGAACCGGAATTCTGGAACTTCCCCCTTTCCTGGGGACCACCCTGTTACAGGTCCAGTCATCCATGCACACAAACACAAAGAACTTTAACAGATTAGTGTGGCTAGAGAGAGAAAAAAGGTAATAGTTTCCCAAATATATGCCAGAAGTTCTCTCTCCCCTCAGGGGTAAATGTCTAGCCAAACAGAGTTGACCTAATTTGTGGCCACTGAGTGTTAGGGGGAAAAACCCTCCTAAATAAATTACACAAATAAATTACGAACTTCGACCCCCATTCCAAACCTACAAAATCCAAAAACTACAAATCCCATAAGGTCATTATCAAAAAAGCAAATCACTGGGACCTGAGGGTGGAGTTAAGCAGCCAGGCTAATTACAAAAGCAGACACGTGGGCCTTAGAGGGTCGCTTTTTCCTGGGGAGCCAACTCTCAGCACACCGTTGGGTTCCAGCTCCAAAAAACTAATAAAATATTTACAAATCTATAACCCTCTCTTCCCCTTATATTATTCACTACGCTATTTTTCATTCCCTTATAAATAAAACCCTTTATTAACCTTTATTATGTATGCCTGCAATTAGGGCATTATACGTGCCATTCAAGCACACAGGTAAAAACCCAAACAAACCCATTTTATATTAAAGTTACCCTGTAACATGAGGACCTAAAGCTTGCCACAGCTCTAGCACCTTCTAGCAGGGAACCATAGGAAAGGGGCTCTGAAGCAGGTCCCAGCATGCTGGGACAAAAGGAGCAAAATAAAGTACAAATCAAGATAATGGCAGTCGTTGTCCACTTCCCCACATGTGTCTCTTTCAAATGTCTCTGTCTGTCCCTCCTCCACCTGTATCTCTGTGTGCCCCAAGTCTGTGATGCAAGTCCAAAGCCAAGAAGCAGGGAAGGCCTTCTTCATATGTGTCTCTCCTGTGTGTCCCCCTGTGCACACCTGCTTTCCATATTTTATGCAGAGTTCCCCTACCTGCTCAGCTCTCTATCATAGTTCAGTAGTACGGGGAGCATGGTGTCTCCCCTTTTCTGAAGATATCGGTTACAGAGGTACAGATGAGCTTAATACTTGTTAAGTGTGGCAGATCATCTTGCAGTTGTATTTCTGGGTGAGCAGGCAGAGGGTCCACTGGAGGATGATGCCTCCCACAGGCATGTGCAGGGTGGACTCTTTCTGGACATTGTGTTCTGCAGGCGGGTGGCCATCGCCAGCTGTCCGCCAGGAGGCATCAGACGCTCAGGTCAAGGAGCTCAGTGGGCCAACCCCAAAGCTGATGGTCTTGCCCATCAGTCTTCACAACAATCTGTGTTTGTGTCTGCCACAAGGCTGCTGCTACCAACGCACTAGGCTGCTTGGTTGAGAAGGGGTGGTGCAAAAGTTTTAAATTTCCTTTGTTGCAGTGTCATATCCAAGAATTCCTGGCCAAATCCAATCTTATGAAGCTCCCCTTATTTTTTTCTTTGAAGCGTTTTACTGTTTTAATGCCCACATTTAGGCCTAATATCCATTTTGAGTTAATTTTTGTATATGGTATAAGATATGGGTCCAATTTGATTATTTGCATGTGGATATCCAGTTTTCCCAACACCATTTGTTGAAAAGTTCCTTTCCTTATGCATAGTCTTGGCACACATATCAGTTATTCGATTTTATTTTGCATTGAAAAGAGAAAACTTAGGATTGCATCTCATCTTTTACATTTGCATTTCATTTTTCTACAGGTTTTGAAATCTATGCATCTGCCACAGTTTTCAACCAGTCTTTCTTTAGAATCTGTGAGAGAGTGACTTTACCTTTTCCCGCATTTTGAAAGGATAAGTTTACTAGGAGAAGGAAAAAAGGGGAAGGAAAGGGATGAACAGAGGGGCGGTCTTGGGACAAGAGCTGCCGACTTTGTCTTTATGAGGGGGTGATGAGCCCCGCCTGGGAAGGCCTCTGCCAGTCTAATGGTATTTGAATAGTCTGAGGAAACCCAGACCTCCTAAATATTCTTTGTCTGGTATCTCATAGAGTAGACTTTTCTCCTAACTAACATGTTCCTCTGGCTTAGCAAACTTCTAGAATGCCTGCACACATGCTAGAAATAAAAACTATTAGTCATTTTAAATGCCAGTATGAATTCATCTACAACATTGCTTTTCTCCCAGTTGATTAGCTGAGAAGGGAATTTTAACTTGAACTTTACTAGTGGGTTGGGTGAAGTGGAAGGAAAGAGTGAGGGTGAAAACACTACTTTAAGGACAAGGCCACATCCTGAGGAGGATAGGCCTGGGTGGTGCTGCTGCCTGGAAGAGCGTGAGGCACTGAGCACTCTGGATGGGCCCAGAAGAGAGGACCGTGGCTCAGACAGGGAAGTCGAGGATTCTAAAGATAAATTCTGCCTACTCCACAGCTGTGCCAGGGAGAGGCCCTTGAAGTGAGCATGAGTAATCGGTAGACGGTCACGGCCCTTCGTATTTCTTTTAAAGCAGTAGCATTCATTTTTCTAGGTCTGTCAACATGCCTGTTTTAAGGTATTGACTTTCCAATTCTTAACTGGAGAATTGTCTTCCTGTACTCATCATCTCCTCTAAAACACATACACAGCCTTCTTTTTTGGGATTTTGTAATGAGTGTACTTTAAGTTGGTTGTGCATATTTAGCAGATACTGAAAATACAAACTACATTGTTGAAGCTTTGATACCTTTGCTGAAATTTGGATATCTCAGTAGTTTCATTCGTATAAGTCAAGAAATTATAGAAAACTGACATTTGTCCTGTAAGCTCCTGTTTCTAGCCAAAATCATCTCTACTGAACAGTAGAGAAAAGTAGTTTTAAAAGTTGTTTCTTTTAACTTTTCTTAAAAAGATTATTTCTGCATAGAAGAACTGGGGTGTAGACCAGAAAATTCACCAGGGACAGAGTGGGGAGCAGAACAGGCAGATTGACTGAAGTACACTGCTGAGGGGAGCAGCAGGTGAGACAGAAGTCTACTGCGCCAATGTGGGTCAGCTCTCTGTCTGGGGATAGAACTCAGGCCTGTGGTGGTGACAGCACTGAGACTTAATCCCCTACACCACCAAGGAGACCCTGCTTTTATCTCTAAAGCACCTTTATTCATAAAGGGAAAGATATATCTAGATGGCATTTAAAAATTGTGTCCCTAATGCCTCCTTAATCTCATTAATTTGGCCCCATAGGACTTGGTCACAGCTGGATACTAGTAACACAAAGAAGTATCATCAACCAACACAGAGCCCATCTTCTCTGAGCTCTCTGCTGAGGGCTTTCCCTTGTCTACTACAGAACTAGTTATCTCTCACTTCTTGGTCTGCACATTGCTATGAGAAAGTTGACTTCTCACACTAGAGTGCAAGATATCACAAGTCACTCTAGCCAGTGAATTTTCTTTTTATTATGTCACATGACTGTCTTTAAGAAGCTGAAAGGAGAGGATGTCTTGTGCTATCATTAGGAAGCTGGGGTTCCCACTTTCCATTATCTTTCAACCAGTAGCTACTCTCATTATTTAAACACACTGTACCACACTTCAGGCCCTCAAATCCCTTGTTCCCTTAATCAGGTTGACTATGTGGCCATCCTCTTAATACACTGCTATATATCATAAACAAAAATATATTATGTCACATCAGTGGATATCTTGCTTGATTGGTTCATAATTTTCTTTATATTTTGGGGAATGCATTTTAAAAGTTACTCCTATTATATGAGATACGAGATAACCTCTGACTACAATGATATAATAGTGAGTAAGTTTTTGAGTAGGGTAGAAAGTACTGCTGAGTTTGAAATAAGATATTTCTGATTTAAAAAAAAAAAAACTTCAATGAGGTGGGTGTGCACATATGGCCAAACTCATCAAATTGCATACATTAAATATGTACAGTTTTTTGGTATATCAGTTATGTTTTGATTAAGCTGTTTCTTTTTTTTCAAAGAAAGAATAACTTTTTTTCTATCAGATAAATGGAGGTCTCTGTCTTGTCCAAAATCAAACAAACAAAAAGATTTCAATGAATGGAAAGAGATAACATTCTCATGGATAGGAAGGCTCAATATTATTAAAATGTTAGCGCTCCTCAAAGTAATGCTGAGATTCAGTACAATCTCAGTTATAATCCCAGCAGGAATTTTAATATAGAAATTGACAAGATGATTCTAAAGCATACATGGAAATGCAAAGGACCTAGATTTAACAAAATAATTTTAAAAAAAGATTTATTTATTTATGCATACAAGCGCTGGGGTACAGGCCAGAGGTGTGGGGGGTGAGAGGATTCACCACAGACAGAGTGGGGAGCAGAACAGGCAGATCAACGGAAGTACACTGCTGAGGGGAGCAGCAGGCACAGCAGGAGAGGTCTGCCTCACCATGTGGGTCCCCTCTCTGGCCGGCAGCAGGGATTGAACTCGTGCTGCAGTGGCTGCGGGTTCGCTTCATAGTGCGTTGCTTAACCCACTGCGCCACCAGGGAGGCCCAACAAAATAATTTTTTTTTCATTTTTTTTATTAAAATATTTTAAAATTTACATATACTTGCCATTAATTGTAATCCCCCAACAAAATAATTTTTAAGAAGAATAAAGCTAGTGGACCTAAGTTACCTGACCCAAGATTATAATATAAAGCAGCAATAATTAAAACATCATGGTAGAAGAGAGAAGGGTATAGTTTAAAGATAGAACATAATGTCTAAAAATAGGACTGTATACGTATTTGGTTAATTTTTATCAAAGTGGCAAGGTAATCATTGGGAGAAATAATAATGTTTTCAACAGATAGTACAGGAATAACTAGATAACTATATATGTAAAAAAAAATGAACCTCAACTAACACCACCATGTCAAATATCAAATTTAAGATCGATTTTAGACCTCAATAGAAAAACTAAAACTATAAAGCTTTATTTTTTTTAAAATTTATTTATACATAAAAGAACTAGGGTACAGGTCGGGGCGGGGGAGGTGAGAGGATTCACCAGAGACAGAGTGGGGAGCAGAACAGGCAGCTTGACTGAAATACACTGCTGAGGGGAGCAGCAGGTGAGACAGGAGAGGTCTGCCTTGCCATGTGGGTCCCCTCCCTGGCTGGGGATCAAGCTTGTGCTACAGTGGCTGCGGATGCTTTATAGTAAAGTTCTTAACTCCTTGTGCCACCAGGGAAGCCTAAAACTATAAAACTTTAGAAAGAGAAAATAAAAGACATTCATGAACTGAAGCAACTATTTTTTAGATAGGAATCAGAAAGCAATAATCATAAAAAATTATAAATTAGATTTCTTCAATATTTATATTTATAAAAAAGATAATTCATAGCCTGGAAGAAGACACTGGCAAATGTGTGTAATGAAGGACTTGCATCCAGAATATATAAAGAAATCTGTAATTCTAAAATAAAGACACTCAGCTTTGAAAAAGATGGACAGAATTTTTTTTTAAGATTTATTTATTTATGCATAAAAGAGCTGGGATACAGACCAGAGGTTAAGCAGGTGAGAGGATTCACCAGTGATACAGTGGAGAGCACAACAGGCAGATCAACTGAAATGCACTGCTGAGAGGAGCAGCGGGCGAGGCAGGAGAGGTCCGCTGCACCACGTGGGTCCCCTTCCTGACTGGGGTTTGAACTTGTGCCACTGTGCTGCGGATGCTTCACAGTGTGGTGCTCAATTCGCTGTGCCACCATGGAAGCATCGACAAAATTCTTAAATGAACACTTTACAAAGGAAGATATACAAATAGTTAACAAGAACATGAAAAGATGTTCAACATCATTAGTCATTAGAAACGCAAATTAAACCACAATGAACTAGTACTATACACTCATTAGAATGACTAAAGTTGGTAAGTCTATAAGTAACTTTTATACATTGCTAGTGGGAATATCAAATAGTGCATCCACTTTGGAAAACAGTTTATCAGTTTCAGACAAAAAAAATAAAACATTGTTCACAGTAGCTTTATTCATGATATCTCCAGAATGGAAAGAATCCAGATATGCCCCAATAGGAGGATGGATAGACAAATTATGCTTTCATGCAAGGAATGAATGACTGACTCATTCAGCAGCACTGGATAAATCTCACATGCTGAACAAAAGAAGCACGACATTAAAGGACATACTATGTAATTCCACTTATAGAAATTCTAGAAGAGGCAAAAGTAATGCGAAAAAAAAATCAATAAACAGTGATTATCTCTGGGGGTGGGGAGTAATGGTCAGGAAGGGACATAGGAGCTACTTTAAGGAAGATGGATATGGTCTTAGTCCTTAAGCTATGGGGGTTACATGCCCGTATCCACATGTCAAAATCTGTACCTGAGATTTGTGCATTTCAGTGTTATGTATATTTTACCTCAAGAAAATTGCAAAGAATAGCATAAGTAAAAGTAAAGCTGAAGCAAGAATGGCAGGATATTTTATTACATGATGGGCACTAGTCTGTTGCTTTATATATGTTTGGATTTTTACATAATGACATGTTGGATATTTTCCAAGTTTATAAAATATAAAAAGTGAGTTGGGTGGATGTATCACTGATTGTTCTCATTGCAGTACTTTTCCTAGGCAATATTCAATAATCTATACTAATGAGGCTGACACTGTGGTTTAAGATTACAAGCTTTGCAAACATTTATGAGCTCTGAAGCTTTGAGCTAGTGCTTTGATTTCTCTAAAGTTCTCACATGGTGTTGTGAGGCTTAAATGAGATGAACTATGTGTAAAATGCTTTGCCAAATTCTTGTTCTGTAAATGTTATTAATATTAAATGAAGGGAAAATTTGAAAGAGATCACTTTTGAAAAGGATAAATTATTTGTCTTTGAAAAAAATCCTTTTCTGTTTCATTTATATGTGACTGCTGCTGATATCTGGGGAACTGACATGGGAGAGTCTGACTGGGGAAGGTTTGAGAGGAATCAGAAACGGTTCCAGTCCTCGCAGGGAACTCTTCTACTTTGTACTTGAGAATTAGCACCGAAACATTATCTCCAGGAGACTGTCTTCAAATTCCTGACATAAATTGATAATACAGGTATTCTGAAATATTTTTTCTTGTTTGTTTGCTTTTAGAATTTGAAGTTATTTTTGTACTTTTGAAAAGAACACCTGTGGCTGGGATGTTTTGCCTGGGCTAGTATTTTAACTGGCTCTGTTTTCTAACTTCAAAAACCATCTAGTAGTCAGGAGAGAAAGCTAAGATTTCTGGACCTTAAAATAGCAAAATAAATAATCCCCAGCTGACTAACAAAAACCAAGTATATAACCAGATTCCATCTCAGACCTGGAATACAGTTCTCTCTGTGTTTCTTTAGTTAGCAGTTTTCACTTCTATGCTTTCTTGTTTTAAAGGCTAATCTTTCCTTTACAGCTGGTATTCTTCCCCTCAGACATTTAAGGAATTGTACTGAGCCCTTCTCTGTGCCCTGCCTGGCAGCACTGGGGAGGGAAGGGTGAACACGGCCTGCTTAGGCGTAGGGTGGGACACAGGCACGGTAAATAATAAGTGGCTTGTGAGGACAGAGGGCTAGTTACAGTGTCGGTTTGAGGATCATTTTTCTTTGTAGGACCTAAATGCATTTTGCCAAAACAGCTAATTTTGTCAACTTATCTGTTGCAGTAGTCTTTCCAGATCTCTTCACAGAAGTCTCTCTGAGTATTCTAAGCTATTTTGTCTTAGAAAAGCAGACTTTGCACATGTGCACCCCTTGCCAAGTAGCTGGGAGATGCCTACGCTGCAGCTTTCTAATTAGGAGGCAGTCTCTTCCCTCCTCTTTGGTCCTGCTCTGAGAATTGCCCACAGGTTCATGCCTGTCTTTGATTCATCTCTTTCCTCATCCCAAAATGTAAGGAGCATCTTCTGACGTGGAAGTTGGGCCGCCCGTGGCTCTCCTACATGATGTCTTGCTGCGGAAGCTGCATGTGTTATAGTCCTTTAAAGATCTTGCACTTTGTAGATCATAACTACAAAGTGCTTTGTACAAACTACACTCTAGTTTGTAAAGCCTTTGGAGTTGCTTTTCCATCTTTGTTCCTCCACTGTTGCTTTTTAAAAATACAAGTGTCTAAACTGATTGAGATTCTACTGCTTCATATGTGTGTGCTTTTTTTCTGTATTTCTTCAGGTTGATTTTTAATGGATTTAATGGTTCCTCATATTCTGGTTTTGTCTGCACTTTTGAAATGGTTGGCCAAATTTGGCTTCATTTGAATACCTCACAGATGCACGCCTCATTAATCCAAACCCCCTCTGAGTGGAGGGACAATGGGAATACTGCAGGTTTGCTTATAGACCACCTCAATAAAATGAGATTCACAGAAAAGCGAGTCACAAGAATGTCCGGTTTCCTGGTGCATGTAAAGTTATGTTTATACAGTCTATGTCTCAAAATCATTGTACATCCCTTAATTAAGAAATGCTTTGTTGGACCTCCCTGGTGGCGCAACGGGTTGAGTGCTGCACTGTGAAGCATCCTAGGCACAGCAGCGCGCATTTGATACCCTGCCAGGGAAGGACCCACATGGCATGGCCACCTCTCGTGCCTCGCTGGCTGCTCCCCTCAGCAGTGTGTTTCAGTCAGTCTGCCTGTTCTGCTCCCCACTCTGTCTCTGGTGAATCTTCTCATCTCTTCACGACTCCTGTTCTCCAGCTCCTGTATGCATAAATAAATAAATCTTTAAAAAAAAAAGAAATGCTTTGTTGCTAAAAATTGCTAACCACCATCTGAGCCTTCAGGGAGTTGTACTGTCTTGCTGGTGGAGGGTCCTGCCTCTCAGTCTGTATGGCGGCTGGCTGATCAGGGTGGTGGTTGCTGCAGGCTGAGTTGGCTGTGTCAGTTTTATAAATAAGAGAGCAGTCAAGTTTGCCACATTCACCCTCTCTTTAACAAAAGGTTTCTCTTTAACAAAAGGTCTCTCTTTAACTCATGGTGCTGTTTGATAGCAGAACTGCTTTCAAAATTGAAGTCAGTCCTCTTAAACCCTGCCCCTGCTTTATTTGCGAAGTTTAGGCAATGTTCTCAATCCTTTGTTGTCATTTCAACTATGTTCACAGCATTCTTAACCGAGATGAAGAAACGATTTTGAGATCAAGATTCAGTCTCAAGAAATCACTTTGTTCATCCTCCTCCTCTAAAGTGTGATCACAAGATTGCAGCAACCCAGTCATCTCTTCAGACTCTACTTCTAATTCTAGTTCTCCTGCTTTTCCCTCATCTGCAGTGGCTTCCTCCACTTAAGCCTTAAACCCCTCAGAGTCATCCTTGAGGATTGGTATAAACATCTTTCAAACTCCTGTTCATGTTGGTTCCTGAACATCTCCAAAATCACAAATGCTCTTACTGGCACTTAGAATGGCTTCCTTCTTTCCTCCCTCCCTCCCTACTACCCTCCCCCCTCCCTCCCTCCTTCCTTCCCTCCCTCCCTCCCTCCCCCTCCAAGTTTTCCTGTTGTTCTTTTTGTTTCCTTCTAGAAGGTTCTCAGTGGATTTTGCCTAGACCCATCAGAGGAATCACTATGTATGACAGCCATAGAGTAATGAAATGTATTTCTTAAATAATTAAGATTTGATGATCAAAAGGATTCCCTGACCTATCAGTGTGGCTGTTGTGTTAACAGGCATAAAAGCAACATTCACATCCCAGCACAACTCCATCAGAGATCTTGGATGACCTGGTGCATTGCCAATGAACAGTAATATCTTGAAAGGAATCTTTTTTTCTGGGCAGTAAGTCTCAAGAGTAGCCTTCAAATATTCAGTAAATACTCAGTCTTCGCTGTTCCATATGTAGAGCACAGGCACAGTATCTGTAGCATTCTTAAGACTTTCAGGATGGTGAGCGAGCACTGGCTTCAACTTCAGCTCACTAGTGCATGCATCCCTGAAAAGGGAACCAGCCTGTCCCCTGAAGCCAGGCGTTGACTTCTCTCTGAGTATGAAAGTCCTAATGGCGTCTTCCATTACGAAGCTTTGCGTCTATACTGAAAATGTTCTTGATGTTTGGTCACCTCCATCAGTGATCGTAGCTAAATCTTCGAGATAACCTGATGTAGCTTTTACATCAGCAGTTGTTGCTTCATCTTGTACTTTTATGTTATGGGGCTACTTTGGTACGGAATGTTGTGGTTAGTTTGATCTTCTCTCCAGACCACTAAAACTTCCTCCCTATCAACATTAAGACTTTTACTTTCTTATCATTCATGTGTTTGCTGGAGTCATACTTTTAGTTTCCTTTAAGAGTATTTCTTTTGCATTCACAATGTGGCTGTTTGATGCCAGAGACCTAACTTTTAGTGTATCTCAATTTTCAGCATACCTTCCTCACAAAATGGCATCATTACTAGCTTAAAATTTGGGTTTTAAGATCCATGACTCTTCCTTTTCCTTGAACACTTTGAGTTAGTAATTGGCCTAATTTCAATATCGTTGTGTCTCAGGGAATAGGGAGATCTGAGGAGAGAGAGAAAAACAGGACATATCCAGTGGTGGAACAGTCAGAAGACGCACAGCTGGCTGTCCTACAGGGATAAGGTTCAAGTCACCCCAACACAGTTGCAGTAGTAACATCAGAGATTACAGATCACCATAACAGACATAAGAATAATGAAAATGTTTGAAATGCTATGAGAATTACCGAAATGTGACACAGACACTCGAAGGGAGATGGACTTGCTGGACGCAGGGTTGGTCCGAACTTTCAATTTGTAAAAAACACAATAGCTTCGAAGAACAATAAAGCAAAGGTTGATGAAATGAGATATACCAATGTTTTATAGGCTTTTTAAAAAGATTTTTAAAAATTTATTTATGCACACAAGAGCTGGTGTACAGGGGTCCAGGGAGGGGAGGTGAGGGTACTCATCAGAGACAGAGTTGGGAGCAGAACAGGCATATTGACTGAAATACACTGCTGAGGGGAGCAGTGAGTGGGACAGGAGAGGTCTCTTGTGCCATGTGGGTCATCTCCTTGGCTGGGGATTGAACTTGCGTGCTGCAGTGGCTGCAGAAGCCCCACAGTGTGGCGCTCAACCCCTTGCGCCACCAGGGTGGTCCAGGTTTCTTTTTTAAAAATCCTTTCAGATTTTCATAATAGTCATCAGACACTATTTCTTCACGTCAGAACAGATTTTCTCACTGACTCGGAATCTTGCCTCTGTCCCTTTGCCTCCATCCCTGCTCCTTGGATTCCTTTCCACACCCTGCAAGGTCCTGTCCCCTTGGCCAAGTGGCTTGCCAGGCTGCTCTGGCCTGCAGCAATCTCTGACTCGTGAGCACTTATCACCTTCATCTCTCCTTGGCAGTTAGTCATAAACAGCCATGTGGCATGTATCAAATGTCTCACAATTAGAAGAGTCTTTTCATCTCTGGGCTTGACCTTAAAATAGTATTGTCTTCCTTCTGAACACTCAAAATATTAGGTTTGTATAAAGAGGTGAGTTCCTTGCTCTCTACTTCTCCATCTTTAGTCTCTGTCGCCTACTTTGGTTCTCGAATCTCCAAGAAAAGTTTCTTCCTTTCTCAAAGGAACAGTCAGCCTGTAACCTGACTTGCGTCTGAGGTACCTGAACTCAGATCCAGTGGATAGAATAGATGATCTAGACCTCTTAAGAGAGAGAACTCAGGTAAGTACTGAACAATTAGTTATAATATACCCTCCCCTTTAAAAATAGTTGCTTACAGATTGCAAAATCTAGTCTCTTGTGGAGCTCAGCTTCACAGCGTAGTTTCTCAGAATACCAATTAAAGGCAAGGTTTATAATAATCTCATCGGTTTAGAAATCACTTTTGCTTAAAGATCAACATAATTTGATCTCAAGCGATTTTTGGGACTAGCGGAAACACTGTTAATTTATGTTGTTTACCTTAAAAAAAATAAACCAAAACTCTAGAAGTTCTGCATTCCATAGATTTGTCTTAACCAGTGAGGATTAAAGAAAACATCTGTCCAGTCCCCTCTCTAATGCTCTTCACGGGAGGAATTCTGGGCATGTGAAAGGAGTCAAGTTCATAGCATAGGCCTCCATCTATAGTGCAGCAAGGTCTGGACAGGGCAATCTCTACAAGAAACTTAGTTCCGGCTTCCTGCTAAGAATAAGTAGAAGGCATTTACTCTTCATTATGTGGTTGCTTTTGACAAAATTTATGAGAAAGCAAAAGGAAGTTTCTAAACTATGCCAGATGGCAAGTACATGGAACAATAAAATGAAACTAAAACCAAATCAGAAAGAAACATATTTAGAATAAGACAGTTGGACCAACTTTTGGTGATAGCTGAAATAAAAGTGTTTCCAAATCTTCCATGAAGACACGCAGACTGTGAGCAGAATTATTTCTTCAGTTTAGGGTTTAAGAATAAGTCAATCCTCAGTGATAAAGATCACCTCAACACTGCTACCTGTTCTTGGCTGTTGTTTAGGAAGTGTATTCCTATTGAAGCTGGTTCTAAAGAGTTTGCTTCCTTTTCCGCATCTTGTGTACAGGTTAGCTGGTGTGGTCACCCCCAGTACAAATGATGGCTTTTCAAAATGCATTATGTAGGAAAACCTTCCACATGTCTCATTTGGTTGCGGATACCATGTATCTTTGCCTTTGTCACTGAAACTGCCCTGAGCTAGGTTTACTGATCACTATTATATAAAAGCCTTTAGCAGTTTTACCTACCTGTGATCACTCCTTATTCTGGTGCTTTCTACGTGAACCAAGGACATTTTTAAAATAGACTCTCATGGGCCCTCCCTGGTGGCACAGTGGATTAAGCAACGCACTACGAGGCAAACTGCAGCCACTGCTGCCGGCTGGGGAGGTGACCCACATGGCGCAGGCAGACCTCTCCTGCGTGGCCCGCTGCTCCCCTCAGCAGTGTGTTTCAGTCCATCTGCCTGTTCTGCCCCCTGCTCTGTCTGGTGGATTCTCTCACCTCCCCGCACCTCTGGCCTGTACCCCAGTGCTTGTATGCATAAATAAATAATTTTTTTTTAAATACTCTCGCTAGACATTTTCAAGATGGTCCTGCTATACAGCCATGGTATTTATCTATCCTACCTTCCTGACCTCGTGATCACACATTTCAAAAGCACTTTCAACTCAGTGCTTTCTAATATCTTGATAGCCAACACCATATTCAGTATTCCTGGCTCCCAAAGTCAAGCATCGATAGCGGAACTGACGTACAGGCACCTTTGTTACTAATCTGGGCAGCAAGAGAGTGTGTCTAAGTTCCTCGACAAGGTGGTCCCTGGCATGGTTTAAGAAGACTTGGGTAACAGTGCTGTGATTTATATGCTGGGCAGATCCTTGAGCTGAGTTCATTTCTTCATTGAGGTGATAGTTCTGTTCTTCTCTTGTCCAGTCCCTATTGTGACTAGCCCTGCACATTTCCAGAATAATGGCGCAGCCTGTGAGTGTGCAACAAAGCAAAGTCAGCTGGATCCCAAAGGGCTGAACCCCTGACCCTGGGCTCATTAACTCCATTCTTAAACCAGGTCAGCCAAACAGTCTGCCAATTAATCATTCACAAGGGCCAGACTCATGTGCTGATCTTGTCCAGACGCAGGAGAGTCATCAAGAGTGCAATGGCAGCTGCCACCAGCCAGACTCTACATCCGTTCGGCTACTGTGTCTTTTAGCATCACACTAGACAATCTTCTACAAATGAAATTTCTGTTCTACAACAAAACAGAAAATATTTGCTACTTGTACTTTTTAAAAAAAGTGTGACAACTGAACACACTTTGATCTTGCACACTTTAATCACACTGTGTATTCTGCAGCTAGTTTTGGTTCTGCGTTAGGTTGAGATTCATCCATGTTATATGCATTGAAACTGCTATTCTGCGTCCATTTTACACAACTTTGCATTTCCGTCCATTCTACTGTGATGGACGTCTGTTTGTTTTGTTGCCATTGTAAGTAGTTCTGCTATCCATGTTCTTTGGAGTGTCTCCTGGAATGCACGTATACAGCAGTTTCTCTAGGAGTGGAGTTGCTGGGTAGCAGAATACATGTTTTGCCAGATGATGCAAAGTGTTTCTGAAGTACTCTGTTCTAATTTGTAGTCCCATCAATCATCCAATGATTCCACAGCCTGTCCAACACTTGAATTGGCACATTTTGAATTTTTTTTTTACTAAGGTAGTGAGGGTTTGTCTTTTAAATGTGTTTACCCCATCTTCCAGAATGCTAGTGAAGTTTAACAATTTTTCATAGATTTTAGTAACCATTTTAGGTTTCCTTTTCCATCGTGTACCCAGTGCCAGTGTTTTGTCCATTCTTTTGGCTTGGTGAATGAGCATGTGTTAGTACTTACATTTTAGATGTTAATTTTGTGAATCATGTATATGTGTTGCACATACCTTCTTCCAACTTGATTTACCTTTGTACACTTCTCATTTTAGTGAAATTGGTTGGAATCTTTTGTGTCTTAAAGTTGTCTCTCAAGATCATGTAAGCACTCACGTCATTTTCCCAGTTTCAGATTTGACATTTAAGTCTTTCATTCATTTGGTTATGACTTGAACTGCTACTACACACGGATGAGGTAGGTTGTGGCCCAGATGCCCATGTGTCATGAGGATAACCACCAGCTCCACTCATTGGGAGACTTGTTTCGTGCTAGTCTGCAAATATTTCGGAAGTAATTTCAAGTGAGTCTGAACTCTGCCTATATTATTTACCCCCACGTGAGCACTACAATTTTCTGTTTTCAAGCGGTTTTTAATTTTTTTGAGGTAACAGGTTTCCACCAGTGTTTGCATTTTGGAGTTACTGGATCCCTCACACCTGCCACCACCACAGCACCCACAGTCCACACCCACCGCCTGTTGTCCTCCCTTTCCCACTTTGTTCTCCCTCCTCCCTCTCAGGGTGCTGCAGTTCCATAGGCAGTTTTCAGAGGTTAGTTTTAGTTCGGCCTTATCCCACCCTTGCTTGGTTTCTCTGTATTTCACGTATTGGTGAAATCATCCAGTATTTGTCTTTGTCCTTCTGATTTATTTCCTTTAGCATAATCCCCTCCAGCTCCACCACGTTGCCTCAAAATGACGCATGAGTTTCCTTTTTGATCACTAGGTTGCCTTGCGTTGTATATAGGAACCACATCTTCTTGATCTACACATCTGACTTTGGGCACTTATGTTGTTGATGTAGTTTGGCTTATAATAAGTAATGCTGCAATGACCATGTAGTTTTATACAGCTCCTGACTGGTAAGATTAGTCCTTTTGCCTGTTGTTGTTTAAAGGTGTTTTGACTATTCTTGGCCCTTTGCTTTCCTGGAATAGGAGAACTGCTGTTTTCTAAATGTTCCTTCCAAGAGCTAATTGAATTTATAATAGGTGAGGAAGACAGAAAAAAGCTTCAGATATTTTGCTCTATAAATCCAAAAGTAAATGTCTTTACTTGGATTTTACTTGGTGATAAAAATAAGGTTCACAAAACAATTATTACATAAAAAATGTTTTATCATGCACTATTAACAAGTCATAGTAATAGATATGTTAAATCTGTTTGGTTGTGCTGTTTTTATCACAAATTTAATTAACATTGAACTTGGATCACTTCCCTGAGCATTAATACAGATAACAGCTAAAGCAGGGGAAGCCACATGAAACTATAATTAGATCTCATGAAATAATGGCCCCAAATTATTTTAAGTGCTTGTAATTTTTAGTAATACGCAAACCCATGCACAAATATCAAAGGGAAACTCAGCTAGGGTTGTATATGCTGATGACTGTTTACTAAAGGGATAAAGAATTTTAATATACACAGTCAGCCTGGGAAACTTTGCATTGTTTACTAAATAAAACAAGAGAAAAGAATCAGCACAGTGGGAAATAGGGTCACCAGATAAGGCTTTTCTATTTTTTTACTACTTTTTCCTGTTCTGGGCTGTAATCCACTTGAGAATTTCACTCCTCTTACCCAGATTGAAAATTCTCTATTTCCTGTTACTCTCTCTACCACCTCCCCCATTTTTGAGCTTCCAAACCAAAGCAGTTCAGATAAAGACAGTTAATTTGTTGAAGAGTGCAGAACTGTTCAGTAAACAACTTCTTCCTGGATATGACTGTAATGACTGGAATTTTATCAGACAAAAATTAGATGAATTTATTATTGCAGTGTCGCACGTACAGGCATGTGGCAAGTCAACTCACTGCCCCCTTGACTCTACAGCTCTGTGATGACAAAGCTACAAATGTGTTTTTAGGAGTCTGCACACACATTTTATAATAAAGCAGAGCATTGATGGCAGCTGCGCAGGACTCTGCCTTTGGGGAGGCCAGCAGGCAGCATTAGTGGTGATACTAAGTCCCCAAGGGATGAATGTTAGAAAGTCCTCTCATTGTCAGAATCATCAAGGCAGCTAAGATGTCACTGTTTTAAAAAATGAGTCAAAAAAACAGCAGCGGCCCTTGTCACACTACACTGGAGGGGCACAGGAATAGCTGTGGAAGGCACGGGCGAGGGCCAGAGATGCGTTCCAGAGCACCAGAAAATGTTTGGAGAAAAAAGGTACACTAGCATTTCACTGGCAAGTGGCTATCTTCATTGTAAATATGGTATTGGTTTCTTTCAATATTTAACTATTTGTGGTATTTTTCCAGATTAGAGTTAAGGCATGAACATAGGTTCATTGCTAGTTGATGACTAAGAGCCTCTTAAGACATGAAACCAAGAACAACCGTGGTATATACACAGTGGCTAAAGCACAACCTGCCTGTCGCTCTCTGGCCTGTGTAAGGGCGGAGGGAGGGTCCAGAAGTGAAAGTGACTGTCCTACAACCTCATGGCTAGGGGGACGGGTTTGTTATTTAACTAAATGGTGGGGATGCTTTCGTGTGTGTATGAAATCACCATGATGCACATGTCAAATCTCACAATTTGTCAATTTCGCTTCTGTAAAGCTGAAAGAATTCGTGTCTTCCAGTCCCTGACTTTGGAAGTTCAAGGTTGTGTAGAATGTGATTTGTACTAAATTAGGATTACTCATTAACTACATCAGGGGTTTCCAGCAGGTCTCTAACCTGCTAGTCTAAGAGTAGAGCTGGCAGGGAGCTTGGCTATTGAGGGTCCCCTGTGCCTTCAGCTTCCACAGGAAACAGTCACAGAGCAGAGACTTGAAATGTCTGGAGGCCCTGCCACATGTTCTTTTTACAGACCTATGTTCTTACTATAGAGACACCAACCAATAAGGGTCCTGGGAATTCATGTTTCTACTACTGCTGGGAGTGTGCCTTGGTGCTAATTAATCACAACAGTGTTACTTTAAAACGGACACAAGGCCTCTGTCAGCATCATTTATGAAAGGAGAGGGGATTGTCTGAATCTTGAGAAGGGAGAATGTATTTGAAAGCTCTTAGCATGCTTCTAAATAAAACTAATAGTATGCAAAAAAAAAGTTCATTTCCTCCATACTAAGTTATGCTTTCTGACACTGAAAAAATTTTGAGTTGTAATAGTTCTTTCATTGCCAAAATAAACCATTATTATATTCCATAAGTGTTACATAGGAACACATATTTTCTAGGTGGAAAACATGTGGCTCAGCCCAGTCCTTAAGGAAGAAATTATTTATTAGGGGCAGTAGGAGATACTCAGCCCATACTGTGATAGCGCTTCACTTCTAAGGAGGACCAAAATCAATGGCAGTCCAGAGGAGAAGAGAAAATCTTCGGCTGCCATGAAGTGCATATGAAAGCGAGCTTAAACTCAAATTCCTAAAATGCTACAAAGATGAGATGTGAACAGGTAGAGGCTGGAAGAAGGTTCAGGGATGAAGAACTTGTGGGCTTGGGGAATAACTTAGAGACGGGAGAATGCAAGGTGTGTCGAGAGAATGTGAGCTGCCCAGTCTGACAGGAATGTGGAAGGCTGCTGGGAGATAAGGACGAAAATGTGAGCTGGAAAACAGACCATAGAAGGCCGCTGAGTGTTGACTGGGGGTGTTGGTCTGATGCTGTGGGCAACACTGAGTCGCGGAAGCAGCCACTGATGTTGGGGCTGAATTCATCTTAAAGTCGCTAGGGGGCAACTGGGGGACAAGACAGCAGGGCAGACCAGACAGAGGCAGGGAAATCACAGGGGCTGTTCTCATTTGTGTGAAAGACCTGAGACTACAGAGGTCTGAAGTGTGTATTTTAGGGATTTAGCAAGTGACTATACAAGTCGGTTGGCCCATATTTAACCATGATGAACAGGAACTATGAAAACCAATTTTAACAGGAAGCTCTCAGGTTTTGGAGCAAGGACTGGCCCTGGGAGTACAAAGAAAAGCTCATACTGTGGTATGAGCAGCTTTCTGAGCTATTGCACTATGGCAGGCACAAAGACCTGAATTCAGTTGACAGTGATGGCGGTGAAGGGAATAAGACAAGGCTGCGTTGAAGGGCAGCTGAGGTATGAGTAGGTCACGGTATATTAACTACATTTTCATCTTCTGATCTTTGCAACTTAGGATGAGTTTATAGGAACTAACTCCATACTAAGTAGAGGAAGATCTGTGTTAGGCAAAATGAGGGTTCTCAAGTGGAAGAAAGTATCTTACAGATGAAGTATTTCTACCTGGTGACACTTTGCAATGCTAGCAAGTTGCTCTCACAGTACAAAGTGAAGGCAAAACATTTCCAGAAAGCAAATTTTATATGTACAAAGTAAATGCTATAAACAGTAGAAAGAAGTAGTACAAAAAGAAACATTAAATAAAAGATTTTGTTTTTATTTAAAATAAAATGCATTTATACAGACTTTAAACCATGATCATTAGATAATACTGGTAATCCACCCTTCCCTGGCACCCTTTTGGGCTGTGTGAGCTAAGAATTTTCTGACTAGCACCAATGCAGATTGTAACAGCGCAACAGACTAGAACACGGCCAGTCCAGGCATCAGAGTTAAGGACATTGTGGCAAGTCATGACTATGATGAAGTCATTCTTAATTTAGCAGATATTAAAACTGCACATTAGTTATATTTTTAAAAGCATTTAATTAATGCAAAGATGCTACATCTAAGCCACTTGCTAGTTGTGAGTAGTTTTTAAAAAACTGTACAATTTTATAAAATTTGTGTTTGTACATTAGTTACACAAAATGCATATACTTCATAGACCTTTTACTTCATATTGTAATGCAAAAGTTGCATATTTTAGGCAGACAGTGAATATGCTGGTGAATACTAAGTGTTGTAATACAGTATGGTGTAAAAATAAAAACGAAAGACAATATACATACATGCTTATTTAAGGACAAAACAAACCAAGCATAACAGACTAACAGCATTTTCCTTCAAGATCAAATAATGACATCAGTAAATATCAGGCATTTTTTGCAGGCCTGATTTATGTACGGGTGAGGAAGGGAGGATTCAGATGGCTATCAGAAGTAGGGTATTTTTTTTAAACAGGAGGTCAAATTAAACATACATTAAAACACATGCATTAAACATGACAAATACACTTCATATAGTTTAAGCCCTGGATAGCTTTAAAATAGATGGCTTGAGTTTTGTAGAGTTCGGCTAACTGAAATCAGTCTGTTTTTAATTCCCGACTTGCCCATTATTTTAGTTTTTGATTCACGGCCCTTAAGGAATGTGTGCCATATTCAGGTCCATATATTGTATCATGATAGCAGATTAAAAGTCGTGCTTGTTAGTGCACATATTAACTGATCTGGTAAGGCGAAAAAGTTTTCATGGTAAAATGATAAATTTCAAGCTTACTTTTATTAAGCAGCATATAACAGACGAACAGCTTTTAAAGTTAAATATTGTTATGGCCATGGAGCTCCATTACACAGTATTTGTACTCACACCCAACCACTAGTGAGTTTGTAGAACATCTCTTCATCTAAACTTTCATTTTGGTCTTTTGCACGCGTTGAGAGAAATATGTAGCCCCCAATGAATTCATGAACCACTTTGCAGTCTACTTCAGTACAAATGAAGGACAATCGTACTTCATCTGCAAACTCTACAGTGACCTGGAAGAAAGACAAAGAACTACCAGTCAAGTTCCCATAAAACTTCAGATGACAGGGTCCAAGTGAAGCTATTCTGCAAAGTACTTGTTCATTCTCCTTTTTTAATCTTAAACCAATAATGCCTTCAATTCCAAGAGAATGAGACACTTGCAAACTTCCCCTACTCGTTTTTGAAAGGTTTTCATGTTCTGAAAAGGAAGACTGAATGCAAGGGGTTTAGGTCATTAAGTTCCCAAATGGTCTCTGGTGATTCAATTAATGAGAATGTTTCTCCAACTCCTGGGAGAAAGCCTACTTCCTGTGTTTAATTTAGTACTTGTTTTAGATGTTTAACCTTTAGGTATCATGTTTGAATATTTCAGTAATAAGAGAGCCTATGAAGTGATAGGAACTGCTCAAGTGATAGGACAAGCTCAAGGACCCTAAAACAAATGGTGCATTAGCAAGAAATTCTGATTTTAAATGGTAATCATGTACTTCAAATTAGGAGCAGCAAGATCTTTAGTCCCTGTGCCAGGTTTTAGAGCCCAGGCATCTGAGTTTGAATCCTGATTCTGTTATAAATGTGTGGTCCTGAGTTTCTAATTTTTAGAATCCTCTTTCGTAAATAAAGGAGGGCTAATCCACCTCACCAGGCTGTGGCGAGGTGTTAAGAGATAAGGTACAAACACGAAGACTCCAGTATCACACCTGCCACAGAGCAGGCATTCCATTATCAGCAGCTGCTACTGTGAGTGAAAGGGCCTTCTCCACTGTACAAAGGCAACCTTAAGAAAGACAAGGGGAGACCGGGCTAGGCACGGGGCTGTGTTGGGCTGGGTGTGGGCATGGGCATGGGCGAGGGAGAGGGCTAGTGTTAGTGATGTAGAGCTGGGTGGCCCTGGTCCCCCATGTTGCCCCCTATGAGCCGACAATATTTTCCTTATATGATCGGGCCCCACTGCTGGCGGTGCTGCTTGCCAGGAGCCTGAAAGGATTATGAAACGTGGCGAAGGGGGTCGGGGGACTTGGGAGGGGAATAAGGGGGAGCAGGTCAGGCTAGAGATGAGGGGGTTTAGGAAACTTATGCAGCTGCCACTGTAAACCCTGGTCGATGATGACGAGACCACTGCGCAATCTGAGTTACCAGTTTGGGAACTCAGGTGATGGAATGTGTTCTGAGCTTGGAAGAAAAAAAAAAAAAAGAAAAAAGAAAAAAGAAAGACAGGGGATATTCTAAAGAGAGTACTATGTTCTTAGAATTTTAATACCTGGAATAGTTATAAAACAGGCAAGGTGGAGTGGGAAATGAATAACAACCATGTTCTATATACTTTAAGAGGTAATGGTATAAAAATAATCCTCAAAATTTATAGACCTTTTCATTCTTAATTTACTGTTTTTAGCAGGACTGTATATGGGTTCAAGTAACACTGCCGGAGCTTACCATTTTTATTTCCCAGTTTACATTCCACTGTTTCATGTTACTGAAACGCCACGTTTTAATTGCATCCCCTGTGCTGGCATCCATCCTAATCAGCCTGTTGTATGCAATTCCAATAAGTTCTTCTTTTTTGCCTCCTTGGAACCTATAGCATTAAATTAAAAAATACAAACTCTTTAACTCCTAAAAAAATACTGTTCTTATGAGTAAAGTGCTATTCTTGTATGAATAAAAATAGAAATGAAATTTCTAATCACTGAATTTTTAATGTGAAAGTTAAAGATACAGACAACACACTCCAACATTCTTTAAATTTCACTCTAAAATAGGTTAGATGGGTGTCAGAAAGTAGCTTTAATGTTTAAGTTTTAATTACACTAAGTAGATTAAGTAAAAGATTAAGCTTTAAACATTTGTTTACCTTGCAATAAAGTGTGTGATGCCGAATTCTGGCAACGACTGCCAAGCTTGAATAAATCGCATCTTGGCTTCAATTAGACTCATCTGAGCTACATTCTGATGGGCCTCCAGGATTCTTGCTGTTATCTAAACATGATTAAATATCACCTTCACCATTAGACATTATTTGTGCATGGCAAAACTAATACAATGAAGATTTAAAATTTTGTACCCCCAAATCATGTAAGAAGTGGAATTAGAAAGTAGATGAAGTTACACTGGGGAAAACCTTGATTTACTTCTTAATTTGTTTCCATATATCAAGAGACAAAAATTACTATGGGAGTATTTAAAATTTAACACCAAACTATATGATCAAAATAAATACCTGGAATATCATACAGTCCTGCCAGATTAGGGATCTATTAGCAGCTTTTAATCAAGCACTTGAAATCACCATGATTTTGAAATTTTTCTAAAGACAATACTAGAAAAGTTCATTTGTAATTTAAATTATACTCACTTTGGGATGACTACTCCCATAGGAGTGGAAGGAAATTAATCCATGAGGGGAAAATGTAGCTAGGATTTTAAATATTTTCTTTCTTTCTGTAAATGTGGAGAACTTACCAAATCTCTTATATAGCCTGGCTGTAGATGGCAATGCGAGGAAAGAAAAGGGAAGCAGAAAGAAAAAAAAAAAAGGCAATCAGAAAAACGGCAATGAAGCAAAAGAAAAGTTGCGGTAACCTGCAAACCAAAATTCCAGCCAAAAACCATGCAAAAAATTGCTTTAGGTGGAAACCAAGCAAAGTAAATGCAAGCATGAAAATGAAAACGAGGAAGCAGTGATCACTTTCAATTTAGAATACTAAGGAACACTTCACATAACTCTATGGATTGTTAAGTGTTACTGAAATTAAAGATAGAAATTTATAGAAATAAAATGAGCAAATACCCTTTTATCCCTTGTACCCATTCTTATAGGTTAGGGTAAAGCTGATTATTTTAGTAACAAAATAAAATATTCAATAGCTTTTAATGTCTTCTCAGATTTAGTCAGATAATATGATCCATGCACTGCTTTTCAGCAATAAGTTGAAGATATAAAATAAGTGCAATGACCATACTCTATTTTCTTCATTTACACAAGAAAAGCAATTACCATCTGTTTTTTGCATCCTTTTTCCTGGAAAGGAAAATAGAAAGATGCCATACACTACACTAGGAATGTTGACTATAAAAATATTAGCCCCTTTCAATTTAGAATGGCATGGATAAAATGTAGAAAATTCTTTAAAATGTAAAAATCCAATTTGCAAGTCACTTCATTTAAACAAAACCCACAGCAAGTTTAAATATCTTAATAAAACAAAGGCTATACTGGTGGACCAAATGAAAACCACATGTCTACACTCCAGTAGGGATGATAACCTATACCCTGGTCCACACATCTTCCTACCCAGCTGCTGAATGCCACTGGATTCCAGACTTTAACAGTTACTGAGCATTATGTCCAGTAGCTAGCATAGCACCTAACACACAACAGCAGATAAACTTTGTCTGCATTTTTAAATGAATAATTTTTAATGAAATTTTAAATTAGTAATTTTTAAATGAAATTAGTACTTTTCAAAGTGTTGGGGCAATACATAGTCCCTACCACCTTTCTAGGAACAATCTGTGAAAGTAGTTAGAGAATGGAGGATTAAAGAAGAATGTACATTTGAGGAGATGCCAGCATGGAAGACAAGACCAGAAGGTTCCTTAGCTATGGACCATGCACATCCTGCCAGTTAAAGACAAACATCGTTTTTGTCCTCCAGAATTTTCATTTGACATTCCAGTAGAGAACTCGGGCAGAAATTTTTTTAAGTTAGAATTGTCCTTCTAATAGCCCAATACTTATCTTTGATGGCTGAAGCAACATTTCACAGCCTTCACAATTACACTTTTAAGATTTTTTTCCCTCCGATATCTGATTGCTATAGTAATGATAGATCACTAAGATTTGAAAATACTCATTGTTTTTGAAGGCAAATAAATCTACTTTTAGAAACAAGTTGATTTACAAGTAATTTTTAAATGAAATCAGTACTTGATGCACTTTCCCTTTTTAACTTACAATCTACATTCCACAAAGTTCCCAGAGCAACATTTCCTCCATTCCTTACTACTCCCACATCATGACTAGGGGATAAACAATTTCCATGTAGCTTACACAACCTCTGAAACTTAAACATTTGACAATTAAACTTCTGAACATTTCCAGCCAAGTGATTTTAGACCCATATGATAAACATATTCAAGTGTTCTAGGTACTTTCCTGGATCTTTTGTATGTTTTGAAAGTATTCTTTAACAAAGATAAAAAATGAAACTAGATCAAATGAAGTGTTTATTTTAAAGATCTTCAGTCTCCCCCAATTCCCTAACTAGCCTTTCCTTTTATGGCATGATGCTTGGTGTAAAGAATACTGGGGGTCTAACGCAAGAGAAATTCCCCTGCAAAGAACCGTTTATGTTGCATTGAAAAACAGTTTTCTTAAACAGCAATCCTTTTAGGGTTTTAATTTCCAGAAACGAATCCAAAGCAGAGTAAACAAAAAGAGGTGAATGTAAATGAAAATTTATTAAACTTTGTCACATTATATAAATCTTGGTTATGTTTTGACTGTTAAAACGTAAACTACTCTTAAAAAATGTATTTCCAAAGCTAGAAAAGTCTATTACTATTACACAGTAAGAGGCATTACAGATTTTGTTGGGAGATGCTGGTTGTGTGTTATACCCTTTTAAAGTGATCTACTCAATAGTTGCTAACAGCTTCATTTATATACTGAAGGTTTATTTTGTTCCTAATTTCAACCTAGCTAACTGAATAAATTAACCAATTAAAAAAATAGTGGTCTATTCAGATTGTTTACAATAAATATTCCACCTCATCTGTCCTATAAAAAAAGATTTTTTTAAAAAAGAACAATTTAAACTGACAGCTGTTTATTCCTCTTTTATATTCTAACTGCCTGGCAGGAAACTGAAACTACAGCATATATACAAAATCCTAAAACAATCCAACAGAAAGCAGCAGATAAAGAATCAAGTACCTGCTTGCTCTTGTATTTTTTTAGATATCGCGGAGATACCAGGCACTCAGGATTTATATCAGTTGTGATCTGATCTGGTATTAACTGAGGATCTGGGTTTAAATGCTGCATCTTCAGAAAGGAAAGGATATTCTGAACTTCTAAGTTGTAGGAACTGTCCGCCATGGTCTTGCCCTTGGAGGCCAACCTGCAGGCCGCCATCCAGTGTGCGTACTGCTTTTCCTGATGAAAAGAAATACTGAGGCATGAAATACATCACATGTTGAGTCTTGAGTATAACATATCAAGATGACTGACCAACTGCTTACTTTTAATTGGAAAACTTACATTGTCACAGCGAAGCCAGATTTCATTCATGCCCTCAGCAACTGGAATCAGCAGTTTAATGTTAAATTTTTGGCCTGAAATGTTTACATCTGGGGTAACTTCACATCCTGTTACCAAAAAAAAAACAAAAACAAACAAAAAACACCCAAATTGTTAAAAAATAACTTAAGAAATCCCATGCCAGTATAGGCAGCCCTCACTTTATGACATCATATTGCATTTTCCTGCTATATAATCTATATAAATCAGGAAATAATTTTATTCACAGTAATTGAGGTGGAGCAAACATTCTTTTTAGAAAGAACAAATGTTAATACTGTCATCTCTTCCCCATTTCACATATTTTAAATAGTATACTCAGGGAAGAACATTTTAAATAAAGGAAACCCCCCCCCCACTCCCCGAAGCAACTTTTGTATCATGAATTTGGTGGGCCTTTTCCCTCCTTTGCATTCTTTTCACCTCCTCCTATAAAGCCATTAGAGACTATGTGGAAATCATGTGGCAATGTGTTAAACCTTCCAAGTTAAATAGATACACCAAGAGATAATCGAAGATATACAATGCAAAGTTAATTAAATTGAATTCATCATTCAAGTGGATTTAAAAGTACACAGTGCCATAATAACTAGGCTTTTTTTCAAAGTAAAATACCACAAAAGCTAAAAAGGGAGACACAAAGTAAGTACAACTGAGGTGGCAGGGTGGGCACAGAGGTATTTATTGGGCCACATCTCAGGCAATAATTGGCTCCATGTGATCTCAGCTACCTGCTTCATAGCAACAGGATGGACACTTTGTTGTGACTCAGTTACTATTGGCAAATAGCCCATTCTGATCATACGCTTCAATCCTAATTCTGTTCAAACTATGAGAGATCCTATCCCTGCAATGCCTCAATGTTCTCAAAATCAATGTTTTTACTTCTTCCTGCTCCCCAGTCCAACCTACACCCCATTCACCGAATCTCATCTCCAACTCCCGAAACATCAAGGTCTTTTCATTATACACATTCAACAAAACCTGAGTCCTCACTCAACTGGTTATAGTCTACTTGCTATATAGTCAGGCTGCTGAACATTTTAAGAGGGAAAGGAAAAATACCACAAACAGAGGAGACAGGTTTCACTTTAAGAAACCCATGGATCCCAATCTCAACTGGGTCCCTGACACTTAACAATCCTTCATTTACAGACATTCTCAACCATGTTTATTTCAAATCTTCAGACCTCCTATACCACTCATTATCATGGAAAACCTTACCTCTTATTTCTTCTACAATGTGGAAGCTATCAGAAGTGAAGTTCCCAGCTTCCTGCCCCCATCCCAGATAAAGCTACTGCCCTCATGCTCACCTGGTGGAAGAGGCAGCTGTCCCCCTACAGCTCATGACTTTCTATCCACATGAATGAGTTTTCCATTTAGCTCCACCACAAAGATGTCTACCATAACACTTCCATCAGCATGTAACTTCCTGGAGTATCTCCCCTCTTAAACCACAAAATGACTCTCTCCCCCACCTTATACCTTGATCTTCCACTGCTGCTGTTCCCTCCTCCTCTGTTATAGATAAGGTTCATTAAAAAAGCTGTCTGTTTCTTCCCAGTAAGTATACTTTGGCTCCAACATTCAAAATATTGAAATCTGGGCCTCCCTGGTGGCGCAAGGGGTGAAGCATCTGTAGCCACTGCAGCATGAGTTTGATCCCCAGTCAGGGAGATAACCCACATGGTGGCAGCAGACCTCTCCTGCCTTGCCCGCTGCTCTCCTCAGCAGTGTATTTCAGTCAGTCTGCCTGTTCTGCTCCCCATTTTGTCTCTGGTGAATCCTCTCACACACACCCTTGGCACCTCTGGCATATACCCCAGGTCTTATCTGCATAAATAAATCTTTTTTAAAAATACTAAAATCTGCTCAATTTGTTCTTAATGGAACATGGCCATTAACCACCTCCATGCATATAAATGCAGCTAAATGCTAAGGAAGCTTAACAGTTTTCCTCTTACCTTTTTGGAGCATCTGCTGCTCTTGTATTTTCTGAAACAACTTTTACCTTAGCTTGCATCATACTTCATTCCCATGCTCTTCCTACACATATTTTTGTTGCTTCCTTTGCAAACTCCTTTTCCTTTAATCTGCTTATCCCTTAAAATGGGTATTCTGTCCTTAGCCTTCTCCTGTTATAGACAACCGTTCAGTTGCTGTATTTATACTCATGCTGTCAAGTCAGCATCTATAGCAGGAAGCTTTCCAGTGATCCAATGGACTACAGGTAATCTCCAGGTAGATATGCCACAGACACTTCAATTTTAAAATATCCAAAACTGGTCCTCCCTGGTGGCACAAAGGGTTAAGTCTCAGCACTATCAAGCTATCACCAGCCATTGCAACCTGACTTCAATCCCAGGCCAGGGAGCTGACCCATATGGTGTAGCAGACCTTTCAATGTCTTGCCCGCTTCTCCCTTCAGTAGTGCATTTCATTGGATCATCTGTTCTGCTCCCCACTCTGTCTCTGGTGAATCACCCCATCCCCGCTACTCTGGCTTACATCCCAGTTCTTGTATAAATAAGTAAATAAATATTTTTTAAAAATCCAAAATCAAACATCTTTTCCATATTCAGTCCTTCCATATTCCCATTATCAGTAACACCCTATCCACCCAACTGCATATGCCAGAAAAGTCGCTTCCCTTTATTCTCTCCCAAACCAATACCCGATCTTTTGCTTAAATTTCCTCAGTATTTGCTGTATTCCCACCCTTTTCTCCATCCACACTGATACCTAATTTGGATCACTATTACTGCTATAATATTACTCCTCTAGTATAAACATGGATCTACTATTTTCACACTAATAATCTTTCAGTGGTACATTACCATTACCAGTTTAAAAATCTCCTTACGTTTTTTTATCCTCATTCCTGCCTTATTCTTCTGTTCTTATCTGTTGGCAGGAGTAAGATGCAGCAGCTGTTAAGTATTGGTCTTGCCCCCTTAAATGTTATGAGTTATAGCAGCAAAACCCCCACACTGTCCTCCTCTCACTCGCCCATGGTTGCTGATGATTTTCTCCAACACTTTTGCAAATGAGTCTCTGTCTGAGAGGCTCTTTTATCAACTCTTCTCCTTCCATGGATTTCTATTTTTCTCTTTCAGATCTCAATTCTGATGCTATTTTTACCACGGAGTCTCTTTAATTCTCTCTACTGGTAAAGCACCTTTCCCCTTGCTCTTTGACTGTTAATTTACTTTTTAAAATTTATTGTCTGAATTGCAACTGTTTATCTCCCCATAATCTAAACATCTTGAGGAATGGGATTGTAATTTGTTCATGCTCATGCATTTAGTACCTAGCAGTGTGCCCCACGAAAGGTACATTAGTATTCGCTGAACTGATTTTTTTTTAGAACTTTGCACTTTAGTTCTCTAAGGGCCTTAAAGAACCTCTAGTCCACATACATATTTGTCAAAGGGCAAGACCAAGAGTTATTTTCCAAAACCATGGGGCTCAGAACACTTGATTCTTTGGTCAGTGTTACATTCGTCAGTGTGGTACACTGGGAGTGTACTCCTTTGTGAGGGATGGGGTGAGAACACCTAAACTGTTCTCCACACCAGGACAGGGTTTTTCAGTCATACAGGAAGATGGTCAAGGATGTAAAAGGGAAAGATGGAAAGGGACAAAATACAGATCTAGTATCTAAATTAAAAGTAGTAATCTGCACTGATCCTGGACTGCTTAAGAGAGAAGCAAGAAAGCTTCAATGGATTTTAAGGGTAACAAATAGCAGTAGGAACACCCCCTTCTCTTCCCCCACTGCCAAATTAAACTCAGGCTCAGTGTCTTTTTCTCTAAGTCATAATGAAAACTTACAGGAAAATTATAGAAATCCAACAGATGGGCATAGCAATCCTCTGCATAGAACAAAGGATTCCCTTTTTTACAGTTTTACTACAAAGCAACAGTTCAGGTGTCTACTGAGTAGAAGAGAGATATGGTAGAGATTTGGATTTTGTGGAAATACAATGTACTAAGAAAAACTAATGGGCCTCCCTGGTGGCGCAGTGGGTTAAGCAAGGCACTATGAAGCAAACCGCAGCCACTGCAGCGTGAGTTCGATCCCTGCTGCTAGCCAGGGAGGGGACCCACATGGCGCAGCAGACCTCTCCTGCTGGGCCCGCTGCTCCCCTCAGCAGTGTGCTTCCGTTGATCTGCCTGTTCTGCTCCCCGCTCTCTGTGGTGAATCCTCTCACCCCCCCACCTCTGGCCTGTACCCCAGTGCTTGTATGCATAAATAAATAAATCTTTAAAAAAAAAAAACAAAAAACTAAGAATACAAATCATCAGAAGAACCTCCGTATTTTAAGTGATATGTGAAATTATTTTTGAAATGATTTTTGAGTCAGAGGCCTTCATTTTGATTTTTCTGCCCAAATATAATTTTTAGTTACAAAAGCATACTCTTACAAATAACAATAAATATACATGCAGCACATAAGCCAAGGGAGAGATGGACAGACAGGAATAACTCCCTGAATGCAACCTTCAGAACCAGCCTGCCAAGGGAGGTGCAACATTCGCTACCACCAGAAAGCTGGGACACCAGGAGGCCCCCGCGTTCAGCTAGCTCAGAGACCAGAAGCGCCTCATCCCTTTCTTAGTTCTGGTCTCTATCCCTTAACTTAGTTGAGAATTCAAATCTTACATGAAATACATCTGATTAGAATCTAAGCCTCATTGGCAATGAGTCTAACAAAGGAACTTTTGTTTTCTAGCCTCTGCTGTAAGGGAAGGCACAGTAAAAGGAACCTCTGGAACAGCAACGTGCCCTCCTATTGTATTCCCCCGCCATGCACGCTGGATGTCAAGAATGCACTGAACGCTGCGAGAGCTGTATAAGAGCGTCCTCAGCTTCCTAGAGCAATCTAGGAAATCCCTAGCAAACTGGAAGTGAGCCAGGAGGTTTTGTGAGCAGTGTCACAAGTAAGAGGTGAGAGGTGTGGCCATTGTGAGAGGTTCAGCCACAATCTGTAAGATCAGTTAAAGGTCCTGTGGTGAAATCAGAGCAAGAGGCAACAGAGTCTTCCAGCTACAGAAGAACCAGACCAACCTGGAGGGTAAATTCTCTTACCACCTGACGGGTGAATCAATCAGGTGGAAGTGGTGAAGGGAGTTTGAAGAAGGAATAGAAATCACCAAAACAGGAAATGTAGCTGAAGCTCCATACACCCAAGTTTAAAAAAAAAAACAAAGCCAGTAGCTGAGATTCCTCAGCTAGGCTCCATACAGGACAGGAGGCAAGCCTGCTATGGATGCCAAAACAGGGGCGCAAACCTGTCCAGCAACATGTGTCTCAAATATCCTGGTTCTAAGACAGCTTTGGATTCGAAGAGAGGAGGAGACAATGAGGTTCAGGTCATTGGGTAGGAGGAGCCTAAGAGCAGTAAGTAGTTAGTGTACCCTAAGGCTGCCCCGAAATCACAGTGCTAAAGATGACAAGAATGTTCAGGGAAAAAAATGCTGGGAAAGGGGAGGAACTTGACCAAATGCTGCAAGTGCCAACTACCCTGTTAGTAAGCCGGAAAACTTAGAGACTGGGGACACTGAGGGAGGCCAGCTGTCATCGGTGAAAGTCAGAAGGAGGAGTAGGATGGTGACACGGGAGAGAGAAGCCAGCAAAAGGTGGGAGTACGAGCACAGCGTAGATAAAAACAAAGCAGAATCTGAAAGACAGGCAGCTCCTGTACAGTAGGGAAAACTCAAATGTCCTAATTAATGTTGAAGGTCAAAAAAGAGAAATAACATACATTTACTTACCAAGTGAGAAGAGCAAAATCACACACTTCAAGTAAGGAATGCGCAGATTATGACAACAAAATATTCACGTGAAACTGAATACTTAATCTGTGACAAGAACTAAGAAAAAAAAAATATACACACACAGGGAGGGACCTACACACATAAAACTTGTGCGTAAACACCTGTGTCTGTATAAAAAAGGAGTAAAACTGCCCAAAACTCTTTACTCCCCTTCCCCAACAGTGGTGAATTCTGAGGATTTCCTTACCTCTCAGGTTCATCTGATGAGCTGGTGTGCCACTGGATTCTTCTTTGCTCTTATAGCAAGAAATAGATGTATCCTTAAAAGTGCACCAATATTGCTTATAACCTTTTAGAGTCAGCTTTTTTGGCCTGTATGTCAAATAGAATTTAGGGGAAAAAAACACTTGAGTAGCTGCAATGCTATGTTTTAGCAACAAGTTTAACGAGGTTAAAAGCCAGAGACGAGTTTTACAAATGCTGACTTCAGTACCCTTCAGCCAGCAAGTTATATTCATGTTGCTGTTCCTGTATTTGCCCCTTTCTCAGACTGATAAAAATCTAAAAATAGTGAGTAGACAAGAGAAAGGCAGTTGGGTTCAACACGACAGTGTTTCTGTCAGTTGCAGTCATCTCTATCACTACTAGCAGGTCACATGGAAAAGCTAAAATGTACGTGAGTAACTGGAAGGCTTAAGTGTCTTTGGAGCCTCTCTGAACAAGCACGTTTACCTGGCACGACTCAGATGCGTTTCAACGGTGACTTAACCTGCCTGCTCCAAGGTGAAGGCGAAGGCGACAGAGCAGTCATGGGGGAGGACGGGTAAGGAAATGTGATGCAGAAGATGTGTCAAGGGGACAGCGGGGATCAGCAGCAGCACCTGAATCATGCCCTTATCTCAGACAGGTTACCTATGTTGAGCTCTCTATGCTTACCTATAGTAATTCTGTGTAGTTACCCTCCAATGGCTGTAATATCTTATATTCCGCATCACTTCCTTCCTTTTCCCCCTCTTGCCCTTAACTCCTAGCTCTCATGATTCTGTGAATATGACTAGATTGCTTGAAAATCTACATAATACACACTGGAACCTTATTATAAAATGTTCCATGAATGAATGAATAGAATTCAACAGCATAAGAGTCTCCACACAAGGAAATGATCATTGGCAGGAAGAGTTCATTCCATACTGCTTTCTCCCTGAGGGGATGCTTTATACTGATACACACTGTGTAGTTCGGAATCTACATGGCGCAATCTAGGTTACACAATCTTTTTTCCTCCCTTCAGTTTATCAGATAAAACACATTAATGAGTACTGTGAAAGACGTTTATTTTCCCTCATAATTTATTATTCATCTGATTTGTAAATACTTTTAAGTTAAACTTAAATTCAATTATCATGATGATGAAACTGACACATTAATATTTGGAACCCCACCCCCCTTTTTTGTACTTACTTGAAAACTTTAATATAGTCAGCAAGTTCAGGGATGGAAGTGATGTCACCCTAGGGTAAGAATTGAATTATGTTTTTTTCCTTGAAAACTGAAACTTTACTATTGACATCAAGAAATAGCTTATTTCATAAACAAAGTTTAAAACAGATTTTAAAGATATAGTATATGGTCATATAGTACAAATGCATTTTTATTTATTTTTACAATGTTTGCTTTTTTTTCCCTAGGTGTAGTCCCCATAGAGTCTCCACCACTAATTCACCTGTGCACCATCACCACAGTCCACAAAGGCATTTTTAAATAGCCTACAAAGGTAATACAAATTTGGTCAAAAGTGTAACTTGTACAACTCACAAGAATATACTGTAGATTCTAAAAAAGCTAAAATTGTTTGTGGCTACATACATAGGGGAAATTTTAAGTCATACAGAGGTGTTTCTTCTGTAATAACTAATTCCTAAGCTTTAAAACCAAATTTGCCATTAACATTTTTTCCTGGGATCTATTTTTATCCACTTTTAGTGACAGTTCAAGATTGAAGATGATTAACTGTCTGTAGAAATGGCATTTCCTTCCATTACTAGTAAGAGAATGTGCAGAATAGGAGTAGCAGAAGATCTAACTTTATTATCTTGGATAGAGAGGATGTTCATTTAAATTTTTTCTCTGAAAAAAAAAAAAAAAAAAAAAAGACACCTAATTGAATTTGCATTAAATATTTATCTACATCCTCCATTGGGAACCTAAATCCACAAAAAGTCAAGTATCAGCTCAACCTAAAGTAGCTGACAAAAAGATTCACCTACCAAAATTGTTGATGTTTTACCCCCTTCCAAAGTAATCTCCAAATCTGAAAGGGCAGCATCAACTTCATCGACTTCTTTGTCACTGTTGTTCAAATGATTCTCTGACGTCATAATTGACAGTTTGTTGATATGATACTGAAATCAAAAACAGGACAGTCATTTAAACTAGCTAAAAAACTTTAAATTAGATTATCTGCATCTATAGTGAATGCTTTTTCATTACTTATTTTGAAAGGGTAATAGGAAAATGAAGGACTTAAATTAGGGCCTAAAATAATGTCCTAAACATGCTGATAAATAATTATGCAAAAGCAAGGTCCATGGATGAGCTCATAGGTTGGGAGGCCCTAGGACTTCCAAGTTAAGACACTGGCCATTAAGCTCCACATGAGTAGATACTTCTGATGCATTTTTCCCTGTGTCTGTACCTGGGTCTTACACCAATGCACATTGAGTTAATGAACAGACTATGAATGTCTTTTGTAGAAATGGATTAACATTTATTACCTTATATTACTAATACTGCCAAGGAAGAAATTCGTTATCACTATTATACTAAAAGCTAAAGATCCACTTATATTCAACTCAGTGTTGACATTAGAGAGATGTTTATATTCTTTGTTATTTAAGAATGACTGCGATTACACTATGTGTGAATACACAAACAAACACACCTATATACGTATAACATAGTGATAACTACCCCTATGTAGATAGAAAAATGTTTGGGTATAGAATGAGTCATAATTTGAAATACACGTAAGTGGCTTAGAATAAATATTACATTTTGAGGCTAAACCTTACAGAAAGATTCTATACAATGGAAAGCAGAACTTTTAAATCACATGAAATAGCACTTCATTTCTGAACTATTCACTCATTGAATATACCACCTCTATTCATAGGAGCATTCAATGAATTTGAGCTCCACTATCAATATTATTCTGTATTTTAAGAGTTCATGAATTGGGCATGAATAGTCTTAAGGTATGTAGTTTCCAGCTATACTATGAGTTGTGCTGAAATGAGATCTTTATACTGATAGAAACTTCCATGCTCACCAATAATGGAAAGTGGGCTGAGAGCCTCAAGGCATTACTTTGAATGTCAAAGTAAATGGAGAATTGTGGGCAGCTGGTTAAATTCAGCACATCTGGGGTTCAGCCTGGAATGTGCATTTTTACTAAGTACCTTTTTGGTGATACTTAAGAAACCCTTCCTGTGCATGGGCTTGGTCATAACATACAACTTCACTTTCAAAGGTACATGGGCTATCTGTTAACAATCATAATACATATTTGGGTCTAAATGCTTTAAAAAACAGTGCTACTACATACTCATCTACTTGTTATTCATAACTAATCATCTTTTTTTATCTATAGTTTCTTACTTTTAATTATTCTGTCTCTCTTTACTATTGTACATTTTACACAAGGAACCTGAAGCCCCACAGAGAGACCAGTTCACAGTGTATGCAATGAAAAATACTAAGCATCTCTGCCAAACTTTCAAAGTTTCCCTTTCTGATACTGAATGGCTCCCTGGAGCTTTTGGGTTAGGCTCTGTGAAGGCTTCTAACAATTCAAATGATGTGTAGCCCAAAATGGTCTCATTAAATCTAGATTCTAAAATAGTCCAGGACAAGTTATGTTTTGGAACTTTTAGTTCACATATTTAAATCCTTAGTCTCTGAGGTGTTTCTTCTGTATTGTAGACTATCTGTTGTATGCTGCCTGAGTGTAGGAGCAAGCTGAAGAACAATCCCGTTTCTGTGAAGCTGCAACTGTATATGTATTTACTAAAAAAATACTTTCTGAGCACCTACTTTGTGCCAGGTACTGTATTTACTGGATTCTTTTTTAAATGTTACTATCCAATGACATTTGTGGCTTTTCCATGTTTTTTACATGTCTTATTCTGTTGCTGACAAAACCTTCACTAGGAAAGTATTAACTCTATTCTCAGTAAGAAAGATATAACCAAGTAAGGGATGTTTAAAAAATAATTGCTCCAGGATTGAATTCTGGAATTTCTTCAAATAGTGTGAATCATCCAGAAACACAACAGAAGAATCTTACTAAGTTGATTAAGCAAGTCTAGAAAATACAATAACTCATCTGTCATCAATGATTTTCCTTGTCTGACCTTTGTTTCAGTTCCCTTCTTTCATCATGCAAACGAAAAAATTAGCTGTTCTTCCTTCTCTAAAGAAAATTTTGAGTATTAATATAAAAGTTCTCTGGTTACTAAAAGAATTTGGAAGATTGGTTTGTGTTCTAAGGAAAACGAAATCATTTTTGTAGTGAAAAACTTCATAACAAAATGTCAACTTTGTTTCTTGAACTTATTTAAAAAGCAAACTAACAAAACCTCACTCAGCTCTCTGAAATATAAGAAAGAATAATCTTAGTGGTCATCAGACCTGTGTCTCTAAGAAAGCGGATTTGTAGGTGCCACCCTACAGTTATTTTATCAAAGGGCTTAGTAATAATAGACAGAATTTTAATAAGCCCCAGTATAAGTACGAAGTTATGTTTCCCCTATGTGTACGAACCATGTAGATTTAATCTAAGAAAACATTAGCTACCTAATATCTTAAAAATTAGCATTCTAAAAATTTGTTGAATTTCACTAGTCTCTTAAAATTTTATCATCTTAAAAGGGTATTTCTTCTACAGGCCATTTTACACGTTATCATCCCTGGTTATTTATGAAATTATGCCAATAAGCTTTATTTCATAAATCAGATGTTTAATACAGATTTCCAGGGGGAAACTGCACAGTTTTATGCGAACATACATCTGGGGATGAGAGAATAATTTCTTCTCCTATAGGATACAGAAAAATATACCATTAAACTCTTAAGATACAAAAGAACAATATCAAAATGATACTGGAATTATTTTACCACTTTAATTTTTAAAAATAATCCCCTACATTTTCCTCCCAGAGATTGCAGTTACCAATATCCTCCATTACCTGCAAAGCTGCAAACATCATCATTTCTTCTTCGGTACATTCAATTTCTTCTAGAAGAATAGCCCATTTGGCCTGCTCGTAGAGCTGATTGATTCTGATTGCATCATACTGCAGGCAAGAGATAATTTGTAATTAAAGTACTTGAAAACTCTGAATATTCATTTCGAAAGCTTGACAAGAAAAAGTGTAATTTTTTTTCTGGGATTTTTTTTCGCATTGAGTAGTAAGAAGAAAAATACCTTTAGGGTTAGATATACCTATCTATACCCACATTTAACTTTCCATTTAAAATAACATTAAAACATACCA
This sequence comes from Galemys pyrenaicus, assembly GCA_019455555.1. NCBI lineage: Eukaryota > Metazoa > Chordata > Mammalia > Eulipotyphla > Talpidae > Galemys > Galemys pyrenaicus. The sequence continues at coordinate 1,586,586 of JAGFMF010011644.1, read as the reverse complement.
AAAGTATATCAAAAATTGGTTCTCTAATGATATTTTTCAGGATAATCATTTTCTATATATTATATAATGTAGATACACATATATACAAATATATTATAGTCCTTAACAAAAGGACTAAATACTTTGAAGACATTAAACTAAGGCATAATTGACTGCTTTTCAGTATTTTTTTTTGCAACCTCTGGTATTAATGTCATCATCAGTGTTATTTTAAGTATTTGAAAGAACATCTTGCTTGCTGTGGAAATGCACACCCAGAGAAAGTGAATGTCAGGTCCTTGGAAATGTAGTTGTTTTAAGAATCCAAAACAGAAGTATATGAATTATCCATTTAATTATGTTACTAAAAATCTATGGTCCCCGAAACAGCTTTGGTGTTACTAAAATTAGATACGATATGACCTAAAACGGATTCAAACAAATTTCTATAGTTCTATTATACACATTTTACTACTATGATTATTTTCAACAGATAATATAAAATAACGATATATATTAAAATTTAGACTTAAAAGGTAGTTGAGACAGGTTTTTTTTTTTTGCCTTTCAAGGATGATAGGGAGGAAAAAGATCCAAATCTCTGTGCCATGTGTTTTCTGGGACAATACTCCAGGTTTTTATAGCGAATTTAAATTTTCCCAGAAGTGCAAAATACTTCAGGAGCACAGATGATGCCAAGGACTGTTAATGTGTTTTTTACTACTGAATAGGAAGAAACAGTCTTAAAATTTTTTTGAAGCAGTATCTTTTGAAATCTGAAATTAAAAAGATCTTTGAGAAAGTATTTCCTTCACCTAAGTATAGCTGAAAAAAGTGTAAATCAAAAAAAAACCAAAATAACTTTGCTAATTAAACAGTACCAAATATTATAACTTTAAAATACAAATCAACGAAATACTGAGTTATCTTAATAAAATAGATAAAATGTTTAGTTATGTTTCCAGCCTACTAACACAACAGACTTAGTTAAAATGCAGGTCTCTTTGTCTAGCTAAAGCTTTGGATTTTTAATAGTAATAAAGTAATAGAAAAGAAAACCTGCTATATATAAATGATTCTGCACCCAGCCAACATCCAAAAAACAAACATCCAATGAACAAATTACAAAAAGGAAAAAGAGCGACCCCTCTAAATCCTACGTACCTTTGGATTCAAATCAAAAAAGCTGTAGTACTTGAATCGGAGCAGCAAGGCCTCATTTTCCTTCACATCTTGTTCCATCAGAGATCTTGAGGAATCAAGCCACCTGGACAAATTAACAAGAACAGTGGAGCAAAGCAAGACAGAATAAATAAAATATTTCTACTTCTGGTTGGATAAAGACATTTTCAATTATATCTTCATTTAAAACGTACCCTTGATTGATTTTTGCTTTGTCCAGAAGAGCTTGAGGCTTGAACATTTTTGCCAAGATCTCTGGTGATGTGATTGGCTGACTGACAGCAAGTATACCAGGATTGCCTTCTGACAAAGCACTGTCACCGAACCAAGCAGAAGTCGGTGACAAGGGGCTTCCATCGTGAGCATCATAAGTGGGGGTCATTGTTTTACTATAAAGTCCTGGGCTTGAATATATACTTCCTAATAAATAACAATGAAAAACAGGTACTAAGTACGAGGGACAAAATGTTAATTTCTAATAATACAAGCTATTATGATATAAAGCACACTGAAATACAAGCTTCATTCTTGAAGGAAAGCTTAATACATTACTTGACCTTGTCTTGAATATATGTGACATTAACACTATTTGTATAATATTAGAACATGTAATGACAAGGTGAAAAAAATAAGCAGGAAACTCTGGGGGACTGGGGAGCAGTTCAAGGGAATTAGAAGTTAAGGATATAGTTGAAGCAGACAGACCAGCACTTTCTGTTTTTAATTGTGGCAAGGCTCACCTTTCAGAGGGCCAATGTAAAGAACATCAGTGCCTACAGGAAAGGAAAGACAGGAGTTCAGAAGGGAAAGGAAAGTGAACAACAGGAGACAGAAACAAAAGAATGAAAAGGAAGTAGGAAAAGAAATAGATATTTTTTCCTAATTATGAATCTTAAACCAAAGCAGATATTTCACATCGATTTAAGGGTAAAGAACCTTAGAAACTGCAATGCAAGATACATGTTTGACCAATTCAGAAGCATGAAGGTATGCCCTAGTCAAGTGTCTGATAACAAACATTTATCACACTTTGAAATTCTTACTGTTTAAAGGCAATTCAATGTAACAAAAAATTCACACAAATTGAGAATGACTTTATGTTAATATTTTCTCAGGAACACCAAAATCAGTTCTGAAGAGATTTACAAATTAAATATTAAAATGCAAAGGCGTAGATGAAATTTTGGCTTAAGGAGAGGTTAAGAAAAACACATTTTATCATTAAAACCCCTGAAGGCAGGATATTGTCTTTATCCTCTGAGCCTTACTATTAAAGGGCTACACATAGTAGAGGTTACATAACTTAAAAAAATGTAATTAGTCAACGAGGGATATAACCATCAGCTAAATAACAAAAATTAAGGCAATTAGGTGAAATTAAGACTACTTTTTTAAAAACCTGAATAATGTTAAGTAAAAGGGCCTCTTTTCCCCAAGTCCTAAATGGGTACATTGTTAATGGAGGATGGAAAAAGAATTGCTGTTTTTTACCTAATTTAGGAATAAGCTTGGAATCTCTCCTTTTCCCCTAATCACCACACCTCAGCCCCCTCCCTGCACATGTGTGCACATACACAATAATAGAAATTACTTATGAAAAAGTGGTGGTAATGCTAGAGGTTTTTGTAATTGTCATGACCTAGTCTGGGAAGAGAATGAAAGAAAATGAACAAAAACTTTTGTTAGCCACTGGTTATCTGATTTGATGTTCCTCTTATGTGCTCTTTAAATGTCTGTACTAACACAATTTAAATAAGCAACAAAAAGAGCTGGCAACTCATCTTTTTTCAGCCTTTAAAGAATGGTGGGATATATAATCACAGCTTTAAAAGCTAGAAGCTTAAACTACAGGGTATTTGTGAAAGGCTTACTTGGATACCCCACATTAGTCCTTTTAAAGGACTGAAAACATTACTCCAGCTCAGCTGGACAAATAATAATTCTGCTGTAAAGAGCATACATGTAAGTAGTATGGAAAAACATCTTCTATGCAGAATCTTACATTTACTTTGTTAGACATTATAGTAAAACTTATTGTTCCCTATACCCTCACTCTCATTTTAGAGATGCAAACTGAGGTAAAGAGGTTAAATGACTTGTACAATACAAAGCTATAAATCAGGAGTCTGACAGTAGCTATACACACTACTTCCTGTGTACCATAATTTATTTAAGTCATTTCCAATTGGTGTGCATTTATTTGTTTAGTTTTGTTACTGATGTCACTACTGCTAACAATGCTTCCAATAAACATTTTGTATTTAGCAGCCTCACTGGTTCATGTTGTGTGCATTTTAAATTCCCTTTAAGTCTCAGTTCAATGATAGTCCTAACTACTTTGTATTTCTGGTGGTCCAATTTAAAATATTTGAAGCAGAAAACTAGTACAGAGTAAGACAAGGTAGCATATTTAGAAACAACATGAGTTTGCAGAGCAACATGGAAAGATAGCCTGCAAGGAGAGAAAGTTCAGACAGGCACGACAGTCACAGGCCAGTAGAACCAGCTTCGTAACTTGATGATAAATTATTTTTTATATATTTACTTTTTCTTCTTCTTTTTTTTTTTTCATGAACAGAGGTCTGCACTTGACACTCTTTCCCCATTTGTCTCACCGAACTCTGGACCTAGCAGCTTAGTGGTTATTTTATTTTTTTACCAATTCATGCATGAGGAAGTCATAGAGTATGTATCTTTGACTTATTTCACTAAGCATAAATTCCTCCATGTTTTTGTAAAAGGCCAAATTTCCTTCTTTTTATGGCTGATATTGTATACAGTCATGCATCACTAAGTGACATTTCAGTCAACCAAGAACCGCACTTATGACAGTGGACCCAAGAGGTTATACGATACAATCTAGATGTGCAGAGGCTACTCCATTCAGGTCTGTATGATTATACTCTGATTTTTGCAGAACTATGAAATCCCTAATGATCCATTTCTCAGAATGTTTCCCTGTGGTTAAGCAACATGTGACTTGTATATCACAGAATTTATCATAGAATGATAAAATGGCCGCTTGAGTTGTTTCTGCATCTTGGCAATTATAAATAATGCTGCTGTAAACATGGGAGTACATTTATCTTTTCAAGTTAGCATTTTATATTTTTCAGGTAAATATTCAGAAATGTAATAGCTAAATCATATGGTAGTTCTTAATTTTTTGAGGAACCTCCATACCATTTTCAATAGTGGCTGTACCAACTTACATTTCTACCAGCAGTGCACAAGACTTACCAGAACACGTTATTTCTCATTTCTTTTTTTTTTAAAAAAAACATTCATTCTAACAACTGTGGAGTATATCTCTCTGGGTGATTAATGATATTGAACAGCCTTTCATTTATCTGTCGCCATTTGTATTCTTTCAGAACCTTTGTCCATTTCTTAGAAGAATATTTTTTATTTAGTTGTATAAAGTCTTTATATATATTTTAGATAGTAACTTTTTATTAGATATGTGATTTGCAGATATTTTCTACCATTCCTTAAGTTGCCTTTTCATTCTGTTGATCGTTGTCTTTGCTGTGCAAAAGTATTTTAGTTTAGTGCCACTTGTTTAAACATTTGTTTTTGCTTTTGGAATCAACTCAAAAAAAAAAAAAATCACACCCTATATATGAAAATCTGTTTGCATCTAGAATTCTTAGAGTTTCAGGTCTTACATTAAAGTCTTTAACTCATTTTGAGCTAATTTTGTGTATGATGTGTGGTCCAGTTTCATTTTTTTGCATATTGTTATACGGTTTTCCCAGGACCATTTATTAATATACTGTACTTTCCAGGTTGTATATTCTTGTCCTCTTTGCCATAAATTAAATTATATATGCATAATATTTCTCCAGGCTATTTCCTGTTCCAATGATCTATTTATCTGTTTTTATGACAATACCATATTTTTTTGATTACTCTATCTTTATAATATGGTTTGAATATCAAACTATATGATACGCACTGAATTTTACAGTTAATAAGTCCTCCACATATCACATCATTGTGTACTTTCTTAATATTTTGTATCAATTTGTTGGAATGTCTCAGCTATTTCTTTTAGGTTGCTTTGTATGTATAGACAACTAAAACCTACATATTTGGATACTTGACTCTAATGGCAAGGGAAACAAAAACAAATTTAAACAAACAGGAATATATGAAACTAAAAGGCTTCTGCACAGTGCAGAAACTATCAACAAGATGAAAATATATCTTACTGAATGAGAGAAAATATTTGCAAATCACATTATCTGTCAAAAGGGTTAATATCCAAAAATACATAAAAACCCACAAAATTTCATCAACAAAAAGAAACAACCCAATTTAAAAAGTGGGTAGAGGATCTACACAGACATGTCTCAATGACATACAGATAACCAACAGGCACATGAAAAGATGTCACCTGTTATGAGGGTGACAAAACAGTAAGATATTATTTCACAACTGTGGGCACACAGTAAGCACTATTTGATGGAAACGGGAAACTAACGTCCAGTCAAGATAAAGGCCAAGGACTAAAGAACTACATAATCTTTTTAGACATCCTTCCACCCAGAAGACACTGCCAGTGTTCTTAATTCCGAATGCTTTGTTAGGCTCTGGCAAAAGGTAGCAGTCCCTTTATGCAGGAAGTTCACAATTATTAGGCAGGAATATAGTTTAATGCCAAACAGAAAAGTCTGATGTCTTATGATATAGAAGGATTTCTGAGTCAGGTTGGAGAGATGATGGGAGGAAATCTTACCAAGTTTCTTAATGGAACAAAACCTTAAAGGAAAAAGGTAGGAAAGGTTTAGCAGAGGTTTTAAATGAAACGACAGAAGTAATAATTTAACTAAATGATGTTTTTCACAGAATACAGAAAAAGGAACTAAATACTAAAACATCTATCCAATTTCCACAAAGAACAGTCCTGTCAAAGTAGTGTCCCTTTTTGATTCTTCTTTAGCAGAGAACCAGCCTTCCTCTTCATTTATACACAACAGGACGTAATTTATACACTTATTTATACACAACAGGACGGTGTGCACTAACAGACTCTGATGGTGATTTCATGATTGAGGGAAAGATGCTGAGCTGTGGGTTTGGTTTTTTTTTTTCCCTCCCACGTGACTACTCTCCTGACCTACAGAGTCCATTTACCTATTAACAAAAAGTCACAGCATATGGTCTGTGTTTCTCATATTAAGCCCTTATTCAGTGAAATGCTCACCTGATCCAGGAGTGATAAGAGGTCCTTCTAATTCAAATGCCTCATCTTCAGACTGGTCATCTAGCTTTTTCTTTTTTTTCTTTGTTGGATCTCTGGGTTTTTTCAAAAGAGAAAGTTCTTCAGGGTGTCTAATATCTGTTAAGATAAGATACCAGTATTTTACTACACAATATGAAATTTAAACACTACGTTATAGGTCTACTAATCCACTTCAATATAAGAATTTGTAATTATCTTCCGTGTTTGCGTTTTGCCAGCTATTAAAACTTAAGTATGACACTTTTAATCTACCATAGTGTTTTGAATTAATAACTATAACAATGCAGTGACCTCAAAGTGGAGAACTAACAAGCTACTCAGGTATAGAAAAAATATTAGAATGATTTTGCGTTTTTTCTTATCTAGAGCCATAACAAATATTCTTTATATTACATGGTAGCCCTTATTCATTCTGTATAGCATTAGTTACACATGAAAAATGAAATATATTTTATACATTTCATTATACAATGATTCATTATTATCAAATCTCAAAATTTAAATTGATTCAACTTTCTGCCTTATATGGAATGGCTACAAGTTTTTCTGTTTATCCTATTCATTGCCATGTGAAAAATGTGGTAACAAGCAAAATGGTTAAATGGATATAACAAAAAGAAGGAAGAATGCCCCAAATAAATACAACTACAGTTATATGTATTACATGCCATGTCCATCATTTCTCACCAAAATGAGAAAAATTCAATAGAATCCTAGTTAAAATTCCAGGTTGCTGTTCTGTAAAGTTGACAATTAGAAAATTCATAATGAAATAGTACAATCCTAGAATAGTCAAAGTAATTTTTAAAAAGGATAATTGAAGGACTTACACTACCTGATATTAAGAAACCATAAAACTACACATACATCAAGATGACACAATTATTGGCACAATTAAAATAAAACATAGATGAAAGTAAGAGAAGAGTGGGCATAGCAACAAATGCAGATATAGGTGGTCATTTTTCTGGACAAAAGTGCCATGGCTCTAGATAATAAAATCACTATTTTCAACAAATAGTGCTGAACAACAAGAGATTCATATATATATATATACACATAAACTTTTTTCAAGAATATTAGCCTTTACCTAACACATATGCAAAAATTAATTCTAAGTGCATCATAGACTGAAAATATAAGTAGACAATGACTTCTTAGAACACACACACCCCACACCAAAAATCTGTCCTTTATTAAAAACAAACACTCACAAAAACAACCCACCAGCTCTTTGATACTGTTAAGAAAACAAAAGGCAATATGTATATTGGGATAAAGTATTTGTAAAATGTATGACAAAGGACTTGTATCTAAAATAGCTAAAGAATACATACTACTCAGTAATAAGACCAATGCGCTAAGGATTTGACCAAATACTTCAGAGAACACCAAAGAAGTGCTGAGAAGTACATGAAGGGAGCTGCTCAGTGTTAACTGTCAGGGAAATGCAAAGTAAAACCAAGAGACAGGGCCTCCCTGGTGGCTCAAGGGGTTGAGTGCAGCACTGTGGGGCTTCCTTAGCCACTGCAGCACCAGTTGGATCCCCAGCCAGGGAGGGAACCCACATGGCACAGCAGACCTCTCCTGCTTAGCCCACTGCTCCCCTCAGCAGTGTATTTCAGTCAATCTGCCTGTTCTGCTCCCCACTCTGTCTCTGGTGAATCCTCTCACTCCCCATCTACACCCCACCCCTGCCGTGCCTCTGGCCTGTACCATACTCTTGTATGCATAAATAAAATCTTTTAAAAAATAAATAAATAAAACCAGGAGATAGCACTGCACACCCATGAGAGTGGCCAAGAATAGCAGGCACATAATTCCCAGCATAGGCCAGGATGTGGAGAAGGAACTGGAACTCTCATACCCAGCTGGTGGGAATATGAAATGGAACACTTTTTAAAAATAGCTTGGCAGTTTCTTATAAAGTTAAACATATACAACTCAGACATTCACTTCCAGCTATTTACTGAAGAAAATGAAAAGCATATTTGTAATAGCTTTATTCATAAAAGCTAAAATTGGAAATAACCCAAATGGATAAACAAAATATTTTCTTATCAGTGGAATACCACTCATACAATGGAACACAGTCATCAATAAAATAACATGAATATCTCAAAATCAATACACTAAATGGGTGAAGTCAATAGAATATGGCATATATACTACATGATTCCATTTAGAAAATGACAATATATAGTTTACACAGCAGATGAAATTTTGTCTGGCTAAAATTTGAGGGTTGATGTAAATGTTCTATATCCTGATTGTAGTATTTTCACATATATAAACATCTGTCAAAACTCATCAAATTTCATGCTTTAAATGGGTACAGTTACTGCATTTGATTTATACCAAAATAATGTCAATTTGAGGAGTATAAAGAGAAGGCGATCCAAGAAAAAAGAAAACAGGAGAAAAAGGCAGCATGAAGGAAAAGCACTAGATCTGTGTCAGAATGTCTGATAACACTAAGCATATGTCAGGATATGAACAGAGCGTGAGACAGTAACATTCACTGCATAACTGGAATTGCTACAGATTAAAGTTTTACATATGGAAGCTTTTACTTTCAGGAGCCCAAATATCCACTAGATTCACTCTACTGTCAGAAATTCAGGAAGCTTTTTGTTTCTAGTAAGCGACACCACTGCCCAGACCATGAAGCACAGTTTGAAGCAGAAGCCAAACTACCTAGAGTCAAGCATCAGCTCCACTATTTATTGCTGTGTGACTGGACAAAATTTATACACCCTGTCAGTGTTCAAGTCTCTGCATTTATATGAGAGAGTAATGGTATCTCAGGGGGTTACTGTGAAATTAAATGATTAATATGGTTAAAAATCCTTGAACAGGGCCTGGCACATGCACATTAGGGAATAATATTTTTCTTATACAATCATGGTAAAATTTTTGGAAATTACAAAAAAAGTATAATCAAGTAATTTAAAACTTATTCTTGAAAAACAGAATGACTGTTTTTTACAATTTTAGCTCTTTATGAGTTCACTGGAGTGGAATTACTGGATCAAAGGTTATAAAATGTTAAGGCAAACGTGAGTTGAGCCAGAGACTTTTTTTTTTAAAGTTTTAGTTGAAAAACCGTATGGTTAGCTTTAACTTGCATTTCCTTGATTAGTAGTGATGTTATATATTTCCCAAATGGGTTTGTATCTATTTATACATATTTCCTTCCTTTGCTCATTTTTTTCTATTAAATTTCCTCAAATCAAAGTTAATTTGCATGTAAAAAGAAACATGATAGCAATCACTGCAGACCACATCAGATTTTATTTTACAATTTTTGTTTCATATACCTTGTCTCATGCTTCAAAAAGAAGTCCAAATGAATCTTTTAAAAACTAGAATGGTTTTGTTTGTTTCTCTGTTGGTTATTTGGATTTTACTATTGGAAGCACTCTGGTACATGTTAGGTTTTTGTTTTGCTCTGCATTTTACAGATTATTTTTGAGGGAATGTTTTATTGAACTATGAAAATAAAACTACAGATAGGTTACTGAAGAGTAAGTGAATATAACAAGTAGTCAACAGGAGAGAAATCATTTTAACAATAAATGCTTGCTTCTTAAATTCTGTCATTTTCTTTTAAGTTATCAGGAATACATGATTTCTTAACAGCATATTCTTTAAAGTTAACACAGTTAAAAACCAAAGGTTTTCTTTATTCTTAAGATTATAAAGAAGTTAGCCTACCTATCCTCAGATATTTAAGTCACAGTTATCCAATGGAACTGAATTATCATTTCCTAGACTACTTTTTTAAAAAGTAAAATTTAAAATATGCTGAGACTTAACGATTTACAAGTTATACTTTCAGTTCTAACCCTTCACTTTAAATGCTATCACTGCCATGTTGGGAGAAAAAAAGAGGCACTGAAAATTCCAAGTCTCTGAATAATCAGCTGTGTACACTGCTTCAGAATTAAGTGGTTGCAGGGTGGTGGTGGTAATCTCTCAACCCAATAATTCCCCAAAGAAAACCATGTAGTGGTACATGGTGAAATATATAAAATTATAGAGGACATAAAATGAACCATGCCTGAGAGATACTACATACTTCTCACATTCATCACAGTCGTTTATTAGGAAAGAGAAAAATAAGACTCAAAATAGTTTGAAAGCGTGTCTGGTATGTCCCTTCTTCCTGAGAATCACTGCCCTACATGATTCATCCTTTTAGATGTTTGCTACTAGGTTATTCTCTAGGAACATCTCACAACCTAGCTATTAATGTTACCAAAAAAATAGATACCGTTAACTAGCTTTTTGGTCAATCATAAACAGATGAAGCATTTCTTAACTAGATGTACCCATGAGATTGCTTATGAAGTCAGAGTAAAAATACATGCTTGGGCTACACCCCCAGTTACTTGTAGTGGCTCAGAGCTCCTAGCAGCTTTACAATAGCTATAGTGATGGACATAAACTAGACTTACCGTAGTGATGACTTCACTTAAAAAATACTAAATCATCATGATGTATGATGTTATATGCCAATTATATCTCATTTTTATTTTTTTAAGACTTATTTTTATTTATGCATACAAGAGCTGGGGTACAGGCCAGAGTCACAGGAGATGAGAGGATTCATCAGAGACAGAGTAGGGAGAAGTGGGTGAGGCAGGAGAGGTCTGTTGCACCATGTGGGTCCCCTTCCTGGCCGGGGATCGAACTCGGCACTGTTGTGATGCTTCACGGTGCAACGCTCAACCCACTGAGCCACTAGGGAGGTCCCTATATCTTATTTTTTAAAAAAACTCTATTGTTTAATTCTGATACCAACTTCTGTTTGAGAACTAGGTAGCTTAAGGAAGGGGGAGGGATTTATGTTCTTTCTCTAAAGAGAGGAGTGTCTACATTGGAACTAAGTGGCCACTGGCTGGCTGCACATGAATATGTAGTTTTCATTTCACTATAACAATAACAAAACGGTAAATCTAACCCCCTCTGCATAATATAATAATTATTTTACTGACACAGGAATTCATTTACTCTTTGTACCAAGGACTTCAACTGGTGAATTTGGAAGTTTGAATTACATGTCCAAGAGCAGGTCTGGCGAAGAGCAGAAGTAAAAAGACAAGGTTTACACCAAAATACAATATACCCAGGGGACTATGACATACAAAAATTTTTAAATGGGCAAACCAAAATACAATGTTATCTTACACTGATGCCAAATTTTATAGCTCAATAATTCATATGTATTAGTCACTGTATAAAGCTATGACCCAGGATTCTACTTACAAAATGATATACTACATGGCAATGAACTTTAAAGTCCAAAGTCAATATAATTTATCAAGTAAAAGACAAATCTAGTGGAAGATAAACTAAAAAAAGTTATGTATCACTTGGAAAATAGGAAAACAAGGAGCAGAGAAGGGTTCTCAGATAAGATAATACTTAGATTTTAGTTTAAAAATATGGAACAGGGCTTCCCTGGTGGTGCAAGGGGTTAAGCGCCACACTGTGGGGCTTTTGCAGCAACTGCAGCGCCAGTTCGATCCGGCCAGGGAGGAGACCCACACAGTGTAGCAGACCTCTCCTGCCTCGGCCCGCTGCTCCCCTCAGCAGTGTGTTTCAGTCAGTCTGCCTGTTCTGCTCCCTACTCTGTCTCTGGTGAATCCTCTCACCTCTCCACATCTCTGGCCTGTACCCCAGCTCTTGTATGCATAAATAAAAACTTTAAAAAAATATATGGAACAGAATGGAGATTCCTCAAAAACTTAAAAATAGAAATTCCATGCAGTTATCTCACTTTTAGGTATCCTCCCCCCAAATACATAAAAATTAATTCTAAGAGATGGGTGTAACCCCCGTGTTGACTATAGCATTATTTATAGGAGCCAAGAGCTAAGTGCTCACCGGATAAAGGAGATGTGGTAGATGTCTACAACTAACATTACTCAGTTTAATTTAAAAGAAGACAAAATCTGGCCATTTATAAAAACATAGATGTAACTGGAGAGTATAAGCTTCATAAAGTACATCAGTTGGAGATACCGTAAGATTTTGCTCATATGTGGTACATAAAGAAACAAATGAACCAAATAAAACAAAAATAAACTTTTAGACAATAAGAACAAAGTGGTTACCAGAAGGAAGAAGGGGAAGAAAAGTGGGTAAATCAGATAAAGGGGACAACTGTATAGTAAAGAATAGAACTGGGCTTTTAGTGGTGAATTTAATGTGCATATACGTTGTTTTTTAATGACACACACTGAAACTTATCCAATTATATTATTGCATAATGTTGAAACTAAAAATATTTTAATGAATTTGTGTTTAGTCTGCTAAAATTATACAGTTTTAAGTCAAAGAAAAAGTCACACTTTCTAACACAAAACAGAACAAGTGAAAAGAAAAAGGAAAACAACTTGGGATAGAGAACAGAAAAATAAAATACAAAACCTCAATTACAAGTCTCAGAACAACAAGAAAATGACATCTGTGAGAGATGAACGCATGTTATAAAGAAATACCTGAGATTAAGATAAAGATCTTGGATATTAACAATGGTGAAGGCCTTTGCTCTGTTGAAACTTAACTCATATAAAAAAGCCTACAAATCTCAAGTGAGTTCATGAACATCTGGGTAACAGACATCCAGATGAAAGTGTAAAACACTGAAAATTAAAATTTAATAGCCACAGTAAGTGGAATAATAAAGAGTTGCTACCCTCTTTATTAGAATAGCCAGAACAAGAAACTGTGGTAGTAGTTTTAGTAAGATTCTCCATATCCTTTTCATCGTTACAGAAAAAGTAGTACTTACTGTTATTCATAAAAGAAACTTCCTGTATTAAAATCATCCATATGTACAAATTAACTTACCAATTTTCATAATTTAAAAAATTACTTTTATAATTAAAAAAATATTTTTTAAAACACAACTGATTTTCAGGTATTCTGTTACACTACCATTATATAGCTTCTCTATCTCCACCAAACAAGAGATGACTCTTCACAAGGATAGAACAGAAAAACTGTGAATGAATTATTATATAAATAATGTCACTAGTAAAATAACTGAAATTACAAGTCCCTTTGTTACATGGAATGGCAGCAAGCTCTGATTACAAACTAGTATATTCTTTTACAATAGCTAATTTGTCGATTATACTTTGAGAGAATCTCCATTTCCTCTTCATAATGTGGAATGCCTGCATTCCAGAACACCTTTTACCTAAAAGAACTCAGCATGCTCTGCCAATAGTCTCTCTTTCAAAGAGCAAAGACAAATGTAACTAGAACATTTTATTACATAGAAACATTTTCTTAAGAGTTAGATCATAAAAGAAAACCAAGATATATTTTACTAAATAAGAAAATGGGAAAACCACCTGCCAAAATTCACACGAGAAATAGAAAATCTGAATAGACCTACAGCTATTAAAGAAAATGAACCAGGGCCTCCCTGGTGGTGCAGTGGGTTAAGCAACACACTATGAAGCAAACCACAGCCACTGTAGCACGAGTTTGATCCCTGCTGCCAGCCAGGGAGGGGACCCACATGGCAAAGGCAGACTTCTCCTGCTGTGCCCGCTGCTCCCCTCAGCAGTGTGTTTCAGTAGATCTGCCTGTTCTGCTCCCAACTCTGTCTATGGTGAATCCTCTCACCGCCCTGGACTCTGGCCTGCATCCCAGCTCTTGTATGTATAAATAAATATATCTTTAAAAAAAAAAAGAAAAGAAAGAAAATGAATCAATAATTAATAGCCTCCTAAAACAGAAAGCACTAGGGCCTAATGGGCTCACTAGTGAATTCTACCAATTTTTTCCCCTAGCTTTATTGGGATATAACTGATATACAGCACTATGTAAGTACACAGCTTAATGATTTGACTTATATTTTGTAACATTACTACTGCAAGCTCAGTTAACATTTATCATCTTAAATAGTTTTTAGTTTTTCCTCCTTTTGATAATATTAAGTTCTAGTGTCTTAACTTTATTTTTTTTTATGTTTGCCTTCTTTTCTAGGTGTAGTCCCCATAGAGTTTCCACCACCATTCACGTCCTGGACCATCACCAAAGTCCCTTGTGCTCTTCCTGTCCCAGCCTTGATCCCACTCCCTGTCTTCCCTGCAGATGACTCTGATTTGTAGTTGTCTATTTTTGTTTTGTTTTGTTTTGTTTTCCCCTTGATCCACTATAATCCTCCTGTAAATGAGGCCATTGGGTATTTTTCTTTTTCCTTCTGACTTATTTCACTGAGCATAATCCCTTCAGGTTCCATCCATGTTTCTGCAAATGACTCTAGTTTATCTTTTTTGATTGCTAAATAATATTCCATCGTGTATATATACCACATTTTCTTGATCTAGTCATCTATTTTTGGGCATTTGGGTTGATTCCAGGTCTTACCTATAAAAAATGCTTTGATAAACATGGGGGTACATGCATTCTTTTGAACTGATGTTTTGTATCCTTTGGGTAAATCCCAAGGAATGGGATTGCTGGGTCATACAGTAGCTCCACTTTTAGCATAGTCTCTTAACTTTAAATGTATTGTTCACAACAGTGGTAGCTACAGCATAACATGGTACAATATATCCCTGTTATTTAATTTATCTTACAATGGGAAGCTCATACCTTTTAACTATTTTTGTCCAGTTCTCCCATTAACCACCTCTCACCTCTGTTAACCACAACTGTGGTCTTCTTTTCTATGAATTTGGTTGTTTTTACTTTCTTTATACTTCACATATTTGTAAGATCATACATTATCTGTCTTTTACTGACTTCACCTAAAATACCCTTAAGATCCATCCATGTTTACACAAATCATAGGATTTCCCTTTTTATGACTGAGTAGTATTCCATTAAGATATGAAGTGTATGTATATATAGAACAACTTTTTAATATATTCATTTATCAGTGGTCACTTAGGGTGTTTCTATGTCTTAGCTATTGTAGATAATGCTGATATGAACATGGAGGGCAAATATCTCTTTGACAAACTGTTTTCATTTCTTTTGTATATATTCTTAGAAGTAAAGCGTCTACATCATATGGTGTTTCTTTTAAATTTTCAGGAGCCTTCATATTGTTGTCCATACTGGCTGTATCAATTTACTTTACCACCAACAGTACACACAGTTCCCTTTTCTCCACACACTTGAGAACATTTACTTCTTCCTTGTTCTTTTGACAATAGTCATTCTAATAGGTATGAAGTGACAGCTGTGGTTTTGATTTGCACTGCTCTAATTATCAGTGATGTTAAGCATCTTTTTCATTTATCATCTGCATATCTTCTTTAGAAAAATGTGTACTCAAATCCTTTGCCCATTTAAAAAATTATATTACCTAGATTTTTTTGCTACTGAGTTCCATGGGATTTTTATATATTTTGAGTATTAACCCCTATAAGATTTGCACATTTTTCCCCCATTCCATAAGTTTTTATTTAGTTGATCATTGATTTTCTGTGCATAAGTTAAACTTGATGTAATTCTACTTATTACTGTTTGTTCTTTAGGTGTTATATCTAAAAATTTATTTCCATGACCCATATCTTGTTTCCTATCTACCAAACATTTAAGAAATAAACTATACTAATCTCTAACAGAAAACAGAGAGAACATCTGCTAATTTAATCTAAAAGGTCAGCATTATTATAATACCAAAACCCATGAAAGACATTCAAGAACACTATAGACTGGTATCTCTCATGAACATGAAAGCAAAATCTTCAAAAAAACATTAAGTCAAATCCAACAATATACACAAAATTCACACATCATGGCTAAGTGAGATTTATGCCATGCATGCAAAGGTTGATTCAACATCCAAACACAACATAATCTAACATATCAAAAGGTTAAAGAAAAATCACAAGATCACATAATAGATGCAAAAAAAAAAAGCATGACAAAATCCAACACTTAAAAATTCAGTGAACTAAATAAAAGGGAGTAATTCCACAATGCAATAAAAAATATCTACAAAAACTTCAGGTAACAACATACTTAGTGGTGAGAAACTTAAACTGTTCCTATTTTCATCAGGAGTAAGGCAGGGATGTCCTCCTGTCTCACCACTACTTTTCAACACAGTCCTGAAGGTTTAGCTAATACAGTTAAGACAAGAAAATAAAATAAAGGGTATACAGATTGGGAAGAAGAAAACTGTCTCTTTATATTGATGACATGATCATCCCTAGAGAAAATCCTGAAGAACTGACATAAAACTCCTACAGGGCCTCCCTGGTGGCGCAGTGGGTTAAGCAACGCACTATGAAGCAGACCGCAGCCACTGCAGCACGAGTTCGATCCCTGCTGCCAGCCAGAGAGGGGACCCACATGGTGAGGCAGACCTCTCCTGCTGTGCCCGCTGCTCCCCTCAGCAGTGTGCTTCTGTTGATCTGCCTGTTCTGCTCCCTGCTCTCTGTGGTAAATCCTCTCACGCCCCCACACCTCTGGCCTGTACCCCAGTGCTTGTACGCATAAATAAATCTTAAAAAAAAAAAAAAAAAAAGAACTTAAAAAAAAAAAAAAAACTCCTAGTACAAATAAGCAATTTAGCAAGGTTGTAGGATACAAGATTAACACGAGAGCGAACAAGGAACAATATAAGACATGGTATTACTGACATTAGCAACCACCTATTCCTTCCCCTTCTCCCTGTCCTGCCATACACACAAAGGAAATACTTAGGTATAAATCTGAAAAAATAAATAAATAAATGAAAGGTAATAACCTATATGAGGAAAACCACATAACTGTGATGAAAGAAATAGAAGTTCCATGTTTGTGAGTAGGAATATTCAATAGTCAAGATATTAGTTCTTTTCATTTGACAGATTCAATGCAATCTCAATCAAAACCCCAGCAAATTATTTTATGGAAAATGAAAAACTTGTTCTAAAGTTTATGAAAAGGCAAAATATCCAGAATAGCCAACACAAAATTTATTTTTAATTTTTTAAAAAAGATTTTATTTATCTATGCATACAAGAACTGGGGTACAGGCCAAAAGTGCAAGGTGGGGGTAGTGGAAAGATCCACCAGTGACAGAATGGGGAGAAGACCAGGCAGAATGACTGGAGTACACTGCTGAAGGGAGCAGCGGGTGAGACAGGAGAAGTCTGCTGTACCATGTGGGTCACCTCCCTGGCCGGCAGCAGGGATTGAACTTGTGCTGCAGTGGCTGCGTTTTGCTTCATAGTGCATTGCTTAACCCACTGCATCACCAGGGAGGCCCCCCAACACAATATTTGAAGAGAAGAACAAAGTTGGAGGACAATGCTGCCCGACTTCATGACTTACTATAAAGCTACAGTGATCAAGACAGGGTGATATCAACAGTAGATCAATGGAATAGAACATGAGCCTAGAAATAAACCTACATAAATACAGTCAAATGATCTCTGACAAAGGAGCAAAGGTAACACAATAATCTTTTCACAAACAGTGCTAGAAGTGAACCTCCACATACAAAAGAAAGAATCTATATTCAAATCTATACTAAGACCGTACACCTACCCTTCACCACAACAAACTCAAAATGGATCACAGACCTAAATATAAAATGCAAAGCTATTAACTCCCTCAAAGATAAGAGGTGATAATCTCAATGACTCTGGGCTTGGTAATAGCTTTTCAGGTGTGAAAACAAAGGCATGATCCACGAGAGAAGTAACTGGTACAATGACCATCATTACAATTAAAATTTTTCTGCCCCATGAAAGAAACCATCAAAGAAATTACACAGACATGCCAGAGATTGGAAGAAAACACTTGCAAAAGGACTGTTAACCAAAATATACAAAGAACTCTTAAAATTCTAAAATAAGAAAACAATGTGATTAAAAAAAAACAAAAACCAAGCCAATAGCCTTAACAGACACCTCACCAAGTAAGATGTACAGGTAGCAAATGAGGATACGGTCTTCATATCATATGTCACGTGAAATGCAAATTAAAGCAACAATGAGATACTACAATCCCCACCAGGATGGCACCAATCTAGAACACATCACCACATGCTGGTGGGGTTTAGAGTAACAGAACTCTCACTCGTTGCTGATGCAAATGCAAAATGGCATAGCTACTCTGGATGACAGTTTGGTGGTTTCTTACAAAATTAAACCCATTCTTACCATATAATCAAATAATCACACTCCTTAGTATTTACCCGAAGGAGTTGAAATCATGTCCATACAAAAACCAGCAAATGTGTATGGCAGCTTTATTTATAATTGTAAAACCTGGAAACAACTGAGATGTCTGTCCCTCAGTAGGTGAGTGGATAAAAAAAACTGGTATATTCAAATAGTGGAATATTGTTCCGTTTTTAAAAATGGGTTCTCAAACCATGAAAAGTCATAGAGGAAACTTTAAAGACAAAACTATGGTGCCAGGGGTGAGGGCGTGCACAGACTTATAGAGCAGTGGAACTACTCTGCTTGTGATGATGATGGACACGTCATCACACATTTGTCAGCGCCAGGGACTGCATGACATCAGGAGTAAACCCTACTGTGATCAGGGACGCTGGCTGGCAGCGGAGTGGCAGCTATGTATACTGAATGCACCAGACCTGCGATGTCCACTGTGCAGAGACTGTACGTTGCAGGGACACAGTAAGTGGGACTCTTTCTGCTAAATTTAGCTGTGAATCTAAAATCTAGTCTAAAAAAAAAGTAAAACCTTTTTAAGACAAATGATACAAACAGGCAATCAAAATAAAAAACGTAGATGGTCAAGAAAGAGCAAACACAATTAAAATGTAATACTATATTTTTGTGACCATTTGGGGTAATGCGTTTTCATTCACTGCTAGATGGAATGTAAACTGGCATACTACTTGGGAGAGCAATTTGATAGTACTCCAAAATGAATTATGTGTACACTCAAAACACAACAGTTCTATGTTAGACTTCTAGGTAACTACTCAAGAAAAGTTCTGCACACATATACAAAACTTGGTAAGAAAACAGCTACATACAAATGGCAATAACACATATTTCTCTCTCTCTGTGTATTTTTTCTGTGTGTATATATGTGTTTATGTATTTTTAAAAAGTATCATAAGGATAAAAACTGAACTTATGACAGTATTTGCTTTGTGGAGAAAAATTAGGAGAATATTATTTTGATTAAAAAATAGTTCAACAAACAATAAAATAGCAGCTAATTTAGATAGTAGGAATTAAGTAATTATATATAATTCCTTCACTTTTCTGTATTTCAATTTTCTTAGTTCCATAAGTAGAAAAAACATTAGATCAAACTAACTGTATGTCCCCCAAATCTGATACAATAAGAGTTACGTACTAGTTGTACTGACAGCAGTTCACATTTTCTCTGATGGTTCAACACTTCCTGTCATATGACATAACTGGGTCAACCAAAAGTAATCCACATCTCATTTCAGAAAGCATAAATAGAATTACTCCAAGAGTGTTCAAATTGTAGGCTGCTTAAGGAAGATAACACTCAGTCATTTCCTTAGGAGCTGTGTCAGGCCTTCAGTGAAGGAAATGACACAATCTGCCTGAATCACTAAAATCAAAGTGACTTAAATGAAGAAAACATTCCAAAAGCCATATCCCTCTGATAATGCCTCTTTCCTCTTCCTCCTTCCCATAAAATTAATCTTATCAGGATAAATTATTATTTAAGAAACATCTTATATTTCTAGGAAGGAAAGAATTTCTACCAGATTCCTTCTGTTCCAACATTTATCATAAACCCAACATTCATCTTAAAATTAATATAAAAATTTTCAGTAAGTAAAAATTTCACATACACATAAAACAGCACAATCCAATTCCTGTTAGCTAAAGTCATCAATCACATATATATGTCGTATTTTCATGGAGAGTGTTATCTGATACTTACTGAAAGTCTTACAAATGTCCGAAACGGCTTTGAAAACTCTATCAGAGAAATTCACTTTCACCTTCACGTACTTCATGTTGGGAAGTTGCAGGCGGAGCAGTTTGTGCTGCGGAGTGAACTGAAGCTTAGCATCTGCCTGAATCCCATACTTATCCAAGGTCCAGTGTGTCTTAAGAAGCCAAGTTCTCTTCTTTTCCCACCAAAGAGCATGGTCAGACCAATCTTTTTTCACATCTATTTAAAAAAAAAAAAAAAAGTAACAACACACTTAAAAATTCCAAATGACCTAAAGAGAAATTAAAAACAGAAATAACTGGATACTTAAATGACAGTTAACTGGGTACCTAACACAATTAAATAGTAAATCCCTATTATGTGATAGTACCAAAGAAATACTAAATAACTAAAAAAAACTCTCTGCAAAGTCAGAATACAAAGTAGCTGAGGCAAAACACACAGGGCTAGCTAATGATGCTTAAGTCAGGTGCAATATGGGACACAGGTGACAGAGTGGGTACACAATGCCACCACTCAGAAGGCAAAGGGAACTGGAGGGCTAGAGTTGAAAGGATTATGAATAAAGAGGAGTTGGTGGGTTTTGAGAGCAGTCTTGAAGAACAATGTTCTGATTAGGGAGTGGAACGGCAGCTGTATGCTGATGTGGATAAGTGGTAAAAATTCAGATGGAAAACCAAAGGGAACAAAAACCAATATTCCCGGTTAAGAGACAGAGCATGGAAAAGAAGTGTGAGAGTAAAAAACATGAAAACTACATCGAATCTATATACACAATCCCAAAAATATTCTGAGAAATGTAACTCATAAAGTCACACTGTCCAGTGTCTTTTTCCCCAGTATATTTTGGTACAAATGTAACAGAAAACAGTTATATATTTAGCAAGCTGCTCTAACAAAATTAAACCAAATTTTAAAAAAGCAATTTATACAAGATTTGGCTACCCACAGAATAGATCACAATAACTTACAAAATAAAATTCAACTTCAGTTCATTTTTTAAAAGATTATTCATTCATTCATTCATTCATTTATGCATACAAGAGCTGGAGTACAGGCCAGAGTCCAGGGAGGTGAGAGGAACCACCAGACAGAGTGGGAAGCAGAACAGGCGGACCAACCAAAACACACTGCTGAGGGGAGCAGCGGGCAAGGCAGGAGAGGTCTGCCTCACCATGTGGGTCCCCTCCCTGGCCAGAGGCAGGGATCGAACTCCTGCTGCAGTGGCTGCAGTTGCCTCATAGTGTGTTGCTTAACCCAATGCGCCACCAGGGAGGCCCTTCAGGTCATTTTTAAAGCAGTAATAAAATTAAAGACTTTTTGGATCAATGTGCATGTTAAGAACCTAAAGAGAGGGAAATATTTCAATAAAAGAAAAAAAGCCTTCCAGGGAAAAGAAAACAAGGCTGGAAAACAAATTCTAGTAAATAAAAATGAAAAACTATTAACATGAGGGGCCTGCCTGGTGGCTCAAGGGGTTGAGCACCACACTGTGGGGCTTCCGCAGACACTGCAGCACAAGTTCAATCCCTGCTGCCGGCCAGGGAGGGGACCCACGTGGTGCAGCAGACCTCTCCTGCATCGCTCGCTGCTCCCCTCAGTAGTGTATTTAAATTGATGTGCCTGTTCTGCTCCCCACTCTGTCTCTGATGAATCCTCTCACCACCACCACCACCCCCCAGTCCCATGCCTCTGGCCTGTACCCCAGCTCTTGCATGCAGAAATAAAAAAATTCTTTAAAAAAAACCACCCCACTATTATCATGACTCTGATCTAGAGCTAATGTTTTAATACTTTTAAAAAGAGTTGGCCAACTTCAGTAGAGGGAAGTGGACCCAATGAACTACTAAGGATGCTCTGGTAGATAACCTGCACCTAAACAGGTGTGAACCTGGCTATACCATTGAATCATAAAGTGTTGTAAACGCTAATGACACAGGGAGTCAGGGCACTGATACTGGGATTATGTGCAGATTTATGTACTACACACCCTATGAGTGGTTTGTTTACCACAAAAAGAAAGAAAATATTTTAATGGACAGGCAATTGGTAAGACCAGTCTTTTCCAACCATAGAAAATAGCAAAAAAGAATTAAACAAAAGCAGAAGCAAGGCACAGAAGAGATCATCAGTGACAATACTGTACATACCAAGAGACAAATACAGAAATTTTTAGTATTCTTGAAGGCTCAAAACACAAACCTCATCAGTGTTAATTATAGGATAATCATTATTATAGAGTAAGAATGGTGTCTATAAAATATTATTCAACAATTATCTGTTGAACACGTACAATGTGTAAGGCAGCACTGCTCCAGTGCTAGAGACTGGTGATGAACAGAATGAAGTCCTGGCATATTTAAAGAAGCCCAATATGACTAGATGGAGGAGGTGAGGAAATTAGTAGGATATAGGGTCAGAGAATTAAGTAGGAGCCCTGTTAAGTCACAAAGTTTTGTAGATTTTATTATGTGGATGAGAGAATTCACTAGAGCAGTGTTTTTCAGCTTGTTCAGCATTAAAATTAGTTGAACAGCTTTTCAAATACACAGCGCTGGACCCAGCCCAGAACACTCTGGGTGTGAATCCAAAAATGGATTTTAAGCAGGGGAGTGATTTTTTTTTTAAAGATTTATTTATTTATGCATACAAGAGCTGGGGTACAGGCCAGAGTCCCCCGAGGTGAGAGGACTCACCAGAGAGACAGAGTGGGGAGCAGAACAGGCAGATCAACGGAAGCACACTGCTGAGGGCAGCAGAAGGTGGGCAGGAGAGGTCTGCCACACCATGTGGGTCCCCTCCCTGGCCGGAGGCAGGGACCAAACTCATGCTGGCGGTTTGCTTCATAGTGTGTTGCTTAACCAACTGTGCCACCAGGGAGGCCCAGGGGGAGTGACTTGTTGCACAAAATGATCATTGATAATTCTGAAGAACTGCAGGGGTAGGAGTACATAGACACAAGTGAAAGTGAGCGGTCATCCAAGAGGTTAACAGGGGGGTGGAAATAATGAAAGCTGGGCAGTGAGGAAGTAGAAATACACAACTTTTCCTGAACATTGTTACAGTAGACAACAGAATACTGGTTGGTAGGTGGACAACAAAGTGACGCCAAGTCCAAGGAGTTTTTTTAGTGTGTTTTTAAGAAGGGAAACCCACTATGGAATCATTGAAACAGTCATTGGGATGATCCTGTAAAACTTAAAAACGTATTTAGAACTATCATTCTTCAATTTCGCTGTCATTCAGCAGTGTCACTGTGTCACAGTATCACTTCAAAACATTCTGTCACTTGACTGGGCTCTCAAACATGCAAGACAATGGTCTCCCACCTTCCAGAAAATCCTTCTTTGGTACTGCTTTGTATTGTACTATGCATCTTCTTTTTAAAAATAATAGTAGTCCACTCAGAGACACTATTTAGAAATAGCAAAACATTTTATCTACTGAATCTAATCCTGAGAAAAATGAGAGCACCAATTAAGATTCACTGAGGAAACAAACCATAAGCACCAATGGCATATCAATAATAACTAAATTTGTGCATGTGTGTGCATACGTGTGTGTAAAGCAGTCTCAGCGCAAATTTTGAAAGTAAAGTATCAAGTATATCACAGCAAAGCTTCTCTACAGCAGCATGTTAAAACACAACACACTGTTACAGTTGTAACTTGTATAAACATTGTATCTCAGTAGATTTCCGATATCAACACACACCTTTGTGTTCCTTTTGCTGAAAAGCACAGATTTAGAAGGAAAAGACATCTGTAAACAATTATGAATAAATAGCAAGCAAAAGAAAATGCTATTGATTAGTAAAAGAATGGTTTGTTTGTTTGGGGTGGGGAGTATTACAGTTTATAAACAGTTATTGAAATTTCCTACATTTGCATATTTTAAAGCTTTGTGGTTTTATTTATTTATTTATGCATACAAGAGCTGGGGTACAGGCCGCAGATTCAGCGGGTGAGAGGATTCACCAGAGACAGAGTGGGGAACAGAACAGGCAGATCTACTGAAACACACCCCTGAGGAGAGCGGGCGGGTGAGGCAGGAGAGGTCTGCTGCACTATGTGGGTCCCCTCCTGGCCAGGGATTGAACTTGTGCTGCAATGACTGCAGAAACCCCACAGTGTGGTGCTCAACCCCTTGTTGAGGGGGGCCCCATATTCTAAAGCTTTGGAATAACTCCTTCATATCACAATCTGGGCCTGGGACCATGTTCCAAATAAACACATCTCTAATTTCAGAATGGAACCAGCCTTGGTGCTCAAATATAGCAGCAGACAACTGAATGCCTCTCCCCTCACCATCTACCCTTCCCCCCCAGAACTAATCAGCAGCTTGGCACTTCCATGGTAGGAGTCAGCAGGGATCCAATCACCAAATCAAGATGTAGACCATGCTTAACAACATGTTCAAAGTCAATTTTTCCATCGTGATTTCCAGTTAGTTCCAGATAAGAGTGTAACCTTCTTTGATATCGTATACCATGAGGTAAAATTTTGTTTCTAGAGTTTCAGAAGCAACATACCACACTTTCTCAGAAAGAAAAACTAAGGGGGAAAATGTACTGTTATGAAGTCACTGTTTATTGTCCTTCTTTGGGGGAAGAAAAAGGAATGTCATTATTGGAAATTAAGAACTATCTAAGACTTAATTTATTAATGGGGGTTTAACACCCCCAACAAAGGTCTTAGTTCTATAATAAATTTGGTAAGATGTGTTAATTTTTCAAAACATCTTGCTGGGATTCTGGAAAGAATTATTCCTGCATTCCTTCCTTATTTAATAGATCCAATCACACTGTGCTCTGCTACACATAAAAATAACATTATCTGACAGGCACTCAAGTTCATATGATTAAAATTGTAAATGGCTAAAACATTATCTGAATCAATAAAAATTTCCCTCCTTGACTAACTGAATGCTCCTCAAATTCAAGAAATGACCATATATTTATTCTACAAAGATACCACATATGTATTCTAAGGAATAGAAGGCTTTGTGTTTTATCTCTGGGGACAGAGTATGCTCTGTCCATAAGTCACAAGAGAAAAACAAATAGCTTTCTTTCTGCCCCAGTGAAAATTTAAGCTACTTTTTATGCCAGCTTACACTTTAGAAAATATGAGCCCAGAGAGATCAGACACTATAGAGAACAGTCCACTTAATCTTTTCCTAATAAGACTTTTCCTAATAACTACTAGGTGTTTTGAAATGGATTTCTAAAATACAATTATTTGCTTCCATTTAAAAAAATTTTTAAAAAATATTTATTTATGTGTACAAGAGCTGGGGCACAGGCCAGAGTCATGGGAGTTAAGAGGATTCACCAGAGACAGAGTGG
Organism: Galemys pyrenaicus; assembly: GCA_019455555.1. Classification (NCBI taxonomy): domain Eukaryota; kingdom Metazoa; phylum Chordata; class Mammalia; order Eulipotyphla; family Talpidae; genus Galemys; species Galemys pyrenaicus. The sequence goes on along the minus strand of JAGFMF010011644.1, from coordinate 1,560,937 downwards.
GGGCAGACTGACTGAAATACACTGCTGAGGGGAGCAGTGGAGGAAGGAGAGCTCAGCTTTGCCATGTGGGACCCCACCCTGGCCAGGGATCAGACTCCCACTGCTGTGCCACAGATGCTTCACGTGCAGCGCTTAACCCGCTGCGCCACCAGGGAGGCCCCTATTTAAAAAATTTTTTAATGTTTAAAAAGTCAAGAAATGCTAAATATAAAGTTAGCCTAATAATTTTTTTCTTAAGTACCCATATTTTAAAACTATGTAACTCAGTGTGGACTAACTCAACAGTAACAGTTTTAAAGAACAGCAGATAAGATGTTACTTTGAAGTGGCTCAGATTTCTAGCTGCATATTAAGAAATATATTCATTCAGGGAGGAAATGTAACATTTGTCCAGCACATTCATAACTTCAATAAACCAGAAGCAAATTTTTATTACATTTGATAATCTATGGCAAGGCACAATTTGACTTTAAATTGTAGTACACAAATTTTCTGGACACAACACATGCCTTACTTTTGGTAAACAGATAATATTGTATTTTGCTAATAGTAACACTTTCTATGGTTATCTTTTGTTTTAGCAACCCCTTGAACCCAGTATAAGCACTATAACCATTACCACAGTCAAGAGTTTAGCCTCTCTTTACATCTATCCTAGAGTGCTAGTTACAAAGCTATGAAGCAGCTGTTTCTAACATGGCTGCTTCAAACTGACCAGACCAGGCATCATCATAGGTTAGTGTCCTCCTGGCCTCTGAAACACCTCACACCACTTACCTATTCCATCTAAACGCTCAACAAATTGAGAGGATTTTTTCCCTTTTTCACTTCACAAATATGCAAAGTGAAACAACTATCAAATCATGGTCAAAAGGGTCCACTGTGTTTTTCTGCCCACCAATGTATCTCAAACTTCTCAACCCTCCACAAACTCAGCAGTATCATCACTGCAGACATTAATTCCACTTGAAAACAGAGAAGCCATGAGATTGGTAATCATTTACTTTCATGTTAACCAACTCTACAAACTTCCTTAGCGCTGTAACCATCAGGTTTTGTGTTATGATGAAAGAAGTCTATCTGCTGCCCTTCTCACCTTCCAGAACCATGTACTTCCCTCTTAACACTGGCTCCCTGGTAGCTCATTCATTCCCAGTGCTTTCCAAGGTATCAGTAACCTATCTTCCTAATTTACAACTCCAGTCAAAACTCCCGCTTAGAGCACGGAGTCACATCTACTGCCTATCACAAAACTGCACCTGTACCTAAGGTTATCTGCATGCAACACAGCATGCACTGCATATCAGTAGAGCCACCTATTCTGCTCTCCACATTGTCTCTGGTGAATCCTCTCACCCCCACCCCCCACAACTCAGGCCTATACCCCAGTTCTTGTATGCATAAATAAATCTCTTTTTAAAAGTGCATTTCTTAAAAATACTGTGCTGATAAAAAGTGCCATCTGAGTCTTCAGAGAGTCATAATCATTTCCTGGTGGAGGTTCCTGCCTTGATGATGATGGCTGTTGACTGATCAGGACGTCAGTAGCTCAAAGTTGGGTAGCTATGGAAATATCTTCAAATAAAACAATGATGAAGTTGGACATATCGAGTGACCTTTCCTTCTAGAAGACTTCTCTGTAGCACAAGAGGTTATTAGATAGCATTTATCCACAACAGAACTGCTTTCAAAAGTGGTATTAATCCTCTCATTTCTGCCACTACTTTATGCATTAAATTTAGATAATATTCTTAATCCTTTGTTGTCATTTCAACTGTGTTCACACCATTTCACCACTTCTTTTTGCTCATCTTCCTCCTCTAAAGTGTGATCACAAGATTGCAGCAGACTATACTTCTAATTCTAGTTCTCTTGATATTCCTACATCTTCAAGGACTTTCCCCACTCAACATCTTTCAAACTCCTGTTCATGTCGATTTTTGAACTTTTTCCACAAAACGCAAATGCTCTTAAAGGCATCTAGAATGGCAATTTCTAGAAGTTCTTTTTGTTGCTGTTTTGTTATTTTTTTCTGTTGTTTTTGTTTTTTACTTCTAGAAAGTTCTCAATGGACTTTGCCTAGATCACAGAGGAATCACGACTATGGCAGCTGTAGCCTAATGAAATATATTTCTTAAATAATTAAGACTTGTATCAGGGGCCTCCCTGGTGGCGCAGTGGGTTAAGCAACGTACTGTGAGGCAAACCATGGCCACTGCAGCACGAGTTCGATCCCTGCTGCCGGCCAGGGAGGGGACCCACATGGCGCAGCAGACCTCTCCTGCCTCGCCCGCTGCTCCCCTCAGCAGTGTGTTTCAAGTCAATCTGCCTGTTCTGTTCCCCACTCTGTCTCTGGTGAATCCTCTCACCACCCTGGATTCTGGCCTGTATCTTGTATGTATAAATAAATAAATCTTTAAAAAAAAAAAAGACTTGATATCAAAAGGATTCCCTGACCTATCAGTGTAGCTGTTGTGTTAACAGGCATAAAAGCAACATTCATATCCCGGTACAACTCCATCAGAGATCTTGAATGACCAGGTGCACTGCCAATGAACAGTATTATCTTGAAAGAAATCCCCCCCCTTTTTTAAAAGAGATTTATTTATGCATACAAGAACTGGGGTACAGGCCAGAGGTGTGCGGGGTGGGGGGTGAAAGGGTTCACCAGAGACAGAGTGGGGAACATAACAGGCAAATCATCTGAAACACAATGCTGAGGGGAGCAGTGGGCAAGGCAGGAGACGTCTGCCACACCATGTGGGTTCTCTCCCTGGCCAGAGGCAGGGATCAAACTCGTGCTGCAGTGACTGCGGTCTGCTTAACCCATTGCACCACCAGGGAGGCCCCGTAAAGAATCTTTTTTCTGGGCAGTAAGTCTCAAGAGTAGCCTTCAAATATTCAGTAAATACTCAGTCTTCGCTGTTCCATATGTAGAGCACAGGCACAGTATCTGTAGCATTCTTAAGACTTTCAGGATGGTGAGCGAGCACTGGCTTCAACTTCAGCTCACTAGTGCATGCATCCCTGAAAAGGGAACCAGCCTGTCCCCTGAAGCCAGGCGTTGACTTCTCTCTGAGTATGAAAGTCCTAATGGCGTCTTCCATTACGAAGCTTTGCGTCTATACTGAAAATGTTCTTGATGTTTGGTCACCTCCATCAGTGATCGTAGCTAAATCTTCGAGATAACCTGATGTAGCTTTTACATCAGCAGTTGTTGCTTCATCTTGTACTTTCATGTTATGCACCTTGTACTTTCATGTTATGGGGCAACTTTGTTCTTCAACTTCATGAACCAACCTCTGCGAACTCCAAACTTTTATTATGTAGCTTCCTCAACCCTCAGGCATCTATAGATGAGGAGCGTTAGTTATGGGACTGTTGTAGCTGGTTTCATCTTTTCTCCAGACCATTCAACTTTCTCCCTATCAACCATAAAGCTATTTTACTTAATCATTCTTGTTTTCACTGAAGTCACACTTTTAAAAGTTTCCTTTCAGAGTATTTCCGTTGCATTCACAATGTAGCTGTTTGATGCAAAGGCCTACCTTTTGGTCTATGTCAGCTTTTGACAAGGCTTCCTCACTAAGTAATAATTTCTAGCTTTTGGGTTAAAGAAGCATACCATTCTTCCTTTCTCTTTAACACTTAGAAGTCACTGTAAGATGATACAAACTGACCTAATTTCGGTATTATTGTGTCTCAGAGAACAGGGACATCCAAGGAGGGGGACCCACTGCGAACACATCAAACATTTATCCATTAAGTTCATTGTCTTATATGGGTGCAATTTGGGTGGCACCATGTTACAAACAATTACAGCAATAACACAGTAGTAACATACATCACTGACCACAAACCACCGTAACAGATATAATGATGAAAAGGTGTAATACTGCAAGAATTACCAAAATGTGACAGAAAGACAAAGACAGTAATATGCTATGGGAAAATGGCACCAACAGATTTGCTTGACAGTTGCCAACAAACTGTTTTATAAAAAACACGCATTTGTAAAATGTATTAAAGCAAAGTACAACAAAATGAAGTACACGTCTATATCCAAAATATGACCCAATTTTCTCCTCTCCTTACTACTGACTAGCACTAACCATAAACCCAGTTGTTTTAGCTAGAAAGAGTAGATTTTTCTCTATACCCGACTTTTCACATCAAAACCTTCCACTCCAATCCCCTTAACCTCCACTGCTCTCCCAACTCCCATTTCAGGTCATTTTGTCCACTAACTACTGCAGCAGCATCCTCATCTTCTTGGTAACACTCGAGCTTACCAAGCAACAGCCAAAGTACTTTCATGTCATTCCCCCACTGAAAATCCTTCACCAGTTTCCACCTACACTTCAAATAAAATCCAAATGCCTCATCCTAGCTTACAAAGTCCCACATAATATGGCATGTCTATTCTGAATTTATCCTGTGCTACTCTTTGGCTGCTTCAGCCATACCTGCCTTCTCTTATATAGACCTGCCTGTCTAATAAGTAAAGCTCTCTTTACTCACTCTTTGAATATCTAATTTCCTCCTCTCTTTCAAACTTTAGTTTTCTCAAAGTTTCTTAGCTACCCTAAGACGAACACTTCAATGCCCTATGTCAGTCACTATATTCTGCTGTAGTACACAGAGGTACCATTTAGCAAAATGTGTATTCATTGTTTGTTATTCATGGGGGAGGGAGGTGTCTTTCTTCCCTACTAGATTACAAACTCTGAAAATACAAGGACAATGTTTACTTTTATCACTATTATGTTTCTAGCACTTAACACGGTACCTGACATGAAACAGTTGATAAATGAATCTTCATGCTGAAAAGCTAAAAGATCATCCATTACGCAAAGAAAGCATTAATCCAAGAAAGGAAATAACTCTCAAATCAAGAAAAATAACAAAATTAACTAAGTTATATTTTTTAAAAATCCATTTTTATCTTCCTCAATTTCAGCATTCAAATGCGCTCTATACTAAGAAAAAGTGCAAATCAGACCAACTGACTTCCTTTTCTTTCTCACATCTAAAAAGGATGAACTAACTCCTTTGCTCAGGACAATCTCTGTTATGCAAAATGACTGTCCTTAAAGCTCATTTGTAAATCTCAGAATTCAGATTCACCAGACAGACATCATCTTAAACAAGTTTCCAAATTAGGCTCTTACCCAGCTAAAAGAGCCCAAAGTATATCACTAGGAATATTATACCATAATGACCAGGTCATAAGGCTTCTTGTAGAATATGTGACCGATGCTTCAACTTGAAATGTAAGGAAAGTTGGGCCCGCCTTGGTGGCGCAGTGGGTTAAGCAACGCACTATGAAGCAAATCGCAGCCACTGCAGCACAAGTTCGATCCCTGCTGCCGGCCAGGGAGGGGACCCACATGGCNNAGCAGACCTCTCCTGCTGTGCCCGCTGCTCCCCTCAGCAGTGTGTTTCTGTCAATCTGCCTGTTCTGCATCCTGCTCTGTCTGGTGGATTCTCTCACCACCCCCACGCCTCTGGCCTGTACCCCAGTGCTTGTATGCATAAATAAATAAATCTTTAAAAAAAAAAAAAAGGAAATGTAAGGAAAGTTGATACTGTGACATCTGCTGAGTGTAGGTCGGAGAGGAGAAAAGGGGATGTTGCTGTTAAGGTGGGAGGGAGGCACAGACATCCTGGCTAAGTAGGGCACTTGTCTACTTCCCAGTCATCTTTCCACAAACTCCAGGAGTGACCTGCCTTTCCCTTTCCCATGTACAGTCTGCTGTATTAGACAAAGGTTTCTTTTCTCTTTAAGCTACTGACAAGAGTAGAATTTTAGTTTCTGCTTTTCCCTCCAATTCCTGAAGCAATATATGATTCTTCTACTGGTTCTGAGATGTTATTGCCAATAACATATAAAAATAGGGTTTGCTAGTAGTGACTGAATATGTAAAGGGCATTAAACATTAACTTCACTATTCAATCACAGAACCTTTCTTCTTAAGAACTCTTACTCTCAACCTTTTAAATCTCTCTCCTCCAAACTCCTTTTAATTTCAGACTTGAGGATGCTAAGAATCTCCCTCCCTTGCTTTCAGGATGTGCCATTTTGTTCTTGTCTCTTTAATTATTCAGCCCTTCAAGAAAAGGAAAGAGGAAGCAAAATGAAGAGTGTGTCTCTTCAGGTAGTAATCAATAATGAAATAATAAACACCATATGCCAGGCACTACACCTGGTCATGAGAATATGAAATTAATAAGAATTCCCATCCTAGAAGAACTCAAGAGTCCAACTGAGACACACAGACAAGTAACATGAGGTAAAAATATACAGGGGCAAGGATTATTAATGTGAAGGATTATTAACTGGGGTCTGAAGAGAAAATGACATTCTGCCTGAGTATTCAGAGATGTGGGAGTTCCCAACATGTGCTAAGAGTAACTGGCTCTCAGACTGCTTTATAAGAGTAAGTATAATGGAATTCTAGAGAATGAGTCAGAAAGAAAAAAGAGCCAGGCACAATAAAATTTGCCATAATATTCTAGAAGCAGAACCTGACCTAAGGCAGGAGCTTAAAAGGAGAAAAATGAATGTGAGGGACAGGTCTAAGTTAGAATTACAGATCGTGCAGTTAGAAGATGAAGAGGAAAACTAGCTTTGGTAATAAATGGATGAGAGTATCACCTTAATTATTTGTTTACAGAACAATTAGTATATACCAGTAACACTTAACATATTCTCCTTTAATCACCACAAAAATGCTAAGCAATAACTACTATTTTAATCCCTCCTTTAGAAATGAGAAAACCAAATGACTTGCTCAAAGACCATAAAGCTAGAAGAAAAAAGTTAGGAGATGAACCCAGATCACCGTGATTTCAGAAATACTCTTAAATATCACTCTGCTAAACAAGATAAAGTTATTCAGACGACAAGCATGTTTGGACATGCTAAATATGAGGATAAAGGACTGATGTTGAGGTTCATTTACATTTCATAGCAAAATCCTCATTATTGTCCTGCACATGTCCTGTATGTAGTAAATGGACTGGTATTCAGGTATGAGAAAGAAGACAGACTGGACATTTATAATGACACTTATTTATAGTAAGTAAAGTGGACGTGTTACAGGGCAGGGAGAGGAGTACCCCAGAATCCCCAAACTTGCTTTTTTTTAAATGAGTTTTGTTATTTGCTGTATTAAGATAAACATATAAAATTTTTAATGGAAAGGAATTTTAATATAATTAGGGCATAATATAGAAAGGATAAAGAGGGCCTCCCTGATGGAGCAGTGGGTTAAGCAACGCACTGTGAAGCAAACCGCAGCCACTGCAGCACGAGTTCGATCCCTGCTGCCAGCTGGGAGGGGACCCACATGGCGCAGCAGACCTCTCCTGCTGTGCCCGCTGCTCCCCTCAGCAGTGTGTTTCTGTCAATCTGCCTGTTCTGCTCCCTGCTCTCTGTGGTTAATCCTCTCACCCCCCCCCAACACCTCTGACCTGTACCCCAGTGCTTGTATGCATAAATAAATAAATCTTTAAAAAAAAAAAAGAAAGGATAAAGAACACAGTTATTAAGCATTTAAAGTTACTTACTTTTTTGAGGGTAAAGTTTAGCTAAATAGGATTGGCCCAAAGCAAGGCCCAAAAGCTTGTTACATGTTTAAAGGATTTTTTAGTAGAGACTTACAGAAAAGGGTTAAAAAGAGTTAGACAAATTTGGAAGGAAAAGAGTAAAATTAAGATGAAAGCTGTTATTGTTAACCTCCCCACAGGTCTTTTATTTATATTTGTTTTAACTAGTTTAAGATTAAAAAGCAAGTGCAGTTTTTTTACATGTTTTTCTGCTTTAAGTGCCTCCTCCAGGTCTCTGTGCTCTCCATCCTGCTTCTTTTTTCAACCCTTCCTTCTTTTTTTTTTTTGCAGAATTTTTTTTTCTGCTTACCTCCACCCACTTAGGGTGGAACTGGGATTTTTGAACTTTTCCCTTTTTTGGGGACCACCCTGTTACAGAAGCACCAAGTCTTTACAGAGGAGCCCAAAGAGCAATGAGAAGGGAGATATGCTTTATGGGGACAAGCTCCTTCTTCTCTTTCTTAACTCTGCCCCTGCCTGACCAACCTTGCAGTAGGGGCCTGCACTGCTGAGAATGACTGAGGGATAGATTTGAATACTGAAGGCAAGGGACTGCAACTGAGAGTAAGTTGTAAAAGAGTGAAAGTTTTATCTGACTTTCTATAAGTTTTACACCACTAGATCTTACTATAACTGGTTAAGTTTGTGTCTTTCTCCCCTTTAGTACGACAGGGATGCTACAGGCTCATGTTAACTAGAAACTGAAAAGGTTCTTAGAAATCAACAAATCTAAATTCTTCCCACAGATAAGGAAACCAGGACCAGTGGAGTTAAAATGACCGTTGGAGACCCCACAGTTTCTCAGTGGCACAGTTGAGATTAGCGTCCAGTTCTCATAGATATCTAAATGGTATGTCAATTGCATAGAGATGGTCAGCATGAAAAAATGAGTTTACAGATTAAATTTTACGTTCACCCAGCTCTCCCCAAGATAAATAAACACGTGTCCCATGTACGGAGAAATCCTGTTACAAGAGACTTGCTATTCCATTAGGGTCTCATAGAACATGGTGAAACAGTCATTCAAACCATTATATATCTCTGTTCCAGTATTATCCATGTATTAGAATGTCAATTTATTTATATAATGGACTCCATTCCCCACCATACATTTACCAGTTCACCACCAAAAAGCTAATCAATTCAAGGTATATCATAAGAAAGAGCAGGTATTATACCAGAATGTTAAAGACTGACCCATGGAAATGGAAAATCAAAGCGCAGGAGGATCTGCCTAAAAACAGCCTCTAATCAGCTCACTCCCCAAACACCAAATGTGGAGGAACATTCTTAATGCCTTTAACTGATAATAGCAACCACAGACAATAAAACTCAATATGGTTAACAGCTATTTAACTATGTGAAGAATGTGAAATTAAAATGAGCTTAAAACAAGTGAAAAAAAAAAAAACAGGGCCTCCTGTTGGCACAAGGGGTTAAGCACCACACTAAGAAACATCCACAGCACCGGCCAGGGAGGGACCCACATTGCTCAGCAGACCCCTCCTGCCTTGCCCACTGCTCCCCTCAACAGTGTATTTCCGCCAATCTGCCTCTCTGTTCCCCACTGTCTCTGGTGAATCCTCACCCCCGCACCTCTGGCCTGTACCCCAGTTCTTGTATGCATAAATAATCTTTTTTTAAAAAAAGTGAAAAACACAGATCAGTCACAAAAAAATGTGACATAGAAAAAAAGTTTAATGATGCTACTCTTGTATCAGCAATTAAGACTTATAAAATGGACACTATCATCTAAAAATTAGAATACCTTTCAAGTCATCCCTTTGTTCCTTAAGATTGTTCTAGACAGAGACCAGAAATTCCTAATTAATCTTTTTAAGTCTTACTCTAGGAGGAGGAACCCACGTGAGAGAGCCTACTTTATTCTAGTGACAATCCCAACAGAATTCTCAGTAGTGCATTCTACACGTCACTGTCATCTAGGGCGTAATCAAATTTTCTGTAATATGATTAGTGTACCAGCAAGAAGTATAGTCCTGATTTTCCACAGCTACAAAAATAAAAAACAGACTGCTTTTTAAGAGTCTCAATTCCAATGGAGCTGACATATACCTTTGCTAAATCAGTAAGATAAAAACAACACTGGCAGGGAAGCACTCAAATATTTTATGACTCTATGTTCTCAACTCCGTCCCACCATTCAACAAATAAAGGGAAGACTACCAGAAGCATACAAATAGTTAATTATATTAAGCTAACTTTTAATTTTCCTAAAGTAGATTTAGCTCTATTTTACTTTTTCATTGCTCTCGTTTTTCTTTCTATCCAAGCACTACAGAATCTACTTCTCAAGCATCTGTTAAATTTATCCCTTCCTCTCCTTTTACATTGCCTTCTGCATGTCACCATCTCTTGCCTGAATGACCGTAATCCCATTTTGTTCATATTATGTTTATTGAGGTAAAGCTGGTTTACCATCATTGCATCTACTTCGGGGGGTGTAGATTTAAGCCTTTACAAATACATGTTTTCACCCCTGCCCACCACCGGTACCCCAATAACCCTCCACCATATTCCATAATCCCATTTTCTACAAAAACTATTCAAGTTATCTTTTAAAATGCAAATTTGACAATGTTCTCCACTTAAAAACTTTCCCCATTTGCATACATATCTTATAACCTCCTAGAGAACAGGCTATATGCATCTTAAAACTTCAGTGCCCCCATGGCTCTTCTACAAATGTAGTTTACTGCCTAGCTTGTGGGACACCTTGGTGTTGCCTACTTGGCAGGGCACCTTTCCCTTCTCCCTCATAAGGTGATAAAGTCCTACATCAGAATCTGCTCAAATATTACTACACCCAAGGCTTCAGTTTTCACTCACCCTCCTGTCGAAGTAGCTAGGTACATCTTAGCACTCTGAATAATACATCACACTCCATTATAATTTATTTTACACAACAGCTTGTTGTTCATCTTATATTCATTTGTATCTCAAAGGCATAGCACAGAGCTTGGCACACAGAATCAAAGCAGTAAACATTTGTAATATCAGGTAATATGTAAAGAAAGCTTAATTAATATGGAAAGTTATAACTATTACATGACAAAAGAAATATTACAAACCACTGAAGATTTGAATGTATTATCAGAAAATGAAAAAACAACTGGTATTTTAGTGCGCTGTAATTTAAAACATTAGAAACACTAAGGTGTAAAGTATTACCTTTTTTCAGTAAAAACTTACAAAGAGTAGTTTAAATAGTGCTTGGTTATGCCTTGGCAGATTGTACTACTTTCTATGCTTGGATCAACTTCCAACACTTTATCTTTTATCTTTAAATGTCATGAAATACTGGAGAGTTCTTTTAATATACAGGAGTGTTGTTTCTTTGTTTTTGTTTTCTTTTGCTAGTGTCACTTCCTCTGAGGCATCTTCACCCTTATTGTCACACCACTTTATTTTGTGAATAAATTTGCCTTCACTAAATTCCTTTAACTAGTCTCTCAACTGATGACAGTATCCACGTCCCAATGATGAGTTATTTCTTATAACATGAAGTTCATTTATATTTAACTCAAGTTTCACTATCAATATTATACTATTTCTCTTCTGTGCAAATTTATCTTTGTTGGCCAAGTATCACTTTTTAATCATCTGTAATTGCAAAACATCTCAGGAATTTATCAGTGGAAAACAAAGAAGCAACACAACTACTCACTTCACTGTCCATGCATGAACTGTGAACAGATACACAATGACCAACCATGGACAGGCTGAAATCTGATCTTGACGTACATCTATGAATTACACAGTGATCTGTAGACCGATGAGCTAGAAGCAGTTTGTACTTAATGCAATCAGAGTACAGACTTTGTTTCAAGCTCGTCAGTCCACAGATGACTATGCAAATCACAGATGCACATCATGCTCTGAAGTCCCTTTCTCCGAGTTTAAGTTCTGTAAGGCATTTATTCCCCAAACTCATCTGTTAAAATACTTAACAGTGAGATATCTCAGAGGTCCATTAGATCCTTAAGAAAATAATAACAATTATTTTAAGTAGTATAATGTGCCAAGAACTGTTCTAAGCCCTTTCCAGATATATGTTCATTTAATCCTCACGATTCTATTATTACACCCATTTTACATATAAGGAAACTAAGTCACAGTAACGTAAATAACTTGGAACAAGGTCACAAAACTCACTGCTAGTGAAGCCGGTATTCAAACCCCGGCAGCCTGGATTCAAGAAACGTTCAGGTAACTCAGAACTCTTACGTAAAACTTACAAAATCAAGAAAATGAGAAGGGGTTTCTGGTTAAACACTAAGAAAATTAACTAGATTACTTTAATCTGCAATTTAAATTTGTTTTAGGTTTACATAGTACTTGAAGGATAACTAAGAATAACATTTCATTGAGTTCTTAATAAGTAATTTACTAATTACTAGAAAATTACTGTTATTCCTCCAATTAACTGTATTTAAGTCTTACAGCAAATCAATACAAATCAAAATAATACATGAGTTTAGATGAAATTTTAAAAATCAAAGGTTAAAAAGAAATGCCAAGGTTGTATCTAACTATTAAGTAGTCATGTTGTAGACTTTTTATTTTTTTATTTATATTTTTTATATCATTGTTCATTTTTGTACAATGTATACCTGCCCTGCATGCTTTCTCCTCTCAGGTGTAGTCCCTGTAAAATTCCCACCATCAATTCACCCATGAACCATCACCTTAATCCCTTGTGCTATTCCCTCCTGTTTTGATCCCTCTCCCTTTCCCTCCTCTGCAGAATGTCTCTGACTTACAGTTGCCTGCTAATTTTGTTTTTATTATTATTGTTTTTCACCACGGATCCCTTATTTGGCTCCCCTATATTACTCCTATAAGTGAAACCATTCAATACTTTTCTTTTTTTCCTTCTACCTTATTTCACTGAGCATAATCCCTTCTAGCTCCATCCATGTTGCTGTGAATGGCATGAGTTTATCTTTTTTTGGTTGCTGAGTAGTATTCCATTGTGTATATATACCACATCTTTTTGATCCAGTCATCTTTTTTGGGCATTTGGGTTGCTTCCATAGCTTACCTATTATAAATAGTGCTGCAATAAACATAGGGGTGCAGGTATCCTTTTGAATTAATGTTTTTGTGTCCTTGGGCAGATTCCTCTTAGTGGAACTGCTGGGTCATATGGTAGAGCTCCATTTTCTAGTAGTCTGAGGAACCGCCACACAGCTTTCCAAAGAGGTTGGACCAGTCTGCATTCCCACCGAAGTGCAAGAGAGTTCCTTTTTCTCTACATCTTCGTTAACATTTGTAGTTGCTAGTTTTTTAATATGTGTCACTCTCACTGGTGTAAGGTGGTATCTCAACGTGGTTCTAATTTGCATTCCCTGATTCTAAGTGCAGTTGTGCATTTTTCATATACCAGTTGGCTATTTGTGTTCCCCCTTTGGAGAAGTGTCTTTTTAGCTCTTCTGCCCATTTTTTGACTGGATTGTTTACTTTTTGTTGAGTCATGTGAACTCTTTTGTAAATCTTTGTGGTCAGTCTCCTATCAGTTGTATTGTGTGCACAAATTGTCTCCTGTTTAGTATGGTGTCTCTTTGTCTTGGTTAATGTCTCTTATGCTGTACAGAAGCTTTTTAGTTTGATATAATCCCAGCTTTTTGCTTTTCCTTCACTTTCTTTGCTTTGGGGGATGAGTCTTTAAAGATCTTACCAAGATGTATTCATGTAGTGTTTTGCCTATATGTTCTTTTATATATTTTATGGTTTCAGGTCTTATGTCCAATTCTGTTATCCATGTGGAGTTGGTTTTCGTGCATGTTACGAGTAGTACTCTAGCTTCTTTCGTGTGTAGTAGTCCAGTTTTCTCAGTGCCATTTATTGACCAAACTGTAGACTGTTTTTAAACACTAACAAAGTTCACCTTTTATAGAAAGCACATACTTAAACCACAATTATTAAATTTATTAGAAATATTCTCCACTTTAGCATGGTTTATCTGTACATATAAACTGTAGTATAAAATCTGCTTCTAAAACATTCCTAACATAGCATAGAGTAAGTACTATTTGGCTTTCAGATAAGAGACACATTTCCAATCTTTTGTAAAAAGCTCTAGCTCAGTAAAACAAAGGGAAAAATTTGCATACCACTAAAATAGCCTAGACTGTAACCATCATCATATCTACATTTATAAATTCTATTCCAGTTCCTGTAATGTAATCCTTGTAATAATGGTATTATTAGTATCCCACTTTATAGACAAGGAACCAGAGGCACAGACACCTGGATCACACAGCTCAAGCTGTCCAGCCAGGAGGTGGAGAGGCTGGACGCGGGACAGGGCAGAGCCGGCTGCCCTTCATCCATGGCCTGTGCCCCACGACACTGCGTTCTACCACAGCCACAAGTCACCAGTGGCCCACACAAACCCTTAAAACTGATACCGCAATTACTTGTTTTTTTCCAAGTTATTTTTAATTTCAAAGGTTACGAAACTCTTAAATCCAAACCAGAAACGACATTAAGGAACATTAAGCCGGGAGGCAGATATCCAGGAGACATTTCCTCTACAATCAATAACGCTGGCACTTTTCTGGTGTTTTATTCATAACCTTAAGTGTTCCATTAAGAAAAAGATATCAAAAAAAAAAAAAAGAAAAAGATATGAAAGTCATCATTACACTGACACTTTGAAATTATAATTGATTTTTAAAATAGCTGATGTATTTTTTAGTTACAGGATAGGATAAAAATAAGGTCGGTAAAAAGATTCGCTCTAAATTCTAAAGCAGCTGTCCCCTCCTCTGGCTAGTTATTAGCTCCTTAACCTTAACAACCCCAGGGTGCGCTGAAGCTGGCTGTTCTTTGCAAAACTATGTAGCAGATGAACTCAAACAAGAAAGGAAGGCAAAACACAAGCCTCACATTTTAATCATATACTGTTTATCTTTTCTCATCTATACTAATTAACTCAAAACCAAATTACTAAAATCGAGAGAAAATATTTTAAGATAATTATTTTGAGAAAATTTTACTGCAGATACCTACAAGCGTCACTATTACACCAGGGTTTGAATAGTGACCCTTTCATTGTTTTAGAATGGTATTTTATAATTTAGAAAGCTACCATATGTGAAAATTTTCAAAGAACTCTAATACATCCAAAGAGAAAGGAACTGATTTAAATGAAGTTTTAGTCTATAGTTGCTTATACTATACAGGTCTAAGTAAATAGATTCTGAACATTGACAACCCTGTTTAAAAAAAAATAAAGTCACACTTATTACAAGGGATGAAACCCAGACTTTTTTCCTTGAAGTGTTTGATTTACTTCACTATTGGTCCATTTTTGTCTTAAAAAAATCTGTTTATGCTGATAATTTTCATTGGATCATTATTTTACATCTTAGCTTCTACCAAAATAAAATCTTAGTCACATTATCTTAAATTGATTTGACAAATTATTTCCTGACACATACTACTATACCTCATTTATCCTTCCTTTAATATAGAAAATAGAAGTTATACAACATAGGACAAAAATCTTTGGCATCTTTATTCGACAGATTTTTTTTGAAGATTTTATTTATACATACAAGGGCTGGGGTACAGGCCAGAGATGTGGGGGGTTGTGGGGCGGTGAGAGGATTCATCAGAGATAGAGTGGGGAGCAGAACAGGCAGAAATACACTGCTGAGGGAAGCAGCGGATGGGACAGGAGACGTCTGCGCCTTATGGGTCCCCTCCCTGGGTGCAGATCAAACTCGCACTGCAGTGGCTGTGAAAGCTCCTTAGTGTGGCACTCGACCCGTTGCGCCACCAAGAAGGCCCTAGACAGATTTCTTACATATATTTTGAAAAGCTCAATCCAGAACAAGAATAAAATGAATTTCACTAAAATTGAGTACCTGCAAAAGTTAAAGTCTCAGCGCTATCAAGCTATCACCAGCCACCGCGACACGAGTTCCATCCTCAGCCAGGGAGGTGACCCACATGGTGCAGCAGACCTCTCCAGTCTCACCTGCTGCTCCCCTCAGCAGTGTATTTCAGCTGACCTGCCTCTTCTGCTCCCAACTCTGTCTCTGGTGAATCCTTTCACCCCTACACCTCTGGCCTACACCCCAGTTTGTGTATGTATAAATAAAAATAAAATCTTGAGAGCTTGTTTGGAGGTTCTAGCAGGGGAGCGCAGCTACTCGTATACCCTCGACCGAAGACCGGTCCGTCTCTATTCGGGGAAGGCCGTCCTCTTCGACCGAGCGCGCAGCTTCGGGAGGGACGCACATGGAGCRGTGAGGGAGGAAGGGGACACCCGCCCAGCCAGCCAGATCAGCCGAATCAACCCTGGCGATCAATGGGGTGACAGATGTCGCAGCCAGATCGCCCTCACATCCTAAAAATAAAATCTTAAAAAAAAAAAATTGAGAACTTGCTCTTTGAAAGAAACTTTAAAAGAAAAGCCATAGACTGAGAAAATACTGCAAAAACGTATCTGGTAAAGGATGTTTATATATAAAGCATATAAGTAACTCTTAAAACTCAGCAGTAAGACAACATAAAAAATACCAAGCACAAGATGAAGACAGACGTCACTAGGAAAATATACAGATAGCTTATGAGCATATGAGAAGCTTCCCAACATCGTGAGGGGAATGTGAATTAAAATCAAGATATACTATCACATACTTACTAGACTGTTAAAAGTAAATAATAAAAAAAAGACAATACTAAGTAACAGGGTAGGATGCTAAGTAACTAGAACCTTCATACTTTTTTTTTTCAGTTCTCACACAATGCTGATAGGCATGCAAAACAATATGGAAAAGTTTGGTGCCATATTATAAACTGAAACATATACCGTTTACCAACCAGCACTTTCACTTCTAGGAAGTTATACAAAAGAAATGAGATACGTTCATGCAAATGTTTATGGAGGCCCTATTCATAAACTCTCCCAAGCTGAAAACAAAATTGCCATTTAGTGAATAAACTGGTACAGATCTATTCCTATTATATATAAAATATTATATATATAAAATATATAAAAAACTACCACTCACCAATTACAACAACTACTGACACATACACCAACAATAAATCTAAAATGTATTATCCTAAACATTTTTTTAATAAATTGTTTTAAGGAGAAGAACTCAAACTCAAAGTTATATACTATACAGTTCCATTTACCATATAGTTCCATATTTTAGAAAAGTCAAACTATCAGTGGTTTTCTGAAGCTGAGTTTGAAGGGTCGATGACAAAGCTACACAAGAAAAATTGATAGGAGTGTTTAAAAAGTTTTCATGCACTTCTAGCCATGCCCCTGAGACACCGGGGGAAGGTCCAATGATCAGATCTAGCTGGACATGGTGCCTGGTCATCAGGGCCGCTTCTAATCTTGCCAAGTGGATAATATTGCCATCAATGACCCCTTCACTGACCTCAACTACTGATCGATATGTTCTAGTATAACTATCCTATGGCAGGATCAGTGGCACAGTCAAAGCTGAAAATGGAGAGCTTGTCATCAATGGAGAGTCCATCTCCATTTTCCAAGACCAAGATCCTCCCAGCATCAAATGAGGTGATACTGGTGCTCTGTTGTGGAAGCCACTGGGTAGGATTACCCATTACCTTGGAAAGCACTGCAGCTCACTTGAAGGGTGGGCCAAAAAGATCATCATATCTGCACCTTCTACAGATTCCCAAGCTTTGAGGGTATAAACCATGAGAAGGATGACAGCGCCCTCAAGACTGCCAGCCATGCCTCCTGCAACAAGTTTGCCCCCCACTCCCAGCAAAAGTCATCCATAACAACTCTGGCATCTTGGAAGGACTCATGACCATGTCCACATGGCCTCCAGTAAGTAAAGAGCCCCCTGGACCACCATCCCCAGTGAGAGCGCCAGAGGAAGAGACACCCTCAGCTGCTGGAAGTCCTTCCAACATACTGAGAATCTCCTGACCTGTCACAGCTCCATCCCAGACCCCTTGGAGATGGAGAGGGGTTAGGGACCCCCCCCCCATCCTATCATATACCATCAATAAAGTACACTGTACCCAGCCCATATATATGCTATATATATCAATAATTATGCAAGTAAAAGTAGATTAATTATAATGGAGATTTGTAATCACAAACCCAAGTGTGGGCTGTATCTTTTTAAAAAAATATCTTAAAATATTCTTTTAGCATATGTTTACCTCAAACTGGGCACATATACTATTTTGTGACATGACATAGTATTAGCATTAATTTTTTTCTCAGGGCCTCCCTGGTGGTGCAGCAGGTTGAGCACAGCACTGTGAAGCATCGGCTGCACAGCAGTGCAAGGTTTAATCCTGGGCCAGGGAGGGGACCCACATGGTGCAGCTGACCTCTCCTGCCTTGCCAGCTGCTCCCCTCAGCAATGCATTTCAGTCGATCTGCCTGTCCTGCTCCCTACTCTGTCTCTGGTGAATCCTCTTACCTCCCGCAACTCCAGCCTGTTCCCCAGCTCTTGTATGTATAAGTAAATAAACCTTCAAAAAACAAATAATTTTTTTTCAGTAAAATAATTATTTAAATAAAAATATTGCATAAGTTGGCTTTTTTCTGAAACTGCTTTCAATGGCTTCCAAATGGGTCCAAAGTTTTTATGTGCCAAGAAACAATTTTATATCATTCCTTTGTTGTAACAATAAAAAAACATTGCTCTTATGAAATGTATTAAGTAAAGAATATACTACTGAATTCTTCACAGTTATAAATTTTTCAAATCTCTTGAATACCATCATCCACTTATTGGTCCATTCCATTTCAGAAATCTCATGAAAACAGTAGTTAAATAGCTCTTTGCTACATTACAGAGACAGGTGTGTTTTTGGAAGTGGGAGGCAGAGTGGAATGATAGCTATTTTTCATGCCGTTTGGAAGGTGAGAAGACAAAGCAGGCCCGACTAAGTGCCTTAACAATACAACTCCCTACTATTAAAACTGGAATCTATTAAAATTAAATAACCTAAATTACATGTTAGCCCCCTTTTATATTCCTATACTCAGGAGTTTTGAATTCTACTTTGAGTTAAAATAACCACTCTCATTTGTACAGCACTTACAGTTTATAGAACACATTTTTTGCAAATCTTATCTCAGTATTTTAATTCTCACCAAAACTTACCAGAAAATTGTTTTGTTTTTAATTTCCATTTTATAGATGTCAAAACCCACTCACATGGTTGGACTAGTTTTCCAAAGATCATACAAACTAACATGTGGCAGTGGACTTTATTTTTTTTAACTACTGTATATCCATTAGTATCTAGTCTTTTTTTTTTTTTTTAAAGATTTATGCATAGAAGAGCTAGGGTGCAGGACAGAGGTGCTGGGGGTGAGAGGATTCACCAGAGACAGAAGTGGGGAGCAGAACAGGCAGATCTACTGAAATACACTGCTGAGGGGAGCAGTGGGCGAGGCAGGAGAGGTCTGGTGCCCCATGTGAGACCCTCCCTGACTGGAAATCAAACTCTTGATGCAGTGGCTGCAGACAGCTTCATAGTGCTGCAACTTAACCCCTTATGCCACCAGGGAAACCCCTCTACTATAGTCTTAAGGGAAATTCCACACTCTCAATGACCAAAGCACTATGAAGCTATCAGCAGCCACTGCAGCAAGAGTTCGATCCCTGGCCAGGGAGCTCACCCACATGATGCAGCAGACCTCTCCTATCTAACCTACTGCTCCCCTCAGCAGTGTATTTCAATCTGCTGTTCTGCTCTCCACTCTACCTCTGGTGAATTCTCTCATTCTGCCTGCTCCCCGCCCCCCCATCCCACACCTCTAGCCTATACCCCAGCTCAGCTCTTATATGCATAAATAAATCTTAAAAAAAAAAATTCTGAAGCTAAATTCCCACTGTTATTTTAAAAAAGACACAACACCAAGTTGAAAGATAAAATTTAAGGAACTGTTCAATAAGGTAGCTATAAAAGTCTGGAAGCAAATACTATTACTTTATATGTATTTTAATATAATATTAACAAACTGTATTACATACGTCTTTGATTCCAAATATGACAACCATTCTGTCTTTTAAAAACTTAAGAGATCAATTTAGTGAAAACTAAATGCTAGAATTAAAATGCTGGAGAAAAAAAATCAAAGGTTACCTAGTACAACTGGCAAACTTGAATATGGATACTTAATAGTATTAAATCAATGTTAAATTTCCTAAATTTGATAACTGTAATGTAATCTGTAAGAGAAAATCTTTGCTCTTATTTGATAAATATTTTAGTATTTAGAGATGTAGAGTTATATCTCTAACTTATTTAAGTGGTTCAAGAAAGTATTTTTGTATGCGGAAACTGAATGGCAAATGCTAACCGGTTAGCTAAATAACAATGAACACTACATAATTTTCAAACTCATAAGTTTGAAATTTCAAAAGGCTAAATGATAAAAGGCAAAACTTTTTCTTTACATTTCCTTTAATAGGCATTTAATTAGGCATTTCAAACAAGATCATTAATAAGAGGGTCTCCCTGGTGGGGTAGGGGTTAAGTCTCAGCATTATCACTGCTACGGCCTAAATTCAATCTCCAGCCACATATGGTACAGCAGACCTCTCCTATCTCATGTGCTGCTCCACTTAGCAGTGTATTTTAGTAAATCCACTTCTGCTCCCCACTCTGTCTCTGGTGCCATTCCCCTCCGCCTGCCCCCGCACCTTTGGCCTGAATCCCAGTTCTTCTTCTACACAAAAAACAAAATCTTTTATTAAAAAAAAAAGGATATAAAACATGGCAGCCAACAACATTTAATGAATCCAATTCCTCATACTTTATTTGGTGCTTTGAGAATTTTAGCAAATTTACATACTGATCTCCGTTTTTAAGGACCTTAAAATCTGCTGAGACAGACAAACTTCAATGTCCATTTACTATGAATTACTAACAGTATTCTAAACCGAGTAAACTGGCTGTCAGATTGTATGTATTTAACTACAATTTCAGTTCCCCTTAATATATATGATTGCACATCACCATAAGTGTTTTTCCCATCCCACTCCAAAAGATTTTTTTTTTAAATACTTATTTCTTTATGCATACAAGAACTGGGGTACACACAGGAGGTGAGAGGATTTACCAGAGACAGAGTGGAGAGCAGAACAGGCAGAGTAACTGAAATAACACTGCTGAGCGGATGAGTGGGCGAGGCAGGAGAGGTCTGCTGTGCCATGTGGGTCCTCCCCTTCCTGGCCGAATCGAACTTACACTGCTGTGCCGCAGATGCTTCACAATGTGGCACTTAACGCGCTGTGCCACCAGAGTAGCCCACTCCAAAAGATTTTTTTAAAATTCTTATAATCTTTATGTATTTCACTATGAATGCAGCCAGGATGCTTCATGTAGACATTTTATGCCTATGAACTCAACCCAAAGCTCTCTGAGGGAAAATAAGGTTTTCAACAGCATAGACACCATCCCCCTAAATAAGCACACCTTTCCCAAAGAGCACTAGGTAGGAGGATGAGAAGGGTGCTGTCCAATTACATCCCCTCCCCCTTTGTGCACCTTGCAAAGCTCTAATCCCAGTATCTAAAGCTATTCTGCATAACAAAGCCCTTAATCTAAGTCAACTTCCTCTGGTGTTCAACTACAAAAATTTATGTTTGGAGTTTCTGAAAGAAAACCTTTTTATTTTGCACTTCTGTGAGAAGGAATGAGACTATGACATACCTCTTGATCCCTTCAAGGGACAAAATTTTAAGGGTAAATGTAGCTAAGATCTAGTTATTTTTTGTTGCATGCTTATTATGGCAAAACATGACACTATAACAAAGATGACTTCTTTCTACAGGTTGCATTCAAAAATATAACCCCCAGGTTTTCTAATTCAACTCCATCTATTTCTTTTTAGCTATCTCTGAGTTAACTAGCTTGTGTATTTTTCTCTGGATTATGTAACCTGATCTAACCCAACTTCTACCTTCTTCCTATTCATTAAATTAGAGCTAGAAGGAACTTAGAAAAAAAACAAAGTCTGTTTTTCTCACCAAGCTCACATAACCATGACTGAAGACTTCCATTGTGTTCCATGTTAAAATAAATTCCTTACTCTCCAACTAATGTAATTTCATAAAGGTAAACATTTAATTATACAGTTTTAAAGGAACAATTTTTACAAAGTGATGCTAAAATTCAGTGAGATAAAGTATCTCTCTGGTGTTAAGAATCCTTAACAATGACTAACCTTTAAATATTACTGAATAAAACTTGTAATACCTCTCAATGATCTCCAGAGAAATGTCAGGAAATCCCACAAAATTGGCCTCTTCCTTACAAAATTCATACAACTGTATTACAATTATATTCTCTGGCATCTTGTTTTTCAATCCTTATCCCTAATATTTTGTATTTTAACACCTCTTTAAGAAGCACTATACAATTTGAAAATTAAGAAAACTTGCAAAAAATTTTTAAAATGTTATTTGAACATGAAATTTTTTTAAATGAAAGGTAAAAATAAGATTCTTCATTTTAGGGTCCAAGTATAAACATTGAGGGGATCAATGTTGAAGTTTTTTGTCTAGTATAAGTCTAGACTAAATCACAGACACAAAACTCACCAGGAAATAATTCCCAAAACCCCCTGCTTAATGGTATATACTGATAAGTGTGTTAAGAGAGATCTTTCAGATCTTTGAATTAAATAAGAATTACCATTTAATGATCTTAACTGAAACTTTTATTTTTCCTATAAAAATTCTAACTAAATACAACGATGATGCAGACAGTCACTAAGGACACATTATGTTTTTAGCTTGCTTAGTTCAAGAACCTAAGTCTGGGATAAACACTGTACTTCACAGTAAGGCTTGCCCTCAGGGTCACTGACCTCTTTTTTTGATCACTGACATCTTTGAGAATCTACTGAAAGCTATGAAACCTCTTCCCAGAAAATTCTCCATATGCATACTCATAACAAAGTTCTAACACAACCTAGAGGGGAGGAGTCATCATAGGATTTGCCAATCACAGGGAAATAATTGCTATCACTGATTATATGAGATGACAAACTTAAAACATAATACTTTTGGTATCCGTAAACACTCCAATGAGAAGGGTGCAAGACAGTTATTAGGAGTACTAAGCGGTAGGGGAATGCTATCTTCTGTTCTAAGGCACCCTACATGTTCCAGTGCCAGAGTAGCCTGGTTCTGCTAACTGTCCATCCCTGCTCTGCAGTCACCTGAGACATAAGACCTGTACCATGTCACCCATTCCATGATCACCACCTCACTACCACTGGCAAGAAGCCTTTAGTCTCCCGGTGACACAATTTAGAGCTTCTTCAGAGGACAAGCCATTCCATGTTCTTTTCTAATTTGACCAACACTAGCCTGGTTTAGAAGGTTTAAATGTCACTCTTCTGAATTTCTCTACTTATTTACTAATGGATAACAAAATAGTTTACCATTCAAGGTATCTAATCCTAAAACCAGGTAGGAAAAAAAATCACTTAGTTCTACTTGTACCAAATAGAAAAGCTGAAATTATGAAGGGAACCTTCTCTCTGGAATTCAAAATATAAGCGGATCAGTACTGGTTCACTTTGAGGGAGACACACTTTCCATGTACACAGCATTTCCTACCTTGATGAACTTCTTTTCACTACATTAAAAAGTGAAAAATGCATCAATATTAAAGTCTATGAGTAAAAATTAAGTTTATGCTCACTTATAGTTAATATCAGTTGTGTTAGCAAATAGTTTACCTGTTTTTCTATTTAATCCTGAGATTCAATAATAAACAGATCTAAAGGACACAATATAAATATAGAAGCTATTATTTATTCATTACATAAAGCCTAGCTTTCAAGAGCTAACAGTTCTCAGTCACCTTCAACAGCAACTTTCACAAAAAAATTATCTCACTGAAACCAGCGTGTTAATAAGGTCCATTTATCATATTACAAAGAAATAGCTGAAACAAGTGTTTGTTTCCTCTGAAGACAACAGAAACAAACAACTATATCTGATACTTTCTTCCTTAAATAACTCCACTCTAGTGCTGGATAAAAAAAGGTTCACAAATATTTTGCAGTGACTGATTTAGTCAAATCCAATTTAGTCAAGACAGGTAATTAGACAAACAACACAACATTTTCAAAGGACTTGGTGAGTGAAAGGGCTTGCTTTCCTCCCGAAGAGTCAAACAATACACAGGCTTAAGAAGGGGCTACTTTTTGGTCCTTTAATAATCAAACTTCCTGCAGGGATACAAAGGTTCACCTAAATGAATTCTGCAAATTGCATCACAGCGCTATTTCACTAAATTTATATGGTCAGTACACAACAATCCCCTTGTTCCAAACACATTTCCTAATAAATAACCACTTCTCTAATTATCCCAAGTAGCTTGAGTAGTTTGAAGAATTGCTTAAAAAAAAAAAAGAAAAGAAAAGAAAAAAACCAACCTGAAAAGTCAATGCCACATCACACTAGAACTGGATTACATACAAAAGGCACATGAAAGCTGACATTCCTCCCAGCATATCTCTTCTTAAAATAATCATCTATTAGAGCATGTTCATTGCTTCTTCCAGCTGAGTACTCTTTCATTCATCAAATATAAAACATGTACTGCAGAATTCCTTACACTTATTGTTGGATACCGTAACGCTGAAAACTGAGCCATTTTAAGTCATTCCAGTGTATATTTGTACCAAAGACTGTCAATCTCAAATTTGTTTAGTAACGTCTGCTTTTTTAACACAAAATTTTTAAACTAGGTTATTAATAATATAAAATTGAACTCTTAAGGCACAGAATAGAGTTAAACACCGCTCCACCCCTTTAAGAGTGGATGACTGGAACATTTTAATACACGCCACACGTAGACGGGCTACAGAACCTTCACACTGGCACCAGAAGTTGCAGTTTCCAGTAGTTTATTCTTAAATAGATTTTGCATCATCCTCAATATTAAACATCACCTATGTCCCGATGCACTGAAGTAACTGATGATCACAAGCCCTGCAATCTCCTCCTAACATTCACGCTCGCACTTTTTTCGTCTCTTTTAAAATGTGGAGTCTCTAAACCTAAAGAACCAGGGAGTTTTCCCGAGTAACTACGCAATTGAGTATTCCACTGGGAGCTTGGAATAGCCACATGAAATTTCAAAGCGAACAAAACAAGATGCAAAGGGGGGAAGTTCTAGTTGCTGAAATACTGAAAGATCTTAACCATTTTTTTGTAGAGTATTTGCGAGACGCCAAGGATTTTTCAAAACCTACCCCTCCCCCCGCACCTAAATCTCTCCCCCGCGCCCTCCCCCTTTCCAAGTCTTTGGCGCGGCTGGGATGCTACTCACCGAGTTTTTCCACCAACTTGAGCATCACCCCTCCAATGTGCACCTCCCCGGTCACTCTTAAGGTGACATCGCGGTTCAGGTCCGTCACATGAACGCTCAGTTCCCACGTCCCATCCGCATAGCAGCCATCTGGCATCCTTATCCCGTCCAGAGCCATGGCTCCTTCCTGCGAGCACGGAGGAAATGGCTCTCGTTAGCGTCACTCCCCCAAAGGCAGGCAAATCCCACCGAATTCGCCTTGTTGGCCGCGGAGGGAAGGTGGGAAACCGAGGTTTTCCGCAGCAACTTGGGGGAGCGGCAGCTGCGGGGCGGGCCGACGGGCGGGACTGCCCCCCGCACCCCTTCCCAGCCGCCCCAGCCTAGCGGCCCCAGCCTAGCGGACTCCGCGGGCTTCACCTGCCGGCCGGCGGCCGCGACCCAGCCCGGGGAGACGCCGCCCACGGGTCAACATTCCCCCTCCCCACCGCGCTCCCCGCAGACCCCAGGCAGGGCCCCGACCCCTTACCGCGCGCGGCCACACGCTGGGGGCGGCGGCGTCAGCGTCCCCCTCTCCACCCGGCAAAGCGCTGCCTCCTGGCCGGAGCGGCTAATGGAGTCCCGGCGCCGCGGCCCCTCGCCTTTCTCCCGGCGCTCCACCCCTCTCCCCGCCCCCCAGCCCCAGCCCGGCGGGGCTGGGTGCGCCTGCTCCCTCCTCCTCTGCCGGCCGAGCCGCCCCGGAGCTGTTCTGGCCGGCCTCGCCCCCTCCCCCACCCGTACCCCGCGGACGCGCTGGGCTCCGGGGGCCGCGCGGACTCCGGGGCTGGGGCGGGGCGGCGCGCGCGGCTGGGGTGGGAGCTGTGCGGAGAAGGCTGGGGGCGCCCGCAGAGACTGCAATCTCTGTCCCGCCGAACCGCTGCCCTTTTATGGAAATGAAGGACCCGGAGTAGGAGCGAGTCCAACATCCGGGCTCTCGACGGCGGGACCTGAGGAGGGGGAGCGAGGGGAGCGCTGGCGGCCTCCCGCCCGGGAGCTGGTGGGCCGTGGGGCGGCTCCCCTACGCACCCTGGAGCGTGGCTTGGCGAGTGCCCGCGGCGACGAGTCTCGGTGCTTCCAACTGGGGGAGGGGGCTTGTCCCTGAGAAAGGGCCACAGGAAATTCCCAGGGCAAGGTCGTTTGTCAGGGGACAGAGCACCACCCCTCCGCCCCCTCCCCGAGCCGGGAGCGCGTCCAAAAGTCTCGGGGCGGTGAGAAGCGCCGCACTCCGTCCGGGAGCTGGAAAGAGGGCTTTGGGACCGAAAAACTTTAGAAAGTAAATGCCCAATCCAGCTCCAAGAACAGCCCGCAAAAGAATGAGAAAAGTTAGAGGGAGGTGAACCACAAAAATTGCTTGGCAAGCAATGTCCGGCACAATTAACAACTCCTACTGGGCTCCCAAGAGCTTGCATGCGCTCTTAACCCATTCGGAAGCTCCAGCCAGAAGCTAGTCAGCTACATCCTCTGCTCTAGTTTGAGGGGGGAAAAATCAGTGTAATGACTTTTACTCTAACTTTGTCTCCAGCCGCTCCAGCTTTTTGTACGTATTTGTATTATTTTAATAGCCAACTTAGAACTGTCTATTAAGGCTTTTAGATGGATATACAACCTCCACCCCACCCGATCCACACCTTAATACAATATAAATAGCTTTGGATTGTTGCCAGCAAGATACGGTGAAGAACTAAAGGACTTAACCTGTGGCGATTGATTAGTGATGGAGACTGGTCCTCCTGCTTCCCACTTTCACTTCCACTTCCCCATCTACTGTTGCACTCGTTAGAAGGGCACTACTCAGACTGCAAGCCAGAGAAACTGCCTCGCTGGCAACTGCCTAGTTTTAAGTTTCCAAGTCGTGAACTGTATCACTTGGAAGGGGAACCCACCAGGCAAAGAACCCTCTGTTCGACAACACAATTGGGAAACCGGGTTAGCGGCCTCAAGAAAGGGGTGGATCCCTTAAAGAAGTGGAAGGAAAGTAACGAATTTTAGTCAGATCCCAGAGGTTTGGCACACAAAATAGGGGAAACCGCTACAGTATTTTCAGCCACTCATCATGGAGAAATTGATGCCTCACATCTCTAGTGTCTCTACTCTCCAATTATTTCTACTCCTGGAGGTTCCAAAAAGTTGACTTGAAAGCAGTAGAATGTCCTGAGAGGAGGGAACGTTTATGTAAATTATGATGTTGAAAAGATACAGAAATGTTATTAATAAAAGAGCATTTTTTAAAAAAAAATTATGGTTAAAGAAACTACACTCAACTGTAAATCATAAGCTTATTTATTTTTAAATATCCAGAGAAAAAAGGCTGGAAGGAGATATACTAAAAATGCTAAGAAGCTATCTGGGTATTGAAATCATGGGAGTTTCTTCTAGTCTTTATTTTCTACGCAATACAATGCTTTGCGTTCAGGATTTTTCTGTCACCTTTGCTTTGCGTTCAGGATTTTTCTGTCACCTTTTGAAGTGCATCTACTATCTCAATTTCTCTGTCCATACTATTACGTCCCCAGCAATAGACACAAGGGCTCTACTGGGCTCTTGGGCCATTTTCAAGGTTTCCTTTTGTAATAACATAGAACATAAATGACTCAAAACAAGAAATAGGTGGGAGGTGGAGAAAGAGATTTAAAATGAAATGGAAGCAGATTACCAATTGTACCTTAAAGGCCTTCAAAGGTGCTTCAGACTAACTTTGAATAACTACGACTTCTCAAATATGCCTTTATAGGACCAAAAGTATCTACATTCCTTCTATATTTTCCCTTTTGTTCAGATACACTTGTCAAAGCCAACTCAGAAATCCTTTTTCATTCTACTGGTAGCTCTTTACTCAATACTTTCCATTTAGTGGCTTTTTTAACTTTACCACAGTGCCTACTACTGCCCACTTTTGTGAATGTTTCCTACCTTTACAGGAAAAGGAGAGAAAGTGGAATATCACAAGTCACAGCTCCATGTAACATTTGAAATAACTTAATTATTACTTTATTAGAGACAGCTAGCTTTAGAAAATCAGCTGTTTATATTTGAGCACAGGAAAGCAGTGTGACCCATTGAAGAAATAATTGGATTAGGATGGATACAAGCCCTCTTTTAGAGTATTTCAAGCTGTTGCTTGCTTTGAAGAGTAAAAAGGAATCAGACTAAAGTCTCTTAAACTGGGATGTTTTTCTAGTTTACTAAGTGAGTCCTTCAAGTGCATTTCTTAAATATTTATTTCTACCTAATAATCTTCCCGTATATTCAAATGTGTAATCTTATCTGAAAATCCCCCCACTAAAACCTCTAAGACAATGTAATACTGTGGTGCTTACATCATGCTGAAAAATAGCCGAGAACTCCAGTGTTTGGAAGAACAGCTTGAGCATTGAAAGCAGCAATATCCAAATAAGGTACCAAGTACTGGACTTAGATTTAGACCAAATGATACCTCACAGATCTGCCGTCAAATGCAGCCCTTCGGCTTGATAATACTCTGGTTGACTTCAGCTTTTTCTCTGAACCAACTACACTGCTTTTATATTCCTAAAAGAATTAATACAAAACATAATCACTGGGTTTAAAAAAAAGAGAGATTTGGAGTAGGAGAAAATAATAAAAGGTTTATATAATAATAAAAGTGTGAATATGTAAGTGTGGCTGGGAGGCGGAGACTTTAAAATACCATATGAGGCCAGCAAGATGAAATGTCATGAATTACTCCTGTCAAATACCAGGTGAGAAGAATTCTCTCTCTGTCTTGGGGGTTGTCATAAATAGAACATACTAGTAAAGCTACTAAGGAGATAGAAATTAAGGGGCATAAGGTGTGAACTACAAATGGGAAGGGAGGTTGCAAGTGCTACTTTTGATATAAGTGGGCAATCACTGTAAACAGCAAGAAAAGGACAGGAAAAATCAGAAACAAGGATTTGCTAGGAGTGTAGCTGTTTTTACATGGGGTTCTGCAATAACAATGAAATCTCTATTTCAAGTGGAAAAACACTGTATTTACTACTCTAAATTATAGAAAATTTTTGTGGAAAACCATGCTGGTGATACTTTAAAAAAAATGTTTTTCCTTTGATGTAGGTTTGAACATAATGCCATCTTATGAAATGTTCTGCCCCCTAACAAAACTGTTCACACATACATTCACATAAGCAAGGTACTTAATTGTGTGCTTAGCACAGTTCAGAGAACTAAGACTGGGATGTAGATCTATAACAAGTGTCAAGAACTTTGAGACAACATTTATCTAATGCAGGAGGCTTATATTTAAAACATCAGAAAAGATATTCGCATGCAAAAAGAATGAAGTTAGGTCCCTACCTTACACCATATAAAGTTAACTCAAAATGAATCACAGACTTACATGTAAGATTGAAAAGTATAAAGTTATTATTAGAAAACATGAGATTATACATTTGTGAACTTGCATCTGGCAATGACTTCTTAACGAAGACATTAAAGCAAAAATGACTGAAGAAAATCTAAATTGGATTTTATTGACAGTAGACTGCTTATATTTCAAAAGACAGCATCAAAATGTGACTAAAACCCACAAAATGGGAAAAATGTTTGCAAATCATATACTTTTTAAGAGAGTTTTATTTAGGATATATAAAGAGCTATTATACCCTAAGCAGGGCCTCCCCTGGTGGCGCAGTGGGTTAAGCAACGCACTACGAAGCAGACTGCAGCCACTGCAGCACGAGTTCGATCCCTGCTGCCGGCCAGGGGGGG
>JAGFMF010011644.1:1517767-1531184 GCA_019455555.1 Galemys pyrenaicus | reverse complement strand
CCGCTCTCTGTGGTGAATCCTCTCACCCCCCTACACCTCTGGCCTGTACCCCAGTGCTTGTATGCATAAATAAATAAATCTTAAAAAAAAAAAAGAGCTATTATACCCTAAGCAAAGAGATAAATAACTCAAGAGAAAATGAGCAACTGATGTGAACAGTTTTCCAAAAATTATATACAAATGGTTAATAAGCACATAATAAGATGCTTGACATAATTAGACATTAGGGAAAAGAAAATAAATCACAAAAAGATAACACTTTATACCCACTAGAATGATTATAATAAAAAATGACAATAATAAGTGTTTGGAAGGATGTAGAGAAATTGCAACCATCATACATTACTGGTAGAAATGCAAAATGGTCACAGCTGATTGAAAAACAATTTGACAGTTCATCAGAAAGTTAAACACACAGTTACTAAAACCCAGCAAATCTATTTCAGGTATATCAATACATATGTCCACAGAAATACTTGTATATGAATATTAATAATAACTAAATGATGATAAACAAATAAGAAATGCACATCTGTTTATTCTTTTATTACTTGAAAGACACTTGTTTCCATTATGGGGTCTTGGTGCAGGTTACTCCAAAATATGCCAAAGTGACACACTGATTATTTTGAATTAAAGTAGCCTGAGAAATAGCAGGTAGAGGAGGGAGCTCTTAGCCTCTCTAATCCCTTTACCGGTAGACAGAGACATCCTTACAGCCAGAGATAGGGAATACAGGGATGAGAAGGCCCTATAAACAACTGCTTATTTCCACGCTAATTATTACTCAGGTCTAAAGTCTTTTTATCTTTCCATTCTTCATAAATTTTGTGTTTCTGTGTTTAAAAGGTATATATACTGACTCCTTTGATGATTTTGCAAATCCCATATTCATAAGATGTCCAGACATAGAAACGAGATTTGTTTTTTTCCCGTCTTGTTCATTTGTCTTGTGTCAATTTAATTATAGGCCAGCGAAAAGAACAAAAGGGAGCAAGGGGGCAATTTCTATTCCTAACACCATGTTTTGACTATTATCAATATTTCTGTACAAGTAATTTTTAAAAAGATTTATTTATGCATACATGAACTGGGGTATAGGCTAGCGGTGCGAGGGATGAGAGGATTTACCAGAGAAAAAGTGGGAAGCAGAAAGGCAGATCTATGGAAATACACTGTTAAGGGGAGTAGCAGTCAAGACTGGAGAAACCTGCTGTGCCATGTGGGTCTGCTCCCTGGCTGGGGATCGAACCCATGCTAGAGTGACTGCTGATAGCTTGATAGCGCTGACACTTAACCCCACGCCATCAGGGAAGCCCTGTACAAGTAAATTTTTAATGAATCATCTAAAAGAAAAAAAAAAAGGGAGGGGGGGAGAAAAGCTATTAGTTCAGAGATTAAATTGTGAAGTACAGAGTCTACTTCAGGGATTGTGATAATCTAGCCTCTAAAAGATCACACATCAAGTCATAGAACGTTTATGAAGCAGATAAGTCTAAGCGGATCTAGAGGTGCAGACAGAGTCGGTACTATTGAGAGGAGCAGCATTAGAAATCATGAGGCAGAAGTGAGGCTGGCATGCTCATCAGCCAAAGAGAAAAGAATGAAAGGAGAGGGCCTCCCTGGTGGCGCAGTGGATCAAGCAATGCCCTATGAAGCAAACCACAACCACTGCAGCATGAGTTTGATCCCTGCTGCCAGCCAGGGAGGGGACCCACATGGCGCAGCAGACCTCTCCTGCCTTGCCCTGCTGCTCCCCTCAGCAGTGTGTTTCAGTCAGTCTACCTGTTCTGTTCCTGGCTCTGTCTCTGGTGAATCCTGTCACCTCCCTGGACTGTACCCCAGTTCTTATATGCATAGATAAATAAAATCTTTAAAAAAAAAAAAAAGAAGAAGAAGGAAAGTAGAGCTGAGGAGATGCCCTGAGGAGAACAAGCCCAGAGAGAGGCCAGCCAATTTGGACAATGAGATAGAAAATGTGAGTCTATTAAAGAGTTGAGACACAGTGTATAACATCATTAAAGTCATATTCAAAAGTGGTTAATTAGGTAAAAATATGCATGATAAATTGAAAGCATCAGTTATTAAAATCAAGAAGACTGGTTTGAAAGCTGGTCATAATTTTGATGTAAGAAAAAGTCTTTGACCAGTAAGGTAAGCAACAGGGGTGTGTTGGAAGGAATTTCAAAAAAATTATTATCGAAAACTTGAATATTTAATGTTCTAAGAGCTGTTCAGGGCATTTTAAATGTTCCTTACAACAACCCTGAGTTTTTATTATTATCCTTTTTAAACATGAGTTAACTGATGGTTAGATTGATTATCTAGTAACATAATGTGTCCTAAAGTACACAGCTATTATTTGGAAGAACTGGGATTATAATCTAGTTTGGAAAAAGGAAGATCCTAATGCTTCAAGGTTTTACTTTTGGGAGACTGGAGAAAAACAGTAGACTCACTGAACTGGAAAACAGTTGGGAGGGGCTGGTTTCAGGATTAAGGAAAAGATAAGGTATTCTTATAAAGAAATACTGAATTTGGGGTGAAAGCTATATATCCCAGTGGAAACGTTTACAGGGCAATTAGGAAAAGAAGCCTGGCAATCTTGCCAGAAGATCAGATCACACAGAGAAATTGTTCACATAAAGGCGAGCCTCATGGAATACTCAACCCCCAAGTGAGACAGAAGCCTCTTCTCCCCAAAGGCAGGAGAGTCATCTGAGCCAACAGAAAAAAGGATCAGAGGTGTAAAAAGGATCAGGTTAGTCCAGTGTCAGGCAAAAGAGAGAGAAAAGCAACATTTCCAGAAGGGAAGGTTCAGCAGTATCAAGTAATGCAGCAAAGTCCAAGGAACAGAGAGTGACTGAAGGAGATGAGGACGGGCAAAGGTCACTGTTTGCCCTGCACAGGACAGTATTTGTAGTCGACTGAAGACACCTTTCAAAGCATTAAAGAAGAAAAAGGGAAGTTTATCCTCAAAAGGAAAGGGTGAAATAAGACGGTAATTTGGAGATACAGCAGCAGTAAAGATGTCTTTTCAAAACAAAGAAGACCTTAATGTGCCTAAAGACTATGGAAAATACAAGAGGGAAGAGTTGTTTAAAATTAAAACCAAGATGCAGTGATTTTCTGGGATGATTTCAGAAATTCAAAGGGAAATGGGAATTACCTATTTTCATACCAGTTTGTAAGAATAGGGCTGGATTATCGGGAGACTCTATGCTCCCAGTAGTGGGAAGGCAAAGCAGGATACAGTAAATCAGTCCATGAACATAGTTAAACAAATACTGTTAATATTAGTCAAAGAGAGGGTGGAGCTGACTACATTATTGTACTGCTTGATGGAGGCCCTCCCAGGAGGTCAGCTGGGGGCCGGGATGTAAGGAAGGAAGGATGTGATTGAGAGATTATTTCAGTACAACTAGTGCAGATTCAGAGGTCCGTTAGGGAAAACTGGTGACGGCCCAGAGGTGCTGCTGGGGTCAGCTGGCCTGAAAACAGTTATGGAACCACTTGTAAGTCACTAGAAGGCCCCAGGCCAAGAGGCCATCCCCGCAGCTGCCTTCATGCAGTTCACGGCCACAGACAGCATCGCAGAAACTCCACTTGATGAGCGTTTCCTTGTTAATGAACACTCTAGACTCCTCCCCAATTTTCAGTGTTATTTATTACCTGACTGATTCTTCCCAGGTTTTGGTGGCAGGTAAATTAATGACTCCCAACCCCCCTTCCCCCCCCAATTTGGAGAAATGGTTCCTTTCCTTTGTGCTTTGTGTGCAATTGCATAAGCCCTCTATTCTTTGCAAGCCAGGAGTTGCAGTTCCACTTAAAGAGCCAAACCAGAAAGTCACAATCCTATTGCTCTGGGGCCAACTCAATTCAGCTTAGAAGCACAGAAGTGCTTTCTATTTACTTGCTCCTAAGAAGGTGCTCTCAGGTGACAGAGAATTGACTGTAGCTGAAGATCCCCATCTGGTGCCTGGGAGGTGTCACTGCAAATCTTTCTCTCCCTTGAGCTAAATTCAACAAATAATTCACTAAGAACATAATAAGCAAATCATTTTTATATCCCATTTTTCTTTAGGACTCACTCTTGGAGGCATCCATCTCATCCCTACATCAGAAAAACTGTTCCGTTTCATCAATGACCAGGTCATTGTCATCATCACTCTTTAAAGACTATTATCTCCATGGTAGGAAGAAAAAGGTCTCTTGACCATATGCATCCTCCACCACCAGTTCCCTTGAACACAAAACCACTCTAATGAGGTACCATTTATATCATCTCTTCTTCCTCAACTCTACATAATTTTTAACCCACCCCCAGACTGGTTTGTCTCCATCACTCCATTGAGAATGTTCTTACTACATCACCAGTGACCACCAGTGGGATGCTGTCTATCCCATTCTTTTCTTACTCAGCTGCACTAGATGCTTGTCTGCTTTCTTTCTAAGTGCTCACTCTTCTTGGGATCTGGAAATTGCCATCTCTGTTTTTCTCCTACTCTTTTTCAGTGTCCCTTGCTGGCTCTTCCTCCTCTCCTCTAGACACCTCTAAATTGAGCATGGAAGTGCGGAACCCTGACTGTGATCTCTTTTCTTCGCTGTAGGCATTCTCTCTCTAGCAGAACTTTCTCTGAGCTCCGATGTTGTACACTCAATTGCTTATTCTAGGTCAATACTTGGATATCCCACATGAGCCACAAACTCAACATGCACACCTGAACCAGGTGTGGTCTCTCAATATAACTGATGGAGGACAAAAGAATAGAAAAACTGGAAAGGAGGTGCCTTAAGACCAGAGACACAAGGTGGGTAGAAGGGATTAACAGTTATTAACCTACTATATAAACAAAGATCCTTAGGCACCAATGGCTGCTATAGGGACTGTCAGACCAAAAGCAAAGATAGGAGATTGCGCTCTATGTCCAGAACCCATTGTAGAATCTCCTGTCCCTTTCAAATTCTACATAGTTGATTCAAAGTCAACAAGCAAGCCAGTCCATGAAGGAGTGAGCCCCTCCCAAAGAGAAGACTGTATCAGTGCAGTCTCTGCACTGGCATGGGGCAGCCGTCCTTCTGCCCACCTGTGACTATGCAGATGCTTCTCTTCATCAACTCTCTCCTCAGCAGGGCAGCAGCTTCCTGCCTGCCCATGACCTGTACCATGCAGGGGCTTCCTTTCACTGATCTCCCGCAGTGAAGGCAGCTCTCCTGCAGGCTGCCCGCCTGCAACCAATGCAGGCCTCTCTCAGCAAACCTGTCCCTTTCGGGACAGCCCTTCCTGCCTGTTTGTGTCTATGCAAGTGTCTTTTACTTTCCTGTCTCTTTTCCCAATAAACCTGCTCTTTAAAATAACTAACACATCTGTCTTGTGAAGAAACTTGCCTGGAAAGTCGCTGTGTGCTGCTGAACAGGGAGCTCTGGTAAACCCTTTCCCAGAGTGAACCTAAGAACCCCGCTGTCCAAACCCACTGACTCTAAACATGACATCATAACTACACAGGCCAGTCACTTACAAGTCACCCTTGAAACATTCTTCACAGCATTCCTCTTAATCTACCACCAAGCCCAGTTGTTATTAGTACATGGCAGACACTGTTCCTGCTCTGCCCCACAGGGGGTCTAGAGCAGGTGTTCTGAAGTGTAGTTCCTGAGCCAGCTGCTGGGACTCTGTTAGACCTGCATTCGCTCCTACCCCACGCAGACCCACTGAATCAGAAACCCTGGGTGGAGTCCTGCCATCTGTGTTTTATCAAATCCTCTATGTGATTCTGATGATTTGAGAAGCCACACTGGCGTACAGTGTCCATGTGAGTGTCCTATGTTCCTCTGCCTGAGGAGACTTTAAGAGCTGAGAATTTAATACGTAATCAAAGAGGGGTAGATGCTGGTAGGTAAATATCTCAGCCTCATAACCCTTAGAGAATATTCATAAAGCCTCCCCAAGAGTCCCCACTGTAAGTGAACAACTGCTCAGAGGGGTGATTTGCTCATTAATGGAGTCTTTATTGGTTTTCCTCCTTCCCCTGACTCACTTCCCTACTCATTCACAAAGTTTTAGGGAATCAACTCTTAAATAAGTCACTTGTGCCAAGTCCTTGTCCTGGGGTTTGCGGGGGGAAACTCAGAGTAAGACACACAGTGAAAACACCCCCAAGTAAAGGAAGCCTCCCTCACCCCAGATTAGATAGATTCATTCAGTTACATGTTCTTTTCTCACCCTCTTTTATGCATTGCAGCACTTCTCAGAGTTTATAGATATTCCTGTGACTTGTTGGTTAATATATGCCACCCCCAATTTATAGGAAAAGAATCTATGCCAACCTTGTTTTATCCTAAACACCTACCAGTGCCTGGCACAAAAAAGAGAAAGCCAGTGAATGTTTACTGAATGAATGGTAATGAATGTGTAGTAGCCTTTCATTCATAACTTTTCAAGGCCTAGCTGGGGTATTCTCATCTGTATTTCAACGTTTTTCTTTTATATTC
This sequence comes from Galemys pyrenaicus, assembly GCA_019455555.1. NCBI lineage: Eukaryota > Metazoa > Chordata > Mammalia > Eulipotyphla > Talpidae > Galemys > Galemys pyrenaicus. The sequence goes on along the minus strand of JAGFMF010011644.1, from coordinate 1,524,692 downwards.
TTTCTAATCTCCTCTTACCTTTCATAAAATTCAATTTTTTCATTTCATGTTTAGGACAATGGCATTCTCCATTTAAGAATATTGCTCTCCTTAATTTTGTTTGACTACATCTTTTAAAGTATTTTCTTTCCAACCAAAATATTTGCCTTCCTGTTCTAACTACAGAAGGGCTCTGTTTGTGATAAACTTTTATTTCCTTTTGAAGATTTTATTTATTTTTATGTAGAAAAACTGGGGTGTAGGCCAGAAGTGCAGGAGGTAAAAGGATTCACCAGAGAAAGAGTGGGGAGCAGAACAGTTGGATCTCCTGAAATACACTGCTGAAAGGAGCAGCAGGCAAGACAGGAGAGGTCCGCTGCGCCATGTGGGTTAACTCCCTGGCCAGGGGTTAAACTCAGGCCACAGTAATGATAGCTTAACCCTCTAGGCCACCAGGGAGGCCACTAAACTTTTATTTTCTAACCACAGTAATCCTTAAGATCTACCCTGAACATCTATAAAGGCATTTAATTGCAGGCTTTCATAGGTCTCCACACTTCTAAAGGAGATGAACATATGAACATATATAAAATATATTTTTGCATTTCTGACATTTATCAGCCCTCATAAATAATTTATTTTTGTGTGTGGGAAAATGGGGAAGAGGCTGCATACCCCAGAAAGGAGCCATGAATTTTTGTTGCTTAGAATCTGTATTACTAGTTGGGACAATTTTGTTAACAGGCAAGATTAAAAAAATAAAGGTTAATAAAAATAAAGACTAAAAAAATAAAGCTTGCACCTATATACTGTATGGTTGCTTGGTTTTTGTTTTATGATAGGTATAAAATACCTGGAGTAAGTTCAGCACCTTCCTCTCTTTTATTCTGTGTGGTTTTCAGCAACTCAGACCCCTCTTATTTGGGGAAAAAAGAACTGAGAGCTCACCTAGACTATACGCAGAAATGACATTCTCCAGTACAGCCAGAGATGCCTCCCTCTTTGTGGGAGATTGCAGTGCTGACTTAGCTGTTTCTGAAGTAGAAGTTTGCTTTGCACTGATTATTATTATTTTTGTGTGTGTGGTAACATTGGTTCATAATATTGCATATGACTTGGAGTTAGTTTTGCATGGGGTTGAGTCAACTGAGTATGACCATGGCTTGGAGATGTGTGATACAGGGATTCCCGGGTTTCTAGCTTAACACTCAAAATAGGATCCAAGCCCTACCTCAAACCTCTAATAAAACATTTGTTCTTTCAGGAACTCTAAAAAGCAATATCAAACCTTATGCCTGAAAATGAGCATGTAGGTTTTGTTTCTTGGCAGAATTTATAAAATAAATAATAGAAAAGCCCCAATAACTTCTTCCAGTCTGTCTTCCAAAACCAGAACAGGATCATTTCCTACATTAGGCCTGTCTAATGTTTTATCTGATTTAATTTTTAATATTTTGGAGATGACTTTCACAATTTCCTTGAGGAGACCATTTCGTAATTTAATATTTATCTCCCAGACAAGGAGTGTTTCCAGTAATCAACTCAAAATTTAAAATTTCATCTTGTTCTCTTGGAGATTAAGTATTTGCTCTCTGTCAAAAGTTAAAATGTTTAAACATGGTATTAGTATACCAAGCATTCCCCAGTAGGCAAATATATTTATTTAGTCTCTTCAAAGAAATTAATAGCTCTCACCATTTGTTTTTTGTTGCTCTTCTGAAAACCTTTCTTCTTCTATCCTTTTGTCAGCTGTATGAACTTGTTTTCTACATGTAGCCTAATTTTTTTTTTTTTTACTATTCTTTATAGTGACTTTTTGGGATGAAATATGCACAACATAAAAGTTACCATGGGGCCTCCCTGGTGGCGCAGTGGGTTAAGCAATGCACTATGAAGCAAACCGCAGCCACTTCAGCACGAGTTCGATCCCTGCTGCCGGCCAAGGTGGGGACCCACATGGCACAGCAGACCTCTCCTGCTGTGCCTGCTGCTCCCCTCAGCAGTGTACTTCAGTTGATCTGCCTGTTCTGCTCCCTGCTCTCTGTGGTGAATCCTCTCACCCCCCACACCTCTGGCCTATACCCCAGCTCTTGTATGTATAAATAAATAAATCTTAAAAAAAAAAAAAGTTACCATGTTAACTATACTTAAGTGCCGTTTCACATCGTTAAGCACACTCATTGCTGTGTACGCACTGCCACCATCAGTCTCCGAGCTTTTCACCATCCCAACAGCAACTCTGTATTCACTTAACACTAACCCCATCCTAGTCCTCCAGCCCAGCCCCTTGCTAACTATTATTTTACTGTCTCTATCAATTTGACAATTAGAGGCATTGCCTATAAATTCACATTTTTTAAGGGAAGTAACACCTCTGAATCCTAATAGGTAGTGATTCTAAATAGTGATAAAAATATCAACTATCTTATTATAGATGTATTAGTTCATAGGTGATATTCAAAATATTTAATTACCACAGAGGACACTGGGCAGTCAACATGAAGCCCCTGGCCCTCAGTCAGAGTGGATGACTGATGTGAAGAGCAGCACAGCCCCACCAGTGTCACAGCTGCACACTGACTCTTTATCTCTTACCTAAAATTTACGCAAGTGTTGCTATTTGCCTTATATCATTTGAAAATATTTCCTTTTCAAATACTCATAGTGCAGCTGATTTTATTGGCTTCTTGGATACTTTTTTGCAGGCCTAATGGGTTGTGAGCCCTGTAAATTATATGGAGGAGAGGAATAAACTATATGTCTCAAGAATTGTTGTCCATGGCAAATCACTGAAAAGTTCATGGAAGTTGTCCCATGGGAGACAGGGTTGAAAGAGTACTAGAATTTATGATGCTAAGCCAAAGGAACACATTTTTATAAAGGATACTAAGAAATAGAAGTTTGGAGGGAGGGTCAGAGTATAATTTTCTTTTTTTTTTTTTAAAGATTTATTTATTTATGCAGACAAGCACTGGGGTACAGGCCAGAGGTGTGGGGGGTGAGAGGATTCACCACAGAGAGCAGGGAGCAGAACAGGCAGATCAACAGAAGTACACTGCTGAGGGAAGCAGCGGGCACAGCAGGAGAGGTCTGCCGCACCATGCGGGTCCCCTCCCTGGCCGGTAGCAGGGATCGAACTCATGCTGCAGTGGCTGCGGTTTGCTTCATAGTGCGTTGCTTAACCCACTGCGCCACCAGGGAGGCCCTATAATTTTCTTTTTTAAAAATAATTTCAAAACCATGATTTTCATAATAAATATATAGTCAGCACATGTCAAAAATTTTCTTCTTCATTGGGGAAGGAAACAGTAAAATGGTTAAGTTGACCTAAAGAGGATCTAGGAAACTGATACACAGAAAAAGATGGCTAAGATAAGATGGCAAAATTCTATATAAAACTTGCAAATATCCTACAGGGCCATAAAAGCATAATCTTTGACGTTATCTTACATAGTAGGCAAAAATCACTATCAATTTTCTACAAAGCAACTTTACAAGAGTCTAGACTAGATTCTAATCAATAGTACATCTTGTTAGTGCTCTTAGCAGAAAATTGAATGCTCAAAAGTACCTTCTGTTTTACTTGTAACTTTTGGATACCTTCTCTTTATATGATATACAGAGAGCAAAGCTTCTCAAATCCGCCCACTATCTTTACTGAAGACATGTTTGGATTAGTGGAAAATTCTTCCTGCCCAGAATGCGATCTAACAAGTTGGGAGAAGACCTGAGTGGGGACTCACAGTGTTTTTCACATCTCCCAATCATATTACACTTAGATAGTTACAAATTATGTCTTTAAAAAGCCCTGGTGTCTAGATATAACATGTGGGCTCCAGGTACAATTGTTTACTATGTCATGAGCACCACAGGAAAATTACAAGAATAATACTATGAATATCCTTATATCCTTTATTTTGATTCACTAATTGTTAGCATTTGTTAATTTGCTTTTTATCTTTCCCTCTGTCATATGATCACAAATATATTTTCCTGAACCATAAAACGTTAACTGCATATCAATATTATGAAATTTCACTCCTAAATACTTTAACACGTACGCCCCAAAACAAGAAAATTTTTGGTGGATATTACTATACTTTGCTCAGATTTCCCTTCTGGGGTAAGAACTTACTCCCCCATATTTTTGGAGAGCCACTGGAAGGTAGCCCTTAGCTATCTGTTTTCTCTGGAAATTGTCTTGGCTGACTGTTAGCTAAGGGTCACAAGCTAACCGGGGCCATGTGCATTCAATGACTGATTGAAGCAGAAGTATGAAGGCTTAAACTCCTTTTTGACTCAGGACAACTTGGAAAGACCATTCCAACTTCACCTGCCAAGGGATTATGAGACTCTTATTGAGAATGCCTTGCTAGCCAGACTTTCTCTGCTCAATTCTGCTTCTCCTCTCCTCAACCCCTTCCAATTTTCATTGTCTTCTATAGGTGTTAATCCTAGAAGTACTCCCTAATAAAATGCACGCACTCTAATCTTCATTTCAGTCTGCTTCCCAGGAACCCCAAACATTTGGTGCCAGAAGTGACTTCAGAGAACTAAAACTAATATTATCAGCATTAGTGATTGAGTCCAGAATTTTGTCATCTTGACAGCTAAAAAATACTTTTTTAGGTTAGACTTAAAGCTTTTCTGTTTCAATAGTGAGATATTACTTGATAATCAAGTGATCAACATATCAACATATTACTTGATAATAAGATATTTCTTGAAAAAAGCAAGATACAAAAGAATAGTGTATCTCATGAACTGCCCTTTGTGAAAAAAAATGAGAGAATAATTTACACATGTCTTTATATTTAAATTTAAAGTACTAGATAAAGGAAAAGATAAGGAATCAGCAATAAAGGGACAAAATAGTTGCTCATTCTGGGTGACAGGAACATAGGTTTTGAGGTATTGCAATTTTCTATAGTTTTAAAAATTAAAACCTTTAAAATTGAAGGGTCAATAAAGAGCTTTATATACAAACAACAGTAGAAGAAATTCATATCCTCTAGACTGGTTTTGCAAGAAATATTAAAAGGGACTTCTGTAAATGGGCTTCTATAAAACAAAACAACAAAAGACAGAAGAAAGCAGAGGCAAAACCCTTGGCAACACTGATTTCAGAGATGTCTTTGGGGACTCCACTCCAAAAGAAAGGGAAACAAAAGCAAAAACAAATAGATGAGACTCCATCAAACTCAAAAGTTTCTGCACAATGAAAGAAACTATCAGCAATATAAGATGACATCCCACCGAATGGGAGATACTGATTTGTACCTTATGCATCTAAGGAATTACTATCCAAGATTAACAAAGGACTCATACAATACAATGATAGCAACAAAATAACTCAATCCAAAAATGTGCAGAAGATACAAATACCCACTTCTCCAAAAAAGATATACAGATGAATAACAGGTAGACAAAAAAAAAAAATAAAAAGCTCATTGTTACTTATTTTCAGGGAAAGGAAAAGTAAAACCACAGTGAAATTTCACCTCACATCTGTGAGAATTTCCCATATCAAAAATATCAGAAACAGTGTTGATGGGGGTGTGGAGAAAATAATCCTCATGGGTGCAGGGGTTGAGCACCGCACTGTGAAGCATGTATGGCACAGCAGCGCCAGTTAGATCCAAGGTCAGGGAGGGGATCTACATGGCACAGCAGACCTCTCCTGCCTCACCCGCTGCTCCCCTCACCAGTGTATTTCAGTCGATCTGCCTGTTGTTCTCCCCACTCTTTCTCTGGAGAATCCTCTCACCTCCTGTGACTCTGGCCTATACTCCAGTTCTTGTATGCGTAAATAACTAAATCTTAAAAACAAAATTATCTTCATACACTGTTGATGGGAATGTAAACTGGTCCAACATCTATGGAAAACAGAATGGGGGTTTTCAAAATATTAAAAATAGATATACTATTTGATCCAACATTCTACTCACAGATATCCAGCTGAAGAATACAAAAATACTAATTCAAATACATGTATGTATCTCTGTGTTCATTTTATCACTATTTGCAATAGCCACACTATGGAAACAACCTAAGTACCCAACAGTAGATTAATGGATAAAGAAGATGAATTATATGAAAAGAAGCCAACAGTAAGACACATAGTAGTAACCCTTGCAAAGGTCCAGGACAAAAAAAAAATAATGAAACTGACAAGAACAAAGAAACAGATAACATATAAAAGAAAACCAATCAGGTTGACATCAGATTTCTCTGAGGAAACACTGAAGGTAAGAAGGGAATGGAGGGACATATTTAACAAACTCCAAGCCAACAAAATTCAACCAAGAACACTCTACCCTGCAAAGCTCTCCTTCCTCTATGAGGGGAAAGTAAGAACCTTCTCAGACAAAGTCTACAGAAATTCACCTCTACAAAACCTCCACTCTAAAAAATCCTACAAGAAACCTCAGAACCAAAACCAACAGAAGAAAGAATAGTACATAAATGAATGAATGAATGAATGAATGAATAAATAAATAAATAAGGTAAAGAATAGAACCACAAAGAGGCAAACAAAATGGCAAAGATGAATGCCAGGGTATCAATTTTAACTGTAAATGTGAATGGACTAAACTCCCCAATAAAAAGACACTAGTAACAGGCTGGATTAAAAAACAAAACCCTACCTTTTGCTGTCTACAGGAAACACATTTAACTACAAAAGATAAACACAGACTAAAAATAAAAGGCTGGACAACAGTCCTACAATCAAATGAACTAAAAAAGAAGGCAGGAACAGCTATACTCATATCAGATAACATAGATTTCAAACTCAAAAAGGTTAAAAGAGACACAGACGGGCATTACATCATGATTTAGGGAACATTAAATCAAGAAGAGATAACACTCATCAACATATACTCACCCAATGAAGGCGCACCAAAATATATTCGACAACTAATAACATCTTTGAAAACTGACATAA
>JAGFMF010011644.1:1457561-1514944 GCA_019455555.1 Galemys pyrenaicus | reverse complement strand
CAGATGAGTGGATCGGGAAGCTGTGGTACATATACACGATGGAATACTACTCAGCAATCAAAAAAGAAAAACTAGACGCATTCATAGGAACATGGATGGGACTGGAAGGGATTATGCTCAGCGAAATAAGTCAGAAGGCAAAAGAAAAATACCAGATGGTCCCTTCCCTAGGAGGAATATAAGGGAACCAAATAAGGATCAAGGAAAGGAATAAGATCAATAATAATAATAATAATAATAATAATAATAAAAACAAGAAAGAAACAAAAACCAAAAATGAAAAGACAAGGACAAACTGGGGACACTTGGTGGGGAGGAAAGAAGGGAAGGGTGGAGGGCAGACGGGAGCACGGGGGACTGAGGTGATGGTGCACTGGTGAGATGGTGGTGGGGAATGCATGGGGATTACAATTGATGTCAAATATATGTAAATTTTAAAAAATCATATAAAAAAAGAAGACTAATTATATATAAATAATACTATTTGGTTGGAAAAAGAAAAAGATCAAATTTTGCATTTACAGCAACATGAATAGAATTGGTGAGGATTATGCCAAGTGAAATAACTCAGAAGGAGAAAGACAAAAACTGGATAATTGCATTCATATATGGAACATAAAGGAGCTAAGAAAAATCAAATCAAAATCCTTGGAATAAAAATATAAACAGAGGTTTACCAAACTAGGGTAGAAAAAGGCAGAGAGGGTCCAGTGGACTCTGGGGGAGGATTCCTGATATTTTAATGGTGGGTATCATACGGCTATATTTATGTGCAGAGGTGTAAACCTTACTCTTAAACCACATGCAGTGCTGTAAACCAACATTACCATAAATTTAAAAAAAATCTTTAAAAACTTAGGACCTCCCTGGTGGTGCAAGGGGTTAAGATGCAGCACCATGAAGCTACATGCAACCACTGCAGCACGAGTTTGATCCCAGGCCAGGGAGGGGACCCACGTGGTGCCAGCAGACCTCTCCTCTCTTGCCCACTGCTCAGCTCAGCAGGGTATTTCAGTCTATCTGCCTGTTCTGCTCCCCACTCTGTCTCTAGTGAATCTTCTCACCCCACCCCCGGCACATCTGGCCTGCACCCCAGGTCTTGTATGAATAAATAGATCTCTAAAAAAAATTTGAAAAGCTAAAGACTCATCTGCTAAATTTAATTTTTTCTTGTAGATATAGGGACCTCCTACTTATTAAAACATTTCATTTTGTTGAAAATAGTAGCCAGATAATTTATTAATCTTTTCTTATGCAAGCTAGTTGTTTGAATTAATTTAAATTTTCATTGCAATAACTTACCTATTATTTGATCATCTTTGCCATTTTCTTAGAACCTTAAAAAAATTCACTCTATCTTTTTCAAAAGATAACTATTAAAACTAGGATAATGCTGTTTACCAAAGTGCTAAAGGACAGAGTTGGTTGTCTAATTAATGGGGAACCTTGCAGAATCATGCTCAGTAATGCTCAATGAGACTCATTTCATGTAAGCATTATCTGAAATCCTTATTAATCTGTTGATAACTTAAAACAAAATCACTAAGAAAAAGGATAAAGGCCACAAAACAGTAAGCTTGCTCAGCATCCCAAACAAGGCAGAGTGAAGGAAATATCTCTTTGTTCGGGAGGCAGAGGCAGAAGAAAGAAAGGCTAAGGCAGACACGCTTAAGGCCCACCACAAAACTCATCCACACATCAGCCAGGCCTCCTCCTGTAGAGCAGGAAGATGAGATGGGAAAATAATAGTTTCTATCTCACAGAGGTGCTTCGGGAATTAAATATATTGTAAATGTTAATATCAATTTTTTAATATTTACTATTATGTCATACAATCATAAAATAATATAATAAACATAACCTAATAATAACATTAAATTAAATAGGCTACTACATCAGTATATAAATATCAATATCTTCAATATAGTAAATTAATAGGGAAAACACTAAAAACAGCCTATGTGTTTGACAGATGTTAGATATGCTTATTTTTCTTTTTTTAAAATTAATTTATTTATTTGACATCAATTGTAATCCCCATGTATTCCCCATCACCATCTCACCAGTGCACCATCACCTCAGTCCCCTGTGCTCGTCTGCCCTCAGCAATCCCCCTCTCCTCTCCCCTCCCCTCCCTCCCCTCCCTCCCCTCCAAGTTATTTTTCTTTTTTTTTTAAAAAAGATTTATTTATTTATGCACAGAAGCACTGGGGTACAGGCCAGAGATATGGGGGGTGAGAGGATTCACCACAGAAAGTGGGGAGCAGAACAGGCAGATCAATGGAAGTACACTGCTGAGGGGAGCAGCGGGCACAGCAGGAGAGATCTGCCACACCATGTGGGTCCCTGCCCTGGCCGGCAGCAGGGATCGAACTCGTGCTGCAGTGGCTGCGTTTTGCTTCATAGTGCATTGCTTAACCCACTGCGCCACCAGGGAGGCCCTAAGTTATTTTTCTTTGTATTCCCAATACCTAGCACTGTGCCTGACACTTAGTAGGTGCCTAGTCAACGTTTATTCATTTGTTCTCTCAGCCATGTACCCAAACACTTTTGACTGCTAGAGGCACGTTATACCTTACCTACTCCTCAGAGGCTGTGAGGAAGGATTTTTTTTTTAAGATTTATTTATTTATACATACAAGAGCTGGGCTACAGGCCAGAGTCCAGGGAGGTGACAGGATTCACCAGAGACAGAATAGAGAGAAGAACAGGCAGACTGACTGAAACATACTGCTGAGGGGAGCAGCGGGCGAGGCAGAAGAGGTCTGCTACACCATGTGGGTCCCCTCCCTGGCTGGCGGCAGGAATCGAACTTGTGCTGCAGTGGCTGCAGTTTTTTTCATAGTGTGTTGCTTAACCCACTGCGCCACCAGGGAAGCCCCTGTGAGGAAGGATTTGTTCAGCACACTCAGCCTCTGGCCTCATCCCTCTCCGTGCTCTGAGGAAGGCTGGGTTCCCTAGCTGTTGTGACTGGGAAAAGCTGTGACAGGTGGTAGTGAGGTCACAGCCTGTCCCTTTCTGCTTTCCTCTCTTGGCCACATAGTTGTTCTTCTAAGAGACAAGTCCTATGAAGGGCTTGTCCCCTAGGTGATTTTGTGGAGTTTTCCAGTGGCGCAGAGAACAGGTGAATGGTGTAGCCTGACTTGGGGTTCTGTGGAGGGCGCCTGCATTGCTGCACATTGAAGACTATTTTTCGACAACTCTATTGATCATAAAACTGATATTTTGATGTCTAGCTGATATCCAGATCTCTCAGTAAGTTCGAAACACAGGCAGAGAAAAGAGAAATTTTACTTATGAATTCCCCCTTCAAGCCCCGACATCACCTGAACACTTTTGTGGTGAGTACTCAGGAAGAGGCGGTGAAGGTCTGAAGCAGGAATCGGAGTGAGCACCAAGAAGACAGGGTAGAGATCTCCCAGTTAAAGGACAGAAAATCTCATAGCAGGGTGGGCATGCAGGTAAGGGAGCTTGAAAGAGGTTTGGGGGGATAGACTGAGAGAATGAGGGGTACAGAGCAAATGAGGGCTGGTGCAGGCAGGCTGGGCCACTGAGTTCTATGGGCAGCAGAGATGCCACAGGAAAACTTTGCGTCTTGAATCATCCCTGTAGCTGATTTGTGGAAAACAGATTGTAGGAAACCAAAGAGGACATGGATAGACCAGCAGGAGTCCAATCTAGAGGATTTATGATTACTGCAAGGATCTGAGGTGGTGGGGTAGGAGAGGACATATTTGGTTAATATTTAGGAAGCAAACTTGCCAAAACTTGATGATAGATGGGTGGTAAGAGAAATGGAAATGTCAAAATAAGCCCTGGGTTTTTAGTTTGCATAGTTGAGTGGATGGGAAGCCTCACTAAGTGCATGAACAAAAGCAAAACAAAACAAAAAACCCAAAATCAGCATTTGAGAGCAAGAACATGAGTTCAGTTTTGATGTTTGGCCTGTGTTGCCTCGAAAAATCAAAGTGAAGATGTTCAGTAGCCATTGGATATAGAGATCTGGGGTCAAAGAAGAGAGTTAGACTGAAGCTGTTTTTATGAACTCACATTAAAAATATGTATTGATGGGCCTCCCTGGTGACGCAGTGGGTTGGGCGGTGCACTATGAGGCGGACCGCGGCCTCTGCGGCATGAGTTCAATCCCAGCCTCCAGCCAGGGAGGTGACCCACATGGCGCAGCAGACCTATCCTGCTGTGCCTGCTGCTCCCCTCAGCAGTGTACTTCAGTCGATCTGCCTGTTCTGCTCCCCGCTCTCTGTGGTGACTCCTCTCACCCCCCACACTTCTGGCCTGTACCCCAGCTCTTGTATGCATAAATAAATAAATCTTTAAAAAAATATATGTATTGAAATATAGGGGACCCATACAAGGAATCAAGGAAAAAAATAATAATAACAATAAAAAATGTAGCACAACAAAACAAAAATAAACAGACAACTATAAATGGAAGACATTCTGCAGGGGAGAGGGAGGGATAGGGATCAAAACTAGGGCGGGAAGAGCACAAGGGACTATGGTGATGGTGCAGGGGTGAATTGGTGGTGGGAATTCTATGGGGACTACACCTAGAAAAGAAAGCAAGCATTATTAAAACAAAACAAAACAATGACGTAAATATATATATATATATAAATAAATAAATTATTAAAACAACAAAAAAGTAGTCTCCTCCCCTTTCCTTTCTCTTCTTCCTTTCTCTCGCTTACACTTATATATAAGAATTAAAATGACTCCCTTTTTCTCTCCTTCCCACGTCTCTCTGTCTCCACATATATACAGGTATGCAGATGGGTATATTGATGTAAGTAGTGAATTTAGGCAGTCATTAAATTAAAGTTATATCTAGCAATTGAAGACAAACATATGGTGACACCACCCAGGGACAGATTGTAGACAGATGAAGAGAGGGTGTTCCAAGACTGAGCCAACAAGCAGAGGTCAGATGCAGGAGAAGCAACCCACAAACCAGACAGAGAAGAAGCAGTGCAAGAGGTGGGAGGAAAAGCAGCAGAGAATGTGCAGCCAAGAGAGAGTGTCCAAAGAGAATGTTGGTGATCAATGGATGAATGGATGATCAATGGGCATCATTCCTCCTCAATTTTATCCCTCTTTACTCAGGTTCTCAGAGATCACTCTAAGTCTAGCTCACCTATGCTGGAAAATACCTTGCCTCCCAAGCTGTGTGCTCAATGCTCAGCAAACACCAACTCTATTAAAATATCCTGGGGTTTACTTAACATTACTTCCTCCACTCTAGGGAAGAAACGAACTCTTGAGGCTCTTAGGCAGGGCTTCCAAGGGGCAAATGATAGATGGAAACTGAACGAGCTCCAAAGCACCAGAAATCTGACGGTCTCCTCCAACAGGACGGGAATAGGGAGAGAAAATGGTTTGCAAATATTCTGCTTTTCATTTAAGAGCTTGGATTTTAGAGGCTATGTTGCTCCAAATGCTATAACAATTGCAGCCCTTCAGTGCCTGCCCATCAAGTATGTCCCAGTACCAAGAGCTGATGACCAAAGGCAAGTGTCATCAGTGGGGAGAGGCACCTGGAGGGAGCGGGCAGGTGGAATGGAATCTACTTACCTTTTCCCAGCATGTCTTCAGGACATCTGTGAGGAATATGAGTAAGAATCAGGTAAAAGCCTGCTTACTCCCTTCTGCTTGTTTTTGGCCCCGAGGCTTTAGCTGCAGCTATCAATGCAATTAGTTATAAGCTTCCCGAGAACTGAATTTTGTTTTGCTCACTGTCATCACAATGCTTTATCCAGAGTAAAGGCCCAGTAAGTGTGTGTTCTGGGAATGAGAGATCATCTTCACCAGTTCTTATTAAAAGGAAATACATTGTCATACACAGGGTCACTGCCAGGAACACAAATAGGAAATGTCAGGAATTGCTTCCCAGAGCCCTGGATCTTCTCTCTTATGCCTCCTGTTTGCCCAGCTGCGTAAATGACAGAGTTTGATGCCCTCTTATGTTGACGTCACAACAACTAATGAGAAGCAGACATCAAACCACAGATAGGGAAGATCTGGCACAGTTTTGGACCCAGTAGATACTCAGTAAATGCTTTTGACTCACCTTGAACATTATTCAAATCCACAGTGCCTGCCGTTTTGCCTCCTGGGGTACATCATGAATTAGTTAGGACACTCGTGCTTACTGCTTTGCTTGCCACAGCTCCTGAGGACTAATACATTCCTGAAAGCTGGAAAAAGGCCAATATCATGCCTTTCTGAATGAAGGATGAAAGGGATGACCTTGAAAATGATTAAGCTTGCAGCAATACCCTGAAAAGTAGTGCAATAAATCAGCTAAATATCAGTTTAGAAATGCTGAGCAGAGAACAAAGCATAAGGTACAATTTTGTAATAAATGGTCCTTGTCTGACTCATCTAATTTCCTTCTAGGCAGATGGGTAAGTCAGGTTGAAGGAAAGTGAACGATAAATTAAACAATTTTTAACCCATCAAATACTTTCATTTTGTGTTGCATAACAATTTAAAATGAAAAAAGAAAATTCTAGGCAGTTATGTTGCTAGGAGGATTATACTCTAAGAAGAATCACTGTCAATCACATAACAAATGTGATCATAAAGGAGTCGTGTAGATACTGGCTCTAAATTCATTTATGCAAAACACATTTACTATTTTCTAAGCACTGTTGTAGACACAGTGAGGACACAGCACTGAACAAAACAGATTAAATCCTTGTTGCATGGAACTTATGTTCTAGAGCTGGAAGAGAAAATGTACGTATGGTATGTTAAATAATATTTAAAGTTAAGAAGAAAAAATGAGCAACAGGCAAGGGACAAAAAGTGTGGGTGGAGGGGTTATAATTTTAGATAGAATGGCTATTGGATGACCTTATATTTTGTCTAAAGATTTGAGATAGGTGGATGTATGAGTCATCAGATGTTTGGAGAAGAACATTTCTGATGTAAAAATAACATGGACAAAGGCTCTGAGGCAGAAAACATGTTTGATGTTTTGCAATGAGGCTGCCATAGAGTGAATAGGAGTTGAGGTAGCAGGGGTCAGAGCGTTCTCAGCAAGGACTACTGGATGTTTAGTACCGGGTAGCTCTTTGCACCTGGGGGAAATTCTCTGTCATATAAATCTAGCTAGGGGGCCAGAATGCCCTCAGCCCCAACCTTTGAAATGGCAGTGTGCCTCTCCCCTCTCCTTGGTTTAAGAGGGAGCAAGTAGACTTGAACAGTTGGTTGCTCCTACTCATGACTTGGAGCCATAAGGGAAAGACTGAAAGCCTCAGATTGGGCACAGTGGAGCCTGTGACAGTAGGGGCCACAGTCCAGTGTGTGTAGCACCAGCAGCAGAGCCCGATCCAGTGTCCTCATGGTGTCTCCATGGAATGTCTTCCTGCTCAGCCTTCCTGAGGTCCTGGTGCTCTAATCTTCCTTTCTTCTGTAAACGTAACTGACAAGCCAATGAAAACCCCCTTTTCACTTCAGTTAGACAGAATCACTTCTTGTGCCTTGGAACTGAAAATTCTGATAGCAGGGATTATAATTCAAAACAACCTTTACCAGGTAACACACGGATTAGAAAGGAGACAGGCAGACAGACAGGGAGAAAACAAACTAATACTAGATTCATTACTCCTGGCCATAACTGGGACTTATAGGGCTTATCAGCCAACATAAAATATATCTGTACAGTGTCATAACTCGTGTTTCCAAAGATGGTTGCAATACCTCCCACTGCACATGCCATTTTGCATTGTTTCCTTGCCACTCTCCCAAGAAGAGGTGCAGCTATTTCCTTTTCCCTTTAATCTGTGCGGGTTGTGTGATCTGTTCTAACCAGTAAAATGTCACAGAAATGATGCTCAATTTCCAGGGTTGATCCTCCACCTTAGAAGCCAGTTGTCCTGTAAGAAGTCCCACTACCCTGGGAAACACCAGGGAAGAGAGGGCTGAAGACAGCTCGGACTTTCCCACCTCAACTAAACTCACCATTGAATGAGCCCAGTCAGTGTCATATGGAGCAGAAGGACCGCTCAGATTATCCTTAAGGTCATCAGCAAATACAATGGCTGTTGTTTGAATCTACTAAACTGGGTTGTTGTTTGTTACATAGCCATGGATAACTGAAGCATGCAAATACAGTCACAACACAAATTTTTAATTAAGTACTTAATTGAATGAGGCTTCAGTCAGGAGGTTTACAAAGACAGCTGTCTGTGTGTGTGTGTGTGTGTGTGTGTGTTAGGGGAAGTTCAAGGAGATTCAATTTGGGAAAATTGAAGGAGAAGAAAGAATCAATCATCTACCACCTCCGTGTACAAATGGTAAAAACACATTTACTGATTTTCTCATGAATGCATCACCGAGTAGCTAGAACTGGCCACGGAAAGCTTGTGTCAGGAAATAAACATACATGGGAACTACAGTTAATTTAAATTTATTGCCTAGTAAATATCACACATGTAATAGAGAAGTTCATTCACTTTAGGCTCCCTAATCTGATGACTGTTGAAATGGGAAGAGGTAGAGTGAGTTCATTGGAGAGAGCTCCAGAAGCCGATAAAATAGATATGATACCATTACCAGAGACTAAAAAAGGGTGAGGAAAGCTAAAGTTCAAAATAAAGATTTGTGAAAAGTGCTCATACATGGATTTGAAACTGATAGTCCCTTCTAATTTAGACCTCGAATTCTACCTACATGCTTGTCTTTTTTTCTCCTAAATCAGAAAAAGATCTTCAAAAAGATCTTGGAAAACATAAAATTCAACATGTAAAGAAATAAAGGAGATTAGAGGATCTAACTGCTTTAAATGAGTCTAGGTCTCGAAACCCAAGCAAGGTTTGACAGAAGGTACCATGGCCTCACTGAGTGTCCTTAGTTGGTCTAGAAGCCCTGGAGGTCCAGCCTTCCTGCATCTGATGGATTTGATCTTGAACCCAGTCATCATTTAGGCTGGACAGCTTTATAAAACCTTCACTGCATTCCACCTCTCACCACCCAAGTCCTAATAAACCTTCACTAAGTTCTAGTAGTATTCAGTTGGTCCTTTCCAAACCTGCAGCACATGTCATGCCAGAGGGCTCTCCTCACTAAGCAACCCTGCCAACCAACTGCATGGATGGGGGAAATGGATGGAATTCCCCTTTGGTCAAATAGAACACTAGTCTCCACAGGGGCAGGTATGTACAGGATAAACACACAGAATCCCACACAAGTCTGTTCTGTACTGTCAGACTCTGGAACGAGCAGGGTCTTGACATTGATGCATGATGTCTTCCCCCAAAGGCTAGTGGTGATCTAGTTGTAGATTGACAAGCTGAGGCCTTCTCCTTTTTGTGAACCTTTCCTGAATACAATATGTCAGGATCCCAAATAATATTAAAGTATTACTGATCATCAAAATTACCAAAATGATCTCTTTTTCCCAAAGGGAGCCCCAGAATGCTGCTTCATCCAAATGACCTTAGCAAAAACTGCGAAGTTTACACATGCACTGTCTGCTCCCTAAAATGAACTCATACTCTGCTATATTGTCCAACATTCTTATGGACAAATGCCCAGAAATGAACTCATAAAGTTAAGTAACTTCTTCAGGTCATTGATCTATGGTCTAACTTAAATTTATCCTTTAGCAAATGTCATGTATCAGTTAGCTCATAGATTAAAAGGAATGCTCTCTGAAATAAATTGTAAGTCAAAATGTTAAAAGAATTATGCACTGAGTCAGATAGCATCATATCAAAACTAAATGTGCATCATTATAAGAATTATTTGCAAAGATTGGAAGCAACTCAAATGTCTATCACTAAAGCTTTGATTAAATCAGTTATGATACATCTACATGCTAGAATACTATCTCTATAGCTGTATAAAAGAATTAGGAGGCAAGTTAGGAACAAGTAAGGAAATTTACCAAAAATGTTAAGTTATAAGAGGTTGATTTGTAAAAAAAGTATGTCATGTTTTGGTAGAGAAGGGAGAAATATAAGAATTTATATTTGTGATTTGCTGGTATATACATTAAATAACTCTGAAACTAAGTATATGTAAGAAACTTAAAATATTGGTTACATATGGAAAGTAGGAATTGGGTAATGAAGACATGGCCTGAGGTGGGGGAAACATTTCACTATATAACTTTTTATACATCTTAGTACTTTTTAAAAAAGATTTTTTATTTATTTATGCATACAAGAGCTGGGGTACAGGCTAGAGATGCAGAGGGTGAGAGGATTCACTTAGAGACAGAGTGGGGAGCAGAACAGGCAGATGGAAATACACTGCTGAGGGGATCAGCTCCGGGGATAGATTTTGTGTCCAGTGGCTGCAGATAGCTTCATAGTGCTGAGACTTAACCCCTTGTGCCACCAGGGAGAACCCAAACTAATTTCTTAATAGAATTAAATTCTTAAAAAATTGTTAATGCTTCTGAATTGTTTTAGGAAGTCTATGCCCAGTTCCCAACAGTGAAAATTGCAAAGTATAGCACCACTATCTGAGTTCACTACGATTGTCAATTTCAAAATTTATAGCTTTTTATGCTACTTTCCTTACAGGGAAACCTCTCACTGCTTCCAATTTGTACCTTTGATTTGATGATGATCATCTTCCCACAACATATGAGAATGAATCCAATCAGGCCTTTGAAGCTGTTCAAAGTAGATGAAGAACAGACACTGCCAAGAATCACAGAAGTTGATAGTTAGAAGAATAATGGTTCTGTTTAGATGACTGGTGCTACAATTTCAGTATTGTTATATGGTAGTTCTTGGATCCATTATCAAAATTAATCATATTTTAAGACTTTTACTGTCTAAGCTGTCCTCTTGATGCTCCCAGTGGTCCCTCCCATGGATATTCACGCCTTATATGTGGGCTGCTGTGGGCTTTTACTGTGCCAATCACATGAATCCCACACACTCCGTAACAAGTCTGTCACCTGCCTTCTTGCTTTATCCTTAGCTTCCGTCACTTTACAAGATCCAGGCAGGCAATATAGTTGAGTGATAGAAAGAATAAGTGAATATTGATGAGTATAGTTTAATTGCATTCTCCAAAAATACTTATCAACAGATAAAATATTCAATGTGCTTAAATTTTAAATTCACATGTAAGCCGGTTTCCCCTCTCTATTTGTAAAAATACCAAAGACAGTGTTTTATCTTGTTTTTTTTTTTTTTCAAAAGAGAATGTAGCTTTAATAGTGATTCCAGCATACTCTCATTTTTATTCAACCATATTAAGAAAAGTAGAGGAAGATAAACTTGATCTTCAAACAGATTTCAGGAGCAGCAATAAATAAAGCACCAAGATCTCACAACTGTTTGCCAAATGATTGTCAGTAATATAACTGTTCTATGGTTCCTCAATTTTTTTTATTGAGGTATGATTGACATATGAAAACTGTAAATCTTTAATGTATACACCCTAATGAGTTCGAAGGTAAATATATACCTATGAACACATTGCCATAAACAATGTCCTAAGGGTAACTGTCTCTTTTCCCGTTTCTTTCGTGAAAAGAGCATTTAACATAAGATGTATCCTCTTCAGTTTTGAAGTGCCTAGCACAATCTTGTTAACCATTCTATGAACTAGATCTGTAGGACTTGATCACCTTCATACCTGAAACTATGTACCCTTTGACCAAAACCTTCCAGATTCGCCTACTATTCTGCTGGTGGTAACACTAGAGCTTGGCAGATGAGGAGCTCAGAAAGCAAACGGGTGGGTGGGAGGGCTGTTTGTAGGGTCTTCTGACCAATGGTATTGTGCTTCTATTCAGCATGAGATGAGGATGCTATGGAAGAGACGGAACATGGAATGAGGAGGAAACAATCAAAGGATAGACTTGATGGGACAGACTGCCATGCCTGGAGGAGTGTTGACTGTGGAGAGAAGTTGATGGCCATGATAGTGGAGGAGAAGAGCTTGGGTTTGGGAGGCAGTGGGATGCTGAGAGGTGACTGGACTTCAAACCTTTTATGATTAGGATTTTTTTGGAAATAATGATCATTGTATTTTAACATAGAACTTTCAAATGTGCGTCATTGAAAACCAACCTGTGTATTATTTATTACATCAAGTTCAACTGTAAAAGTTCATTTCTATCTTTCATTATACAGTTATCGCCTTTGACCTGATTTACCTACCCCCCTCCTCTTTTGCTAACTACCAAATGGTGTAGAGATATTCTGATGGTGGAACCAGTTATAGGATGGCAGCTTTCTGAGGAGGCTGGCCTCTGTACTAGAGTAGGATAATTCTATGATAATTCAGGGAAAAATATGAAGCAATAAATTTGGTTTTTTAAGCACTCAGTGACTCTCTAGAGAACATGGAAGCAGATCCTCCCTAGTTGTGCCTCAGAGGAGGCCCCAGCCCTGACTGACACTTGAATTGTAGCAAGACCCTGGAGCAGAGGACCCAGCTAGCTGTGCTCCTTGGAGTGCCTTTGTCTTCAGACCTAGAACTTTAGGATCTTTTTCTTTTTCCCTTTTCTACCTATGAAAAATCTCTTCCTACAGAAGAATCTATAGAACTTGTTCCCAGTAAGATAATTAATAATTATTATCTTATATTATCTTAAGATAATGAATAATTAATGGAAGAAAAATCAATATCATTTCTTTATGCGAACAATATGCATCTAGAAAATATATAGTAGAAAAAGAAGACACATTTCATAGCAGCAAAAAAAGCTATTAAAACATCCAGAAATAAACAATACATGAGAGCCATATGGGAAAAAATTAAAATCTAATAATGGACAGAAAACAAGATCTATTCAGATCATTTATTCAAATGGAATAAATTTATTCAAACGCTCATGAACAGAATGCCTCAATGTTATGTAGATGCAGATTCTCTCCAAATCTATAAATTAAATTC
Source organism: Galemys pyrenaicus (assembly GCA_019455555.1). Classification (NCBI taxonomy): domain Eukaryota; kingdom Metazoa; phylum Chordata; class Mammalia; order Eulipotyphla; family Talpidae; genus Galemys; species Galemys pyrenaicus. The sequence goes on along the minus strand of JAGFMF010011644.1, from coordinate 1,502,056 downwards.
AACCTCTATCAAAATGACAGGTTTATTATTATTATTATTATTCAGCTTTTTGAGAAACACTGAAAACTTATAAAATTTATTTGGAAAAACAAGTTTTGATTTTGAAAAAGAAAGGCAAAGAGGAGGTATTTAAGACATACTACTAAGACATGATAATTCAAACATTATGGTATTGGTTCAAGAACAGGCAAATGGACAATTGGAACAAAATAACAGATGACTCAGAGACAGAACAGAATTTAGATTAGAAGCTGGTCCCACATATTAGTATAGGAAAAGATGGAATATTTACTCTATGTATTAATTGGCTTACTATATTGAGAAAAATAAAACTGAATTTCCACCTATGGCATGCACAAATTTGGTTCCAACTGGGTTGAGACATCTTTTCAAAACTATCATGAAGTCTATAGAAAAAATGATATAGATCATTGTGACCTATCGTTAAGATGCAAACAGCACAAATCATGAGCTGAAACAAGATTCCCTTGACATTATTGAGGTTGCCCTTTCTGCTCACCGCTTCATTTGTGCAGTGCTGGGCCTCCAGTCACTCATGGGCAAGTTCAGGAGCTGTTCAGAATAGTCCATGCTGCAATGCATGAACTCACTCCTACAGACTCAGGCAGCCCTTACCAATTCTTTATCTGCGACAGACTGGAGGTTAGAGAGCTAAGACCCTCTACAGCAAACTGACTTAAAACAGCCACGTGAACATGGAAGCAAATCCATCCCCAGAGGAGCCTCAGGCGGGACCAACCCTGGCTGACTCTTGGATTGCAGCATCGTGGAAGGCCCTGGAGCAGAGGACCCAGCTAGCCTGTGCCTGGATTCCTGACCCACAGAAACTTGAGGTTTTAGTTCACTAAATTTGTGGTGCTTTGTTATGTAGCAATAACTAGCTACTAAACAAATACATATGGGAACAGTTTTGGGTTAAGGTAGCATTGCAGATCAATAGGTGAGGATTGATTATTCAATAAACTGCATTGGAACAACTGGATAGCTATCTGGAGAAAGATGGAGCCCTGTTCATCCCACCACTACAATAAATTACAGCCGGCTCACAGATTTAAGTTCTAAACAAAATAATCTTAGGTTAGAAGATATGGAGGAAATGTTCATAACTTCAAGGGAAATACTGTCTAAATTACTAAACTTTCTAAGGGCCAGGATGCAAAAATTAACTCAACAGCATAAGATTATAGAGTTCTGTATGAAATAACCATTATGAATATGGAGAGAAGAAAAAAACAAGTCAGAAAAAATTTCCTATCTATACACTGACAAAAGGCTATTTTTCTTAATAGATACAAATTCAATGAATCAAACAAGCAATGCAATAGAGACTGGTCAGACAACAGTTTACAGAACAGAAAAATACCAATGGCTCTTAAACCCAGATAAAGACACTCAACTTCACTTGAATTAAGAAGAAACAAAATTAAAATTACAATTGATAACCTATCATTTTGCAAGGTTAAAAAAATAGTTGGATAATCATGTACTAAGGAATAAGGGAAAAGATACTCTCATGCATGTGAGTATGAGTGTAATTTATATGGAGTGCAATTTGACAAAATAACTATCAAAACATGACCTCGCAGTAGAAATTATCTGCCTGTGATATCTGTTCAAAGGTAGCCACTGAAGCACAGTTTGCAGTTGGAAAGGATGGAAATAACCAACATGTGTATTTATAAGTTACTATTTAAATATCTGGTTAAAATGAACAAATAAGCAGTGGTGCTTTATTTGTACTGATAGGTAAGTTTCCAAGGCTGTTCTAAACAAAGAATGGGAGCTTGTGTAATGTATACTATTAGTACAAAAATTTACATCTATCAGACATGCTTGTCCATGCAAAGAACTCTTCTGGAACAATACACAAGGAACAAGTTAACAGTGCTTGCTTTCAGGTTGGAGAACAAGGTGGCTGGGAGGGCAGACAGGAGGACACTTACCTCTTGGTCTATAGTTTTAAAAATATTTTGGATAAATTTCATGAATGTAGCTTCCATTCATAGTTATTATTAATAAAAATTTAAAAGAATATTATTTTGACACCCAAATGCTCTCTCCAGGATTTAAAAGGAATCTGTACTTTCCGGCAGAGAGAAAGAATCGGTGAACGCCCCCTCTGTTGGCATAAAAAGAACATCCGCTGCATTTCTTTTTCATCCACTGCATTTTTAACACGGATCTTAAAATAGTGTATCACAAAGCTCAGAGGACACAGCCCTTTATAACTGTTGGTTAGAGGACTCTCAGGAATCATTTCCCAAAAACCAACATGCAATCCACTGTATTTAAAGGTTGTTTTCCCTGTGAAACTGTTTATGGAGAGCTGAAGGCCCCATGCAAAGCGGGTGGGGGAGCTTCAGAGGAAGAGTCTCTTCCTCATTGTTTCCTTTCCCCATTCCTGCCAGGCTGCCACTAATCTTCCCCAAGTCTAGCCTTTGACTCAAGCTCTGCAGCTGCCTCAACTGACCCCTCCTCCCTCCTTCCCTCTGAACAGCCCTTTCTGGCATCTCTGAAGCTGTGACTCATTGCAAATGCTTTGCATTCCTGGATGTTCTGCAGGGTTTTGGGTCTCCCCTGTGGCTCAAAGCACTAGGCAAGTTGAAGGGGAGAAGACAAAGAGGCCCCACAGCTGCCAAAATATTTTGAGGATGAGGGGAAAACTGTTAGGAAAACTGAAAAGGTTTTGTGTGGACCCAGCCAGCCGCTCCCAGGCCTGGGCCTGCTGGTAACTTGAGCAGGGTTGGGGGTGCTGTGGAGGCCAAGTCAGGGGCTTGTCAGAGTTCCAGTGAGGTCCATTCACACATCCAGAAGCACCACACACCATCTGGACACTATCTCCATCTGTCTGGGAGGGACTGGGATGAAGCTGCTCTGGAAAGCAGAAACGTGTATCTCATCCAGAAATGTTTGTCTCAAATATTAGTTTACCTTTCATTCACTAGAGTGATCTTATTGCTTATCCTGCCTCCCCACCACTGCAGCTGTCTACAATTTAAGTTTACAGTCTGGTCAACTGATATCTATTTTTTTTTTTAAAGATTTACTTTTATTGGGGCCTCCCTGGTGGCGCAATGGGTTAAGCAACACACTATGAAGCAAACCGCAGCCACTGCAGCACGAGTTCGATCCCTGCCGCCAGCCAGGGAGGGGACCCACATGGTGCAGCAGACCTCTCCTGCCTCACCCTCCAACTGCTCTCCTCAGCAGTGTGTTTCGGTTAATTTGCCTGTTTTTTTCTCTACTCTGTCTCAGGTGGATCTTCTCACCCCCCACACAAGAACTGGGGTACAGACCAGAGTAGGGGTAAGAGGATTCACCAGACACAGAGTAGGGAACAGAAGAGACACATAGACTGAAATATACTGTTGAGGGGAGCAGTGGGTGAGACAGGAGAGATCTGCTCCACTGTGTGGATTACCTCCCTGAATGGGGATTGAACTTGTGCTGTAGCGGCTGCCCATAACTTCAGAGTACTGAGATTTAACCTCTTGTACTACCAGGGAGGCCCCAACTAACATTTAGTTTTGAAACAGTAGTGAGATTTTGTTGTTGTTGTTTTTAGATTAAATTTTTTCCTGTTTTAATTATGAAATAATTGATTATCCTCACTGTAAGTTTAAGATGTAAAGCATGATGGATTGATTTATATATATTGTGAAACTATTAGTATAATAGGTTCAGCTAATGTCAATCTTCTCATAGAGATACAAAATAAGAGAAGAATATATAACAAAGCAAAAAATTTCTCCTGGTGATGAGAACTCTTAGGATTTACTTTCCTAAAACCTTTTCCATATATCACACAGCAGCATTAGCTATAGTTATGTTGTATATCACACTCTCAACACTTATAACTGGAAATTTGTACCTTGGTTATCTTTCTCCAGTTCCCTTCCTCCCCAACTTCACCTCAGATAATTAGACATATGGTCTCTTTTTTCATGAATTTTTAAATATTCTACATATAAGTGAGAAGCTACTATAATTGGTTTTTGTTTTTTTTCTGTATGACTTATTTCACTTAGCACAATGCCCTCAAGTTCCATTTATGGTGTCACAAACAATAGGATTCCCTTTTATATGGCTGAGTAATATTCCACTATAGGTACAAACATCATCATTTCTTCATTCATCAATTGACACTTAGGATATTTCTATGTCTAGCTATTGTAAATAATGCTGCTATGAACACAGGGTGGGATTACCTCTTGTACATAGTATTTTTATTTTCTTTGGATACATACCCAGAAGTGGAATTGTTGGATCATGTGGCAGTTCTTTTTCTTTTTTCATTTGAGGAGTCTTGTAGTGGCAGGAAAGGTGGCACACTGGGCAGGTTCGGGATGGTTCTGGGCAGATGGGTCAAGGAAGGAGAGTCTTGGAGCCCTCGGTGGCTTTTCATGCTTTTATTAGTAGAGGTGGCCAGGTACATGGCAGGCATGGGTGCCGGGGGCCAGGTGACTGGCAGGCCTCCAAGCCCCCCTGAGCATCTCAGTCTCTCAGCTGCTCTCAGCTGCTGCTCCAGTTGGTCAGTAATCTCGGTCCTGGCGTCCTCATGACGCCGCCCATTTATGCCCGTGTCAAACTCAGGTGCGCCCACTGCACATGCCCACCCTGGAATGCTCGCAGCACCACAGGTGTCCATCATCAGTGGTGGGAGGGTGGAAAGACCTGATTTCTCTAACCCTACAAGTCTCCATACTGTAGTGGCTGTACTAATTACATTCCCCAACAGTGCACAACAGCTCCCTCTTCCTCACATCCTCTTCAACATTTGCTACCTCTTGTCTTTCTGAAGCTAGCCATTGTAATAGGTGTCAGGTGACATCTTTTATTTGCATTTCCCTAATGACTAGTAAATAGAGCATCATTTCTTACTGTTGGTTTTTCATATATCTTCTTTGGGATTCTTTCTTTCTTAAAACCGTGGAACCCTATGTTGAGGTCTTTATGCAAAAGAACTAACTATGAAACTGTCCAGGTTAGTTAAATTAGAGATTAGTGGGAGCTGGGGGAAGGCAAAGTCTTGCTCACCCACTTTCACCTTTCTTTCCTGCTCTTCTTGTATACTCCAGTGGAGCATCATTTAAAAAACTTTTAAATAAAGGTTATTAAAGTAAATTTACATAAAATAAAAGATCACCATTTTAAGTAATTAGTGTGATTACTTTTGGTATATATTATGTAAAGCATAAAAATATTAGCTTAGTAAATATGAATCCAGTGAAATAACTACATTATTATTTTAGGGAGGGTCAACAGTACTTAGCATTCACCTACAATGTCCTAACCTCATAGCTGTGGTATTAGCATATGTTAAGGCTCTTTTACTAGCAAATAAATTATAATATTTAATTTAGTTTCACTTGCACCTTATAGAAGAAAACAACTTGGATTTAACAGAAAACAAACTGAAGTGAAATGGAAAGAACTGCTAGATTTCCAACAGATTTTCTTTTTTATGAGACATATTAGCTCCTAAAGATCTCTTTAAGATTAAGAAAAGATTTTGAAGATTACTGTAGTGGCAGGAAAGGGGGCGGCACAGGAGCAGGGTTCCGGATGGTTCTGGGCAGACGGGTCAGGGAAGGAGAGTCTTGGAGCTCTTGGTGGCTTTTCATGCTTTTATTAGTAGAGGTGGCCAGGTACATGGCAGGCAGGGGTGCCGGGGGCTGGGAGGCTGACAGGCCTTCCAGCCTCCGGTGCATCTCACCCTCTCAGGTGCTTTCTACTCTCTCTGCTGCTGCTCATCAGTACTGGTCGGTTCTGTCGGTCGGTCCTCGCAGTTCTGGCGTCCTCATGAAGCCGCCCATTTATGCCCGTGTCCAACACAGGTGCACCCACTTGCGCATGCCCACCCTGGAATGCTCACAGCACCGCAGGTGTCCATGATCACAGTGGTGGGATGGTGGAAATACCTGATCAACCTTTACCCTACAATCACTATGAGTTTTTGAATTACATGTTTCAATGCATTAATTGACCCCTTCTATAAAAGATGGGGATAATAACATTCTCAAACATTCTTCCATTTTCACCTCCTCTCCCCAAAATTTATATTATTTTACATTGACAACCTTGTAACATTCCTTCCTAACTAGTTTTGTACTTATGTTATCTTTCCCTTATTTTCTTTCAGTTAATTCTGCTTTTTTCTTCTTTTTTAACATAGGGTATTTTAGTGCTTGTTTTACTTAATTCATGATCTTGAAGTATTTTGTGATATAAAGCACTTATAGGCAATTCCTTTGTTTCTTGGGTTATTCTAAGTTGAGTCCTTTATTTATCATGCTATACCTTTTTCTTTGAAGTGTTAAAAAAAAGGTATACTTGTAAAATTACTTTATAATTATTTTTTTGATTCTGTATTTTCTACTTTCTATTTGTTTTGAACCAGGACTTTTTCCTCTAAAAAAACATGAAATGAATTTAATATAGTTTGTTTTCCTCTTTTTGCTAGTTTGAAGGTTAAAAATTGTGTGTCTTCACACTTTTCTGTGACCTGCGGTGATGGCAGGCATGAAGGAGACAGACACGAACAGGGCAACATGTAGTCTTAGAATATTTTGCTCCGCTTTTCTGAAATCTTGTTAATATACTGCACCATTTGTATTTTACCCAGTTGGAGTCTGTAAACTCTTCATGGGGTGGGGTTGGGGGAGGAAAATTTTGTATTTCAGGTTATTCACATTCAGGATTAGTTGGGACTTATAATTATTAATAGATGTGGTTCAAGAGCCTTACTTGGTCATTAGTTATTGAAATTTACAACATTTGGTGAAGTCCCTTCTCTTTATTTGATAATTGACATCACAGGCAAATATTTGTTTCATTACTTAAAAAAGCTAGGTGTTCATTTTATTAGGCATTGGGGTGTTTTTATACCAGGATGTCTCTAATAACCTCCATTTTTTAAATGTTAAAGATAATATTATATTAATGAAATCAAACTTACAGAAAAGTGGCAAGAATAACTTTCTAAGTCAACTGAAAGAAAACTGCCCTGAACTTACTTCTTTAATGTGATAAGGAAGGTTTCCCTTAAACACAGTCTTGTAAGATGAGAGGAAAATCAATTTAATTTTTTTTTAAAGATTTATTTCTTTATGCAGACAAGCACTGGGTACAGGCCAGAAGTGTGAGGTGGGGATGAGAGGATTCACCACAGAGAACGGGGAGCAGAACAGGCAGATCAACAGAAGTACACTGCTGAGGGGAGCAGCGGGCACAGCAGGAGAGGTCTGCTGCACTATGTGGGTCCCCTCCCTGGCCGGCAGCAGGGATTGAACTTGTGCTGCAGTGGCTGAGGTTTGCTTCATAGTGTATTGCTTAACCCACTGAGCCACCAGGGAGGCCCCCAATTTAATTTTTAATTATAGTTTATTGAGTAAAAAGGAAAAAGAATTTAAAAATACTACAAACTTAATATTTATCTCCCAAAGTTCATTAGTTTACTTTTTAATTCCTATTAACTTTGAGACATAAAAAAAATTATTTTAAAACCTTCTTGTCTGACCTTATTATGTCCATGTCTTTGGTGACTACATTTTAATTAACAAATTGAAAGGTTAAATGGATTAATAGATAAGGATACAGGTGGAGACCTGGTACATCTAAATTTTAGCAAGACATCTGATAAAACCTTCCCAATACCTGTTACTAGTGTGGGAAGTGGAGTTGTATCTATGGGGTGATAAGGTAACTAGGAGAACCATAGCTGGTTGAACAACCATTTCTTAAAGATTAATGTGTGGTCTTCAAACCAGAGGGGAGTGCATCTACCAGACCCCATCTTATCCCATCTTTTGACTGAGGCTAGAGAAAGACAGAGTCGTTTAGAAAGTGGGTAGCAGGGGCTTCCCTGGTGGTGCAATGGGTTAAGCAACGCACTATAAAGCCACTGCAGCACAAGTTTGATCCCTGCCTCCCGCCAGGGAGGGGACCCACGTGGTGCAGCAGACCTCTCCTGCCTGGCCTGCTGCTCCCCTCAGCAGTGCGTTTCGGTCAGTCTGCCTGTTCTGTTCCCCACTCTATCTCTGGTGGATCCTCTCATCTCCCACACCTCTGGCCTGTACCCCAGTGCTTGTATGCATAAATAAATACATCTTTAAAATTAAAAAAAGAAAGTGGGTAGCAGCAGAAACCTTTGCTTTGTGACTTGAAAAATACTGTTCTCAAGTTTTGAACCCAAATTAACAAAATGAAGATTTATAGACTGTAGCTATTTATAAAATGGGTTGCTCAATATCCTAAAGCTTTTGGGGTTTATTTGGGAGGAATCCTAAGACAATATTAGGGAAGCTGCCCTACCTGGCTATTCTTCCCATTGGGAGCCTGAGCAAGGACAAGATCCAAGTACAGCCAATCAAATGCTGCCATGTGGGACTCTACATCCGGAGGGACTGATGACAATGCTGGGTCTATTAGGGATGTTTCAGGGTGGCTCTACAGGGAGGAGAGCCTGGAAGGGTGAGGTGCATGTCAGCGACGGCAAAAGGGTGGTGCTTGACCCAACTGGCAGTGCCAGCCTTGGGGTGCTGAGTGCTCTGTTGGTGAGTGGCACAGGCTGAGAAGGGCTTTGGACCTTGGGTTCTATTTGATCTATTTCCACCTTTCTTTGATTTTTGGTGCCATCAGATACCCATCTAGTACATCTCATTTCTACTTAAAGAACTGTATAGTTGGCTTCTGTTAATTATAATTAAAATCCTTGACAAGTACAACATATCTGAGTTCAGAATCCAAACATCAACTGAGAAGAACTGGATACTTGGCAATGTGTGTGAAAAAGATGATGGAATCTCAGGGAAATAGGATGTGTGATTCAGTGCTGATGAGTGGCATTGTTAGAGGTGGGGGAGGGGGAAGACAGGAGACAAGGAAGGTTGGGTCCATTACTTATTTTCCTGTTAAACGTGTTTGAAGCAGACAGGGACAAATTTAAATATGTCTAGTGGGAGAATGACCTGGAAAGCATCATGTGTTTATATAAGGAGTCAGGGCAACTTAACTTAGAAAAGTCTTAGGAAAGATATTCTACTACTCTGTTAAATTATTTACCACTGAGCTAATTTCATGAAAAGGTAATAACAGAAAGACAGATACAAAATGGCCTGAAAAATTGACGCCTCCTCCCCCCCCCCCAAATCCTGGGTTCTGTGCGGCTGTCACAAAAGGGAGAGAAAATAAGAACTGAGATTTTTCCAGATGGAAGTAGATTGAGAGATGTGATTTTCAGGGGCACTAACTTCTATCGTTAGAATGAGGCTGAAGGGGCCACTTCCTGTGCTCCATGCAGGCTACTGAACACTCTTCTCTAGGAGCTCTTTTTTGTGGGGTGCAGCTACCCTCTTCCCTGAACAGTGCTCATAAACTAGCTAGTTCCAGAGACTCTAGACGACTCGCCTTTTCCATCCTCGGAGAAAGACAAGAACTAAATTTACCAAAATATCCTGAAGGTGTACTATATAGTATTGCTTTGCTTTCTGGTTCTGCTATGTTCAAATGAATAATAAGTCCAAAGACCTATTCTTTCCTTGCAAATTCATAATACGTCGAAGACAATTTCCATTATCAGAGAATCCTGGAAGATAATGTATGATTATTTTGAGTTAACAGGTACAAGAAAGGAAAAATAACGTAGGCATATGTTATTTGCACATTTTTTCCAACTTCAACAGGGACTCTAAGAACTGACTGAAGATATTTTGCATTTGTAAGAAGTCAAAATCTCTGAAAGTTATTAAACTCATTTACTAGCTTGTCTATAAACTGGTTTTACCACTCCCAGGATTCACTGGCAGTGAGAACTGTGGGGAAATAGAAGCTCCCCACACAACCCACCCCCACCATCCCACCCATTTTTAGTTCTTGGCAAAGCACTTAGAACCAAGGCTTCTCCCTGGGAAATAGAATCTGGGGATTCAATAATGACAGGATTTAGAAAGTCAAACAAGAGCTTCATTCAGGCTCCTGCTACAAGTAACAAGGCGGTAGGGATCCTTCTGACTACTGAGTATGCATATTAACCAGCTTAACTTTTGTTCCTTGTTTTTACACTTACGGCAAATGCTCCAGAGCTGAGTATCCTTCCTTCTCTCTATCGTGTCTTGTGACACATATTTATGCAAAGTCTGACTGAGACTAGAAGAGCAGTATGTACTCATAGAACAGGCTGTGATCTTCTGGATGGGGTGAGTAGCTGTGGAGAAGAGACCTGGTGTGTTTTTTCTCTCTCCAGCACCTAGGACAGTGCACGCATGTGGTTAATGATGGTTGGATGAAAAGGAGTGGAACTAACTGACCCACACAAACAGGGAATATTTGCTAGGTATTTAGAAAAGTAAAATTAAAAGATAAAACAACTATTTTAGCAGGGAGAGAAGCTGGAGGCATATTCTTACTTGATTTTCATGTAATAGTTGAACCAATTTATAATAATTTACTAGGAATTAAGGGAACAGAGAAATGCTATTTTAAAAGAAACCAGTTAAAATTGGCATTTTAAAACTTCTATTGCTATGCTTAGGAAAAAATGAATTGTCAGCAGTTGCAAAATAAACCATAAGGTAGTTAAATTTATATTTATCCAAAAGGAAAAAAGAAATAAAGTTTTCATTCCATTTCTCTTTGCTAACAATTCTCCCTCTTTTAAAAGTCTTCATATGGAGGCAATATAAATGGCATATTGATTTTTATTCATTTAAACAGTTCTACAATTCTATAATGCTACATTAGGTATGAGCCAGCATTGTTATACCTAACAGCACACAAAAAAAGAATATCTAAAGATAAAAGTAGATACTAAAGAATTAGAGAACAGAAAGTGGTAATATTAATAAATCAAAAATCATTGAAATTAATAATTAACCATTTTTAAAAAGGAGGAAGTACACATACTAAAAATAGGAAATGGAAATGGTTAATCACCAATTAGCTATGTGAGAAACTAAAAAAAAACTTCTAAAAGCTGATTTTGCTCAGTCTCTGCAAATATAAAATTTTAAATGCACAAAATGGATGATTTTCTAGTACCATATTAATTACTAATGTTCTCAGAAGAGAATCAAATATAGCTGTTACTATAAGAAAAATGTGGAAAGTTGTCAACCTCCATACTTAAACAAACAAATAATGCCCTAGTCACACATAACTTTGCTAATAATTCCAACCAACTTTTAACATATGATACCAGATGTTCCAGCATATAGAGAAAAGAAGAAAAACCTGCCAGCTCTCACAGTCGGTTTGATACCAAAACTTGACAAGGATAACACAAAACTCAAACCACAGGTCAAAAAAACTTATGATTATCAAAGCACAAACCTGAAAAAATGTATTGTTGAACAGATTAAGCAGCACATAATAAGACTAGCATGCTTTGATAAAGTAAGATTCATATAATTAATACAAAGATGATTCTTTTATTGAAATGAATGTCTAGGTCCAAGATGGAGCTGTCCTGCTCCAAAATGCCAAACTAGCAAACCAAACTTTCCTGTTCTTATAAAGACTCTGCTTGAACAAAATATGCAGTATATTTTGTTTGCAAAATATGCAGTTAGCCAATCCCAAATGCCAAGTCAACTCCAGGTTCTATATTATTTCTGTGTTCTTTGATCATTCAAAATAAGATGAGATATTCAACCCAACCAATCATGTCCTGTCTCCTGGTTGCCACCTCCAGAAATAGATATATATAAAGAATTGATATTCTTTATCATGACAAAAGTGGCATTTCAATTAAATTGGAAACACATTGACCAATCAATAAAAAAAAGTGGGTGGAAGTTAAGAGTGACCTTGTGAGGGAAAGAAAACAAACAAAAAACACTTCACTCTAATGCCAAAATAAAATTGAGTTAGATCAACATTTTTAAATGTAAACTAATTTATAAAAGGATTAGAACAAAATATGGACTTTTATGAGTACATGCTTGGGATTTTTTTTTTGGAGAATGAATTTAAGAAGTTTTTTGGAGGAAGCATGTGTTTTTACAAATCGCAAGAGAAATTAGAGGTCTTAGGAAATCTGATTTCCTGACCAAGAACTGAAGAACGGGTCAGTTTAAAGCTCTGGAAAATTACTCTTAGAGGAAGGAGTGGGGAATTCCAAACACTCCCTTTGTGCCTGCTAAATGTTGCTGAAATAGGGCCTCCCTGGCGGCGGTTAAGCAACGCATGATGAAGCAAACAGCAGCCACTGCAGCACGAGTTCGATAGATCTGTGCAGCATGCGTTCGATCCCTGCTGCTGGCCGGGGAGGTAACCCACATGGCACAGGCAGACCTCTCCTGCCTCCACCGCTGCTCCCCTCAGCAGTGTGTTTCAGTCAGTCTGCCTGTTCTGCTCCCCACTCTGTCTCTGGTGAATCCTCTCACGGCCCTGGATGCTGGCCTGTACCCCAACTCTTGTATGTATAAATAAATCTTTAAAATAAATAAGTAAATAAATGTTGCTGAAATATAAATGTAAGGACTATTTTGCAATCTCCTTATGCAGGTCTTTGGTGAAGTATAGCCCACATGTCACAGGGTACCTACTCCTTTGGAATTCAAAGAATATTTGTTTGTCCACTTGTATTCCACCTCAGGGAAGTCTGGGTAACTTATGCATATTCCCCAGGATTTGGATAACTAATTTCACCTATCAATTGTTTTGCCTCCCCATGTGTTGTTGCTGTTTCACATTGCTTTGTCCTGGCTGAGGAATGGTAGCCCTTACCCTTTCACTCCTTCTGAAGTTATTGTTCAAAGAAGGTATTTGTGTATGGAGCAAACTACTGAATTAAGGTGACTTCATTTTCCTTTCTTTTGACATTCTTTTTTTTCCCCTGCCTTAAACTTACTTGGGTTTTGGGCCTCCCTGGTGGTGCAGTGGGTTACACAACGCACTATGAAACAAACTGCAGCCACTGCAACATGAGTTCGATCCCTGCAGCTGGCCAGGGGGGTGACGCACATGGCACAGCAGACCTCTCCTGCCTCACCCGCTGCAGTGTGTCAGTCAGTCTGCCTGTTCTGCTCCCCACTCTGTCTCTGGTGAATCCTCTCACCAACCTGGACTCTGACCTGTACCCCAGCTCTTGTATGCATAAATAAATCAATCTTAAAAAATATAGAAAAAAAAACTTGGGTTTCAGGGTTCTCTACTTATCAACTTATTTCTCTTCATATGCAGAGCTATTTTGATCTTTTCTAGGCCTATGCTTGCATATCCCAAAATTTATTAGTATGCTTTGTAAAACAATGGCCCATCTAAGGGATGTAGACCTTGAGCGCCAAAGGAAATTACTGGCAAAGATTTTTCTTTGCCATGTAAAGACGGGAGAAGGTATTTCCCTGCTGGCAGGAATTATTGTACTGTCATTAGAAGGCAGAAGTGGGTATAACCAGTTGTGGTCTTACATAATTTGCTGCTTCTCCATCATAGGAAGAATCAGATTTCACAGCCATCAGGGGTAGGTTTTCCCCTTTGCCTTAGATTTTTCACTACACAAAAGAAACAAGAAATATTTCAGAAAAACAAAGAGCATCAGAATAGTAAGGAAGAAGTAAAATTGTCTCTATCTGTAGATGAAGTGATTTGATATATAGAAAAATCTTAAAATTGCACCAAAAGAGTTAGCTCTAATAAAAACATTGAGTAAAGTTGCAAGACAAAATTAACATACAGAAATTAGTAGTGCTCCTATACACTAACAATGAATTATCTGAAAAAGAAAAAAAAATTCTGTTACTGCACTGCAGCCGGCAGGAGGAGTGGTCTCTTGCTTCCCTGCAAGTTAGTTGTGGCAGTAGTTCCTCCAAAACCCTTTAGCAGTGTGCTGTCTGGATCAAGGAATGAAACAATTGGGTATAAGTTGTGGGTTAATTAATGTCTTTTTAAAAAAAAGATTTATTTATTTATGCATACAAGAGCTGGGGTACAGGCCAGAGGCGCAGGAGGTGAGAGGATTCACCAGAGACAGAGTGGGGAGCAGAACAGGCAGACTGAAACACACTGCTGAGGGGACCAGTGGGCGAGGTAGGAGAGGTCTGCCTGTGCCATGTGGGTCCCCTCCCTGGCTGGAGGCAGGGATTGAACTCGTGCTGCAGTGTCTTCATAGTGTGTTGCTTAACCCATTGCACCACCAGGGAAGCCAATAAATAAATCTTTTTCTTTTAAAAAAAATAGACGAATGCTGCATGACTGCACTTACATGTGGAAGCTGAAAAACAAAACAAAATGGGAAAAAGAAAGATCAGATTTGGGGTTATCAGAGTTGGAGGGAATTGGAATGTGGTCCAATTATAAGATAACTAAGTAATGAGTATGTAAAATATAGCATGATGACTATAGCTAGCATTGCTTTGTTCTCTATTTGAAAGTTGCTAAAAGATACTAAGAGTTCTCATAAAAAAAAGATATTTCTTCTTTTTATTTTTCAGTCTCTATATAAGATGATGGTGGTTAACTAAATTTATGGTGATCATTTCATAGTATCAATCTTTATGTTGCACACCTTAAATGTACACAGTGCTGTAAGTCAACTATATCTCAATAAAACTGCAAAAAAGAGAAATAATTCATAGGTAAGACAAAACAAAACAATAAATTCATTTTGGAGTTTCTAGGTCCTGTGAAAATGCTTGATCTAAATCCTGGGGAGCATATTTAAGTACTAGTTCTTAAAATCTTTGGACCTCTCAGTGCTAGGGTTCATGGACATGCATAATGTTTTTAAAATTATTTAGGTTATTGGTTGGACTTACTGTCATGTCTGGGTGAATACTTTTGTACCTGAGTTCTTTCTGAGTGTTGGGACAGACAGTTAAATCATACTACTTTTAAAGATTCTGATCCTTTATTAGCCTCTGCTTGTTAAGACACTTTCTCCCTTTGTTTCCAACATTCTACAATTCCCCAATGTCTTCCTGTGGTAATAGTCATATTTATATTGCTCAATACTCTGAAAAGAATAGGAATATTTATATTCCATTGTATTTAGTGTTATATAAACTTTTAAGATTTTCCTCCTATTATTTTGTCATCAAAGTTTGCTGTTTCTTAAAAAAGTGACACACTTTAAGATAGGCAACTCATGTATACAAATAAAAATTCAAAAGACTTTTAGCTAAAGGCGACTCTTCCTCCCATGACTGTCCCTCAGTCACCTATTTTGCAGAGGAAACCACTAGGACTAGTTTCTTGTTTCTCCTTCAGAGGTATTTCATTCTGTCCCCTTCTCCCATACTATACATTCTGCACACACTACATTATATACACTGAGCTGCATTTTGGTTTTTGTTTATCTATAGGACTTGGGGATGCTCCATATTTGTTCATATAGAACTATCTTATCTTTACTTTAAGCCACAAATCATTCTTCTTTATGGAGGTACCGTCATTCACTTTACCAATGCCAATCAGTGGATGTTTATATTGCTTCTAATCTTTTGCTGCCACCAACCATTTTGCAATAAGTACTTTATATGTGGGTCATTTTGCATGTGTGAGACTATTTGATGAGTAAATTTGTAGAAGCAGAATTTCTGAGTTAAAGGGAAAGTGCAATTTCAATTTTCATAGGTTTTACTCAGTTGTCCTCCAAATGGGTTGTACCTACTTATGTTTCCATTAGTAGGACCAGTTTCTATTTGAGAGAACCTGTTTCTCAGCACATTATTAAGCTTTTGAACCTTGAGGGTCATATAGTTGAAAAGTGTTATCTCACTTTTAACTTGAATTCTTCTATTTCATTTAAAATGTAATCTTTATCATACACTAAATTTATCTATTTGATATCCTTCTGGACTTCTGTTTATTCCACTGGTCTTTCTTGTCTCCTTAAAGAGTATAACTAAGGTGTTTTGATCACGTAGTAACTTTACGATGTGCTTTACTCTAGAGTAAATCTAATTACTCTTCTTTTTCCCTCAGAAATTTCTTGACTATTTTTTTTTTTTTTTGGTTCTCTATGACTTGAAAAAGTCCTCTTGCATTTTTATTGAGATTGTACCACATGGAAAGATTATTTAGAAATCCCTACCTTAAACTTGGCATTGAATGCTTACCATTCTTATCTAAATCTTTTGAGTCATGTTTTTCTTGTGCTTCTAACAATAATGCCTTAAATAAAATATCTTCTTATTGATTCTTCACAGCATCCTTAGAAACAGGCAGGGAAGATAGAAGATAAGGGATTAGCTCTAGATTATACTTAATGGAAAGTTCTAGCCAACTTTATATCTACTACATGGTAGTTTCACTAGCAGATTTTACAAAAATTTAAAACAGCAAAAATTTTCCTACCAAGGATCAAAAAATCCTATTGCAAAAAGATAGCAACATGCAAGCACAATTCCACAGTGTATTTTTTCGTGATGATCTGTGGCCAAGCAATGTGGAATACATTCCAATCATGGAGTAACAATCTGAAAAGTATTTTGAAACCAGAGTTGGCTTGAATGCTGTACGACGAAACCCTGGATCTTGGCCTACTTCCCAGATTTTCCCTTTTTGGTTTTGCAGCAAGTTTGGTCATGCCTAGGAATTTGCTGAATATGGTACTTAGATGAGTGACTTTTTGAATGTGACATTGGGATCAATGACATTTATCTGCCCGTGGGTTGTTACACTATAATTTTTAGACATACTGTACATAAGTTTAAACATACCCAAAATAAGTTCTTTACTTAACTGCTGCTCAGGAAGCCCTGGGCCAAGGCTCCAATGGAAAAGGCCATTTGCGAATTGATTATGGGTGGCAAAGGTCTTGAAAGAGAATGTTCTCTTGTGGATGTTGGATTTCAGACCTGGGCACATTGGAGTTCCAGCTGGATAATCTTCAAGTCTTTAAATAAATATCTAATAGATTTAAAAAGTTATCTTTAATCCTGCCTTTGACAAATAGGTACTCACTAAAGGTCAGTCAAGATTTGATTAAACAGTTGAGTATCTGCAGGAACCTGGGCACTTTCTACCATTACCCTAGTCAACACTGAGGAGCTAAGAAAGAGCCTACATTAGTTACTTAATTACTTAGGACACAAGAATGTGTTGACATAATTCTGAGCATATTTTTGGATTACATTTCTAAAACAAATATTCTTTTCATCATTTTGTTTTAGTCAACACTTTTCTTTCCAATGCCATGTGTAATTAGGAGCTGATTTCTGTAGAATAATTTTTAAAATGTAGTATGGTATACACACCTAGGTAATGTCTGAGGTTTTTGCCACCTCATAAATAAGAACATTCTTTAGCTTGTTCCTCTGCAACAAAGACTACTGTGTTCTAAACTAGAATGTTATGCAAGAATCTGAATAGCATAGTTTACTGAATGCCTAGTCTGTTTTAGTGACATACCAAAAAATGGGACAAAGGTTAACAGCAAAAATGTGGGGCAATGAAAGACACATGGGTGATGAAATAATTAATTATCAAGGCAAAGACCAGGTTGTCTAATCTAGCTAGTAAAAGAAAAGGATGAACCGTGAATAGGATAGCTGTTTAATTCAATGATCTCACTGGTTTGCTGAGCACTGTTGCCAACATCATAAATTAGATTCTTCGAACAGAGAATAATGAAATTGGAATGTGGTATATTCCAATTGCCTTTTATTTCTACTATAAATGGCAATACAGTAGACTACAAATATTAGGCATTTATAAGAAATTAATGAAAGGTAAAGCAGAATGTATAAAAAAAGAAACCTGTTACAGTAAATTAAGCACATGATAGAAAGTTAGGACAGCATTTTAAAGCCTGGGAAAATGACATAAGGAAAATTTTATGATTTTCCTTATATTAATAATATTTGTCTCAAGCAAATCATATGTAGAAAATACTTTCTACAATGTCACCATCCTTCTGAGTATCTCGCCTTAAATATTGTTAAATTTTGTGGCTACAGGTCTCAACAAATCTCAGATAACTGGAAATCTGAGTCTTACAAGCCTCTTAGAGAAATATAAAAACTGATTTACTAAATCTAAAGGGAATTCCAGCTCCTTTTGATGGCAATCTTTTAATTTAAGATTTATAAACTCTTCAGCACCTCTACACAGTTGAGGACACCTGACTGACTCTTTCATTTGATACATAATTAAGAACTGTTGAATGACTTCAATTCAGAATTCTAGAAGAAACTTCGTATCATTTAAACTGTGGTTTTAATGGATTATTTAAATTATTACATTTAATGGATTATTAAAACAGGACTATTATATTACAATACAGGATATTTTCAGCTCCTTTTAAACCTAGCCATTGTGTCTTGACCACTCCCAGGATTATTGGATTGTTTTATTCCTGGGTAAGGATATTATGGATATTTAGCTGATGTATACACTGAAAGAAAGGTAACTTATTTGTCAAAACATTAGCCATGATGGAGGCAGGAAGTGATCATGTTGGTTCATTCTTCCTCATGAAATACTCACTTGTATCCATTTGCAAGCACTGTGGTTATTTTTACCAGCAACCAAGGCCACAAGCTAGAATTTTGAGCTATATTTCTGAGACCACTAAATATAGATTTATATGGAGTCTGGTCCTGTGACCCATGGAGAATGCATCCCCACAAGACACTCTGGAAAGGGTAGCAGGAAGTTGGTCTAAGCACAGACACAACTGGCTCCGCCATCACCTTGTTGCTGTGGGGCCTGGGACTGATTATCCACACTTTTCTGTGTCTTTGTTTGCTTGTTTAGAAATAAGATCTAAGAACAGCACCTACCTCCTAGGCGTATTGTGACTATTAAAAACATCTAAAACAGTGTGGGGTAACTAGCAAATAGGTAAGTGTTAACAATTATTTTAATCAAAATCACAAGATGGAACATTTTTAATAAACTTGGCAAGCTAGTAAGCTTACAGACACAGTGTATACACGTGTGTCTACATATATATGTATGTATATGTGTCCTTAAATTTTTATACTAGAGAGAGGAGAAAATGAGCAGATTCCTTTGAGATGGGTGGTGGGAAAAAATCTTTACAATCACACATCTAGTTGAGACAAAAATTCCCAGGCTTTAATGCTAGTGTGTTCTGCAAACTGGCATTAGTAGGAGGAGGCAGATTCAGACAGTTTTCATTGCCTAAGCAACTTTCCACTGTCACTGCCTGTGGGAACACTTTCTCTTCCAGGCTGGTCCTTCCCTCACTGTGCTGTGGTTTCTCAAGTTATATTTGGTACAACAGGGCTAGCCACCTATCACAGACAAAAAGCTTTGCATAAGGACTGACCTTGGGGTGCATTAATATGTGTGCACATATATTTAATGATGTATATGTACGTGTGTATAAATTGTGATCCTTCACCTTCAAAACAGTTGGTAATACCCAAATTAGCTATTTACATGAGATTTGGAACACAGTCCCTTTTTTTCAGGAGAAAAAAAACCACAACAAAATGTTAGTGTCTCCCATAAAACAAATTGACCAACTACCCTATCCCATGAATCCCATCTTTTCCTCTCTGTTCTCCTCCCTTCTATTGTTTCACTTGTAGAGAGGGTAAGTCACAAACGACATCTGGTATGGAGACAAAAGAATCTGCAGCAGAAGGCATGGGGAAAGCACTGGGTTCCGTTCCCTCACTCCATCTCACCAAGGCAGTGATAGCTGGCTTCGAAATAAATAAAAGCTCAATAAATGGAAAAAAATGGAACACAATCTAAGGTGAAGGGACAGCAAGTGCAAAGATAGAGAGGCGAACGTGCAGCCATGTTCAGGAACAGCATCTGAAAGGAGATGCTGCATGGTCTCTGTGAGGACAGCCGGGACACCACGGGGCACACGCTGGGGAGGGCTGCTTATTGCAAACATTTCAAGTAACACATCCACTGCTATACTTACATTAACCCTGCCACGTGCTTCCCACTTTGCTGCCACGTGCTTCCCACTTTGCTGCCACATCCTAAGATCTCAATTTTGAATTTTTTTTTTGGTTGTGAGAAGTGCAAGGTCCCTTTTCCTGAGCCCCATTCTCACATCTTCTTCACAATTTTCATGAAATTTGGCCATGTAATTTTCCTACTGGAATATTAAACTACATTAAAGGATTTTTACATACTTTTAATTTATGCTTGTTTCTAACACTTAGAATAGAAGCTGGTACATAGTACTAGTCTAGTTGTAATTCAATGATTTAAGCATCTATGAGCTGGTGCCATGTGGAGGATCAAATAAGACTTGCTTCCTACCTTCAGAGAGCTTACAAATGAGTGGAAGAGACACGCAATCAAACCCCTAAATTCAGAAAAAATGAAACCAGTGTAATTACTGAGGTACACATTGTTAATGGAAGGTCCTATGGGTTGAGTATCTCCCCCAACTTTGTTGAGACATAATCCCCTATGCGATGGTGTCTGGCGGTGGGGCCCTTGGGCAGTGACTAGGTCCTAAAGATGGAGTTCTCATGAAGGGATAGTGCCTTTAGAGACCCTAGAGGGATCCCTTTTCCCTTTTGCCACATGAGGTCATAGTGAGAAATGGTAGTTGTGAGGAAGCTGGTCCTCATCACACACTGAATCTGCTGTGGCCAAGGTCCCAGACTTCCCCATCTCCTGAATGTTGGGAAATGTATATAAATCACCGAGTTGATGGTATTTTTGCTTATAGCAGCCCGAAAGGGCTATCATGTGGTACTCACAAGCAGTTATTTCAACCAGAGAACTTTTACCAGGTTTCCCCTTAAAGATAAACTTTCCATTAGGGATGTGGTGGTTTTATTTGGTCAAATGACTTAATTTGAATTAAAAAATTCATCCCAAAATAGCTTAATAAAAGGAACATGTAAGTGGGAAAACTGGGGTGGGCTTGGCATTTACTGTAGTTCTCCAGGAACTCGGCCCTGCTCATGTGTATATGCACCCTTCTCTTCCACAGCAGATGGACATACTTTCACATAACAGGAGGAAGGGGTGGGGTTTGACCAATGATGGCTCCGTGCTCATATCATGCTGTGTTGCTAATAGTGTTTAACAGTCTGCATTTTGGGGACAACAAATAAAACCTTAGAGGGCCTCTATTCAATGTTTGGGCCATGGGCCTACCTCTGGACTAATGTAGCTGATGGGATGGGGAAAATGGTCTAATCTGCAAGGCCTGTAACCTATAATGTTATGATTGATCTGCATTAATACTCATAAAGAGAAGACAATTATAAGCAAGGGGTGGGGGAGGCTGAAAGATGATTTTATAAGATTGGTAACCCTATTATAGCCACATAT
The DNA here is from genome assembly GCA_019455555.1 of Galemys pyrenaicus. NCBI lineage: Eukaryota > Metazoa > Chordata > Mammalia > Eulipotyphla > Talpidae > Galemys > Galemys pyrenaicus. Next base: position 1,480,810 of record JAGFMF010011644.1, on the reverse strand, counting down.
CAGCAGGGCTAGGGCAGTACTTCATAAAGGAGCTGAGGAGAAGACTCACAAGAAGGGGAAATGGGATGCAGGGCAGACAAAAGGCAATCATTACGATAATGAAGATGCAGGCATTCTTAGGTGAAAGGTGTACAGTTTTCTGTGACAGAAATATTGACGGCTGAGGAGAGGTAGTGGAAAATCAAGCAGTAATGTTAGGCTGGTCTAGTTTGCACAGAGGGCTTCTCCAGAAATAAATGGAATGTTATGATCAGACCGAGGTGGCCTTACTTTCCCTTCCTTAGAAACACAGCTTCTGGGCTAACGTCTCTGGAATCTCTAAGCCATCAGGCCTGCATGACCATGTACCATCTCTTTCCTTCCCTATTTGTGTTTTCTTTCTTCCCATATTGTCCTGCCTCAATTCTATATGTAGTTCTTATACTTTGGCCATTTATTTCCCAACTGAAGGCCAGTAACACTTCAGGGAACTACATTTGTTCAACAATTAAATTTCTGGATTCTTACCACCACATATATCCAACACCAGTCACTCTGGCACCAACCAAAGGGTGGGGAGATGGGAAGTAGAAATGTAGTAGTAGTTGGTTCAATCTATATGGGTTCTTAGGGTTTTCTGTTATCACAAATTCAAATTAGCCTGAGAGCTTGAGAGTCATGATCTTTGGAACCCTTTTGGACTAGTATATCTCTACAAGATCAGAACGTACCCTTCTTTTCCTCTGACAGCGTGCCACTGTGGCCACCAACTCTAATAGGAGGCGGTGTGGTTGTCATGGGTGATAAATAGGTAGATTTTAATGTCTTTTACTCTTCGTAAACTTTTGGGAAAATCACAATGAACTCAAGGAAGATTAAGTTCCCAAGAATGCTTAGAACAGCCTGCTTTGAGGTTTATATAGGGCATAATTTTTTGTTCCTGGTGAATGAGACAAGGAGTCAATTCAGCTAGAGAAACAATTTAGCTATAGAAAAGTATATTTTACCTCTTAGTTCTTGAAGTTAAGTGTACATGCACCAGTTCTAACAGAGAGAAATAAAAACTGGGTAATGTTAAAGTGGTATTTTCTTCTTGCCATCCAAGCTGATTACTACAGAAACCAAGCAAGCAAGCAGGAATAACACTTCAGTAAATGGGAGATTCTGAGCAAGCCAGACTTGACTATAGTTCAGGATATAAAACAAAGGAAAAAGGATGTATTCTAAAGATATATAACCAAATAAATGGCTGTATTCTAAGGATATATAACAAAGGAAAAAGGGTGTATTCTAAGGCAGTACTTAGTAATGTTATGGTAAACCTAAGGTCATAGAAACTGAAAGATAGAAATGTACATATAAGCAATAGGCAAAAAACTCCCAGAGTCTGACAGAGCAGGGATTAATGATGACAATCTAAGAATCAGAAAATGGCTATATTTTTCAATCTCAAAGATCCCATAATGAAATATGTTAGTGCATAGTGGAGGCAAATGAAGGTTTTAGATATTCAGTGTCTTCTAGGAGGAAGCATTAATGGTGAAGTATTAATATATTTATTTTCTGTCTTATACCAATAGAAGACCAGTTATAATCTTCATAAAGAATAATTTCCTAACATATCCTGGCAACTGTAGGGTGGGGAGGAAACAGGTTGTACCCTGCCATGTATAAATGAAAAACCATAAGGTAATAGACAATACTAAGCATACTCCCATTCCTATTCAAACACAAAGGCAGAGGAAAAGTTCAAGTTAACTATCTGCCCAGAGACTATTCTGGGCAAACACCACCAGCAAAAACCTTCAATTGTCCAAAACCTCCAGTACTTAAAAATTTAAAATCACTATTTAACTTGTTAGAACAGTTTCCAAAGTTACCTACTTGTTAAGAATTTATGAAAGACCAACATGTTAGCGCTATGGAATGAGAGGAATATTAAACATTATTTAACACTGGGGTAGCTGTTTCCCTACCAAGTTTGCATGTCACCAAAATGAAAAACTAATAAGATGTTTGCAGGGTTATTTTCTCTTATTTTTCTTCTGCTTTTTTCTCCTGGGTATTTTGAATTTGAGACATGACAGGAAGTTGGTCCAGACCTGGTGAAGCACTCTTTCAAGAGGACCTATGAATAGAGGAGACAACTGGTATTCAGGTCCAGAGGCCCCTTCAAGTGGCACAGCATACAGGGCATCCAGTTAGAGGGTGAGGGGTGGCTGGGGAGGAGGAGCACAAGCAATAAAACAAAATGAGAGAGGCAGTTTCTGCCTTTCAGGAGTTCTTTTTGTAATCAGGTATAAAATAAGGAATAGACTAGATTCTAATTCTGTTACTGTGATTCTTACAGGGTGGGGGCAGTCACTTGTAAAGTGAAGGAATAACACGAATGGATGGATTTCTGAACAAATAATTAAGCATAATCAGCATTTTTCTAATGTACCCTTATTAAAATAACAAGTTTGGTTATATTTGAGGGGGAAAAAAACCCACTTCCCCATCTCCCACAGCACCATATAGATTCACACTGCGTTCAGTGTATCAACAGCTCCCAAAATCTGGCTATAAAGATCTCTTAAATTTGGCACTTCCCAAATATTTTTCTGAGATGGTTATCTGTTAACTTCTGCAGAACTTGCTTTGGAAAATGATCTTTACACTCACCCCAGCTTTAGAATTCCACTACTGTTAATGATATTTGCCCCTATCAACCCCATCACTCTGTCACTGCATAGTCTTTCACTGAGGCTTTGGGTTACACTAATATGCTGCTCTGCACCTTTCATGACCATTAGTTACTTAAATGCTTAACATGAAACTAAAACAAGACTGAATCAGATAGATAACCTCTAAAATCTGTACAATCCCTGACATTTTAGGATTCTTTGAAAATTATCACAAACCTCTGCTAAAGACAGAAAAGGATATAACCCAGGCTGTTACTATCACGGTACTGGCATTTACTAAATGAGAACTTGAGATGTAATTCCACAGACTGCTGTTCTCTACACTGTTCTAGGTTCAGCACTATAAAACAGTGCTTTAGCAACTTCCTTTACCTAGGCAAATGCAAAAGGAGAATGCAAGGACACTGGGGGTGGGTTGAAATGCCTCTCTAGATCCATCGTTTAACAGAGTTAAGAGTTCAATGGGAGAACTTCCTGCCAAACCTCCTCTTTATAAGTATGGCAACATTTTTTAATGTAAGTTATTATAAAACATTAGGAAACTAAATGTATTACCCATGCCAAATCAGAAAAATATTTAAAGCATGTGTTCCAAATTCAGCCAGGGTATCATCTAATTCCTGGCAAAGAAATGAGACCCAGGGATGGACAAGAGACAACTTGAGAATAATCACAGAAGCCATCCAATACTCAGTTTGGTCATATTCTAGCTTTCTGCAGTGTATGACTGTGACATTCTTCTTTTAGCTCTGCTTGACTCTTCTTATCATTACACGTTTCTTCTTTGGTTCTATTTCCTTGACAACAGGATTACTCAAGAAAGTTTTAGATATACACTAAAGACATAAGCTCAAATGAGATTTTTTCAACTGACCAGAACCTTACCCATTAATAGCTGAGGAGACTGTTTATTAACCAGTGTTATTAATCAGAAAGCAACTAGTTTTCCTTTACTGTTAGTCTTACAGTGAAGCCTTCAGATTTGGTCTGACTCCCCTGTGAGAGCTCAGGTGCCTTCACTGGAATGAGTGGTGGGATGAAGGGTGGAACTGGCTGTGACATTACATTGACAATTTCTTTTCCTTTGTCTATTCCTTGCAGAATACAAAGAGGATTTGGTGTGTTAAATGCCTTGTAGACCAAGGAGCATTAGCCCTCAACAAGTATATACAGAAGATAGAAAAAGTGAATAAGGTGTCTATGTTTACAAGTGACTGAGGGCTTCTACAGAATATGATTAGTACGAGAGTAGTTACTAGAAAACCCAGGACATTTTGCAATTATGTTCTGAAGTAGAGTAACATTGCTTTATAACAAGTATAATTACTGCTTAATATAAAGTTATGAACAACAGGCTTTAAAGGTTAATCTTAAAGATAAAGATTTAATACAAAACATTCTTAAGTTTCAATAACCCTTGGGAACCTAATGGATTGAAATTGAACGATCGATTAGTACTCAGAAGAATCATCATAGCATATACACAAAATAGAGAATAAAATTTTAATGGTATCAAAAACAGAACTTTTGGGCTAATTTAGTACTTGCTGGAATAAAGTTGCAAAATGTTACTCAGTAACTGACTCAGCTTCTAAATCAAGCCAGAATTACACATACTCTGTATATTACTTGAGTATATACAAATACATTCCATGATACAACATGCAGAGACTGGAAATAAGATACTGTAAAACCAAAATCACCATCTCTATTGATGAAATAATAAATTGAAAACAAAATACCTGTCCAGTAATCCAGACTATATCATTTTGAAAAGGGGGTTTTGGGTGTTGCTATTTTCAATTCAAATAAATTCCACATGGTTAAATTTGATTTTGTTTTCTCAATATGAAAAAACAGAAACAGATATATTCCAACAGCTATGGAAATATATTTCCTTTTTACTCAATATCAAATTAAGAGGTTTGAAAGACTTTTACTCTTCTCAGGTAAAAAGGGCTCTTCACATTTTAGTGGTTAAGAATGAATCCCTTAAAGCTTAGGGATTAGTGTCATACCACCTATAGCAACATATGCTCATGCACCTTTAGTGATACATGAGTTCAAAACATGAGTCATATGAAACAGGAGCTTAATTTTCCTGAGAACTAAATTAGACCTACAAAATAAACAGGGTATGAAAATGACCTGAGTACACAGGAATCTCTAACATTGAAAGGTTGTTTCAGTTTTCCTTAGATCACATCAAAAGTCTTTTATAGCAAGGGTTTCTTAATTACATATTTGGTCACAGAGCCTAGGGATCTTTTTAAACACTAAAATGAAGTGATTTATGTTGAGCAAATTCACTGAAAGGTCAGAAAACAAAAGGACAGATGGTGCTAATTAAAAGCTACATATTAAGTCACAGCTTCTACTACCTTATAAGGAAAGGAGTAGGCTAGATGTGCAACTGACCAACTCTGCTACCAGTTGACAAATTACCCCGGGAGGTGAAGAGAATCTTCACAAGATAAGCAAAGACAGCACCTTGAGTGGAACCTTGTGGAAGCCACTCTGAAGTGAGGATTGGTTGTGGCAGAGATGGCTACTCATTCCCTCTAAGTAATTCTTCCTCAAGTATGTGAGAACCCAAGAATGTATAAGAAGGATAAAATATTGGCTTCTAAGTCATTTCTCCAAATTATGAATTGCAACTTGTTACTGTTTGCAAACTAAGAGGTCATATGAATTATTAGTCACTGTATGGCATATAAAAGAACACAGTCTGGCTTCAATCTAAGCTCTTCTTCTGGTTTTCTCCATAATCTAATTTGAGGCACTTTAAATGTTTTGGTGCCCTAATATATTAACATGTAACAAGAGAGAACACTTACTTACCTCAAGCAGCTACTACATAGATTACCGCAATTTAAAGAACTTTGAGCTCCTCAGATGAAAAGCACTGTGTCAACAATTATAGCTGAGGAAAACTCTTTCACCACCTCAGAATCCTGATCTATTGTGCCTTATGTCTCAATCATGTTCTCTTAAATACTTTAAAAGTAAAACTTCAGTGGCATGCCATCCCGATATATATGTTAATTGTTTGGCACACTGATGTTTATATATGAAAGTAGCTGTCATACTAACTATCCATTAAAGTTAACAATATGTACCTATTATGAAGTACTATGTCAAGTTTAGAAAACTTTAGCTTTCTCTGAAGTACATGTGACATAATAAAAATTTCATTATAAAAAATAACTGAACTAGTGTTATCTGTGTGAAACCACAAATTTTTAATGGAAAAAAATACTGAAAGTAAGCCACAGTGTCTATATATTCATCTGAAGAGTACAAAGATGGATTTCTGGGGGAAAAAGGTGGGGTCTTAACACTAAACAAAATAAACATGGTTCTTAAATTGTTTAAAGGAAATATTTTAAAGAATATAAAGTTTCACACATTAAAATAAAGCAGTTAGTCAAAGGTAATAAATTAAAAATGTAGTTCAAATATTTTTGTTTAGCATTAGTTTTTCTAAACAAGTTAATTTCAGAACACTTTAAATCTGCTATACTCTTCTTTCAAGAACGGTGGATATGTAATCTTTCATAGAAATCACAATGATACTACCTTATGAATTTTTACACAGGGATACACTGGATATCCTGACCATTTTAGATTTAAAACATATTTGGTTAATACATTAGATTCAGTCCAATAACATACGTTTAAATTTGGGAGAAATTAGATTTTGATTTATAACCTTGCATTTATCCAAACCTTCCTCACTTCCAGGTCATACTTGATTCTCTGCAGGGAGTTCTGTCAGACTCACAATCAAATTGATGAAAACTGAAAATAACCTCTTTTGGACTGAGAAGTGTTTTTTCTTTTTTAAATAAAGTGCTTTAAAATTATTTTTTTGCCCTAAACAAAACTGAAACATATTTAAACCTGAAATCTCCAGATCTTGACACACATTTTAACAGAAAAAAAAAAATCAGTTTTGGGCCACCAATGTCATTCAAGAGTTCAGATTGGATCTAAATTGGGCTTCGCGTTATCATCGTGCTCATGTTTGTACATAAAGGTTAAGAGAAAGAGGGCAACATCCAAGGACGACCAATAGGCAGTATGCGATGTGACAGCGGACCAATAGCGGCTCTCCACAAGGCCTTCTCTGAGTTCAAAATCAATCCTGTGATCCAATTCCACTGAAAAGAAAAGAAGTCAAACAAATGAATAAAGATTATAATATGATATATACTATATAGATTTACTAGAAAATAAAAATAAATTTTTCACTAAAATTTTTATATTTACTAGAAAATAAAAATATGAAAGTAAAAATTGAACAACAGTGATTCTAATTACCTATTTTTTAAAAAGTAACTTGTCACTCTATTCTCAAAAAAAAAAAAAAAAACCAAAAAACCAAAAACAACAAAACCCTCAAAAGAGCCTCTCAGTAGCTCAGGATTCTATTTGGTGGAATCCTTTCCTTTGCACTCAAGTCAATATGGAGTGATAAGGAAAACAAACAAAAACTCATTGGTATTATGGACTGTAAAGTTGTCCTTCCTTATCCACAGAACAAACAATCCAAGACCCCCAGTGGATGTCTGAAACCTTGGAGAGCACCAACCATGTTCATACTACATTTTTCCTATACATATATAGGGTTTAATTTATAAATTAGGCAAAGCAAGAGATTAACAAAACAGATCATAGCAATATACTGTCATAAAATGTGACTGTGGTCTCAAAATATCTCATTGTATATAATAGGTTTTCAAACAGCAGGTAACAAACTATGCAAAACAGTGGATAAGGGAGACTACTCTATTTGGAGTAAAGAAACTGGGCTCAGACCTTGGTTTTCCCATTTAATCTTCGTGCCTAATTTGTAAAGTAAGAGAGCCCATTTGCAGAATTATGGGCCAAGTTTACAAGCAACAATGCCTATGGGAGTGCAAAGGTCACACAAAGGCTCCTTCACTGGGAGGCCAGCCTTTATATCAACTGGCTCTGAAGGGCTATGGGAGAAGATAACCATCTGTTTACAGCCCTAAAATGTCTTCTTTCCTACTAGGCTGAATTTTTCAGAGGCCACCACAACACACCCTAATCTCCATGTAGTCAGCAGAGTCCAAAATCATAGGATATACAAGTGCTCATTAAATTTGTGTGCAATAAAAAAGAATCCACTGGGTGACTGGGAAAGTTAAACAGGGAGGGGAAAAAGGTAACGTTGGGAGGGAAGACTTCATTTATAATAGTGATGCCCTCAAACAATGAATAATCCATAGAATCCCTGTAATACCTGTTAGAAAATAAAAAAAATCACCTTATCAAACCAAAGCTGTAAGATAATTGTAAGGAGTCATTTAATAAATCCTTAGAAATAAAACTTAGAAAAATATTTTGACCTTCAGAAACTCTTAAAACTGTCAATGATCCACACAGTATTTTGAATAGTCTATTTTAAAAGCAAAACAAACACCTAAATTACTATCCCTCAGACACTCAAAAATCTATTCAGAGTGCCAGAGGTTGTTACAAGTAAAAACTGGTGAAAGCTGAGGGTACAGAAAAAGCTGTTTGGTTTTTTTAACTGGGAATTTAATAATTACACTTAGGAAATCATATTCTTGTGAATAATTTCGTACGTATGTAAAGCTAGTGCTTAAACAGGTATTTTGCGATGTCATTTTCTGACTTAAAAATGCTTTCATGCCAGTAAATTTTTCTATTCCATTGTGCTTTTGTGACAGGAATGTCCATGGATCTATCTGTACATTTTTAGATCAGGTTTACACTTACGTAATTAATACCAATTAGGCTATAAAACACTTGTAAAGCTTTTTTAACTGCTATTTGCATTTAAATTGTAACAAACTAATCCACAATATGTCAGAAATAGTTAAAATACATATATAAAACTGTAGAAATAGTAATGTCCTAATTTTTTATCTTTTGTATTTCTTGGGACATTTGTGTTAGGTCTATAAGTACATTCTGGCACAACAGATAAGAGGATAAAAAAGAGGAAACTGGAATTCTTAAGCATGATGAAGAGAAGTCAAGTGGAGGTTAGTTATAAAGAGGAGAAATAAGAGAAATAGAAGAGTTGGGAAACAGACATTGAGACTGGTAAAGACTACCAAGACACATAATTTCTAAGAATTCTCTTTCAAATGCCATTATACAATGTCTTCCTAGTCTAAGAGTCTAGTTAAACTGCTGTTTCAAAGTCAAAGGAAGAAGTTTCCCGTTAAAACAGGTGTTACCTGACTTTACTTTTATGTCCCTGAAATTTATTAATATGCTGTTATCATTATTTAATATTGCCTTTCACATATTAAACACCCAGATACTAAGTTTAATGTCCTTGTCATTCTCATCACTTTAGTGTCCTTAACTAGGTTGGCTCTCCCAGTCCCTTACTACTTATCTGTAGACTGTCATTATCAAAATGGAAATTTAGGTAGCCAGCTTATACCTGATCAACCTATTCTGGCCTCTCATCCTCCTTAAAAGGTTTACTCTATGCAGTCTGGTTGCCAGTGCAGTTGGCCTCATGTGTCGGTTTTCAGGTGGATAAATGTAACTCAGTGGGCCTAAGACTCATCTCTTTCCTTTTCATACAGATCACAGAATTCCCAAGGGGAGGAGGTTGTACATGGCACCATTTTTTCCATGCTTTGAGGTATCCTCTTAGCCAAAGAAGGTTCAAATCTACATAGGACTAGATTGGACCTACTTTCTTATTACCATATCAAGAACAGAAGGCTCTATACAGGTTAGTTTTTTCCTAGTTTCTCTAAATTAGGTCAAAGGGAGAACATAAAATCATCACTTTGTCTTTTTCTCTCTCAAGTACCTAAGTGCTAGAATACCTCTGTCCACAAAGAAAAGAATGAGAGGGCCCTCCTGGTGGCACAGTGGGTTAAGCAACGCACTATGAGGCAGACCGCAGCCACTGCAGCACGAGTTCGATCCCTGCTGCCGGCCAGGGAGGGGACCCACATGGTGTAACAGACTCTCCTGCCTCACCCGCTGCTGCCCTCTGCAGTGTGTTTCAGTTGGTCTGCCTGTTCTGCTCCTCACTGTCTGGTGAATCCTCTCACCTCCTCCCTACACCTCTGGCCTGTACTCCAGCTCTTGTATGCATAAATAAATAAATATTAAAAAAAATTAAAAAATAAAGAATACCATCAACAAACTTGGCAAAATAAATTAAAAAAAAATGAGATCCCCAAACAGTTGAAATATGAAGAAAAGACTGTTGGTTTTTAACAAACTTCAGCAGCTGCTTATACTGTGTTAAAACATAGATTTTCAATTCTGTGGAGTCATGCATATAGGCATATTTCCCTCCACTCCCCAAAATAAGTATCTACAATCTACATAGTGTGAAGGAGAAGTGTCGATTGTACTGAACTTTTATCAGAGAATTCTTTGCGCTCAGGCTTGCAATATAGAGAAAAACATGTTAACAGGAAGTAAACAGAAGCATCTTAGTACAATATGTACTGATTAAACAGGGCTTGCCTATATAAATCGACATATTGTAACTTTCAAAATCATAAGATGTTGAAAAACTCAATGACTCTTAAAAGTTATCTGATTTGCCATATGTGGAATATAAACACAATAAAGGAACAGATAAAACTAAACCAAAACAAACCCTAGAAATCTGACTGAAGAAAGGATGCTATCAAAAGGATAAGATAGGGATCAAAACAGGAGCAGGTCAATGGACTGTGGTTGAGATTAATTATTTGTGCTCTGGTGGTGGGCATCTGTGGGTATGAACCAAGAGTCTTAAATCATACAGTGTTGTGAGCAAATATTATCTCAATAAAAAATACCATTAAAATGATCTTATTTGTAAATAACTGTTATAACCGCATGATTTTGGGCTCCAGGAGAAAATCAAGAAAAATATATAAAGTTCTAGTAAAGGAAACTCTGGTGTAAGATTCATTAGCAAAAAGACTATGCCCAGGGCCTCCCTGGTGGTGCAAGGGGTTGAGTGCTGTACTGTGGGGCTTCTGTAGCCACTGCAGCTTGGGTTCGATCATCGGTCAGGGAGGGAACCCACATGGTGCAGCAGACCTCTCCTGCTTAGTCCACTGCTCCTCTCAGCAGTGTGTTTCAGTCCATCTGCTTGTTCTGCTCCTGTTTCTGGTGAATCCTCTCACCCCCTGCACCTCTGGCCTGTACCCCAGTTCTTGTATGCATAAATAAATAAAATCTTTTTTATAAAAAGACTATGTCCAGAGTTCTTGTTAGCAAGTCAATCTTATTTTTGTGCTATTATACACTTCATGTGATTAGTTGTTTGACATACAAGGACTATGCACATTTTGTGAAATATCTCAGCTCCAAATATATTTAAGAATATTCTCCAAACCTCTTTTATCTAAAAAAAAAAATCAACATAAACTCTAAAATAAGTTTTATACTTGTTGTCATATCTGCCAATTTTTCCCCAAGACAAATCCACCCTGAAAGACATTCACAAACCTAACATTTACGTATAGATGGGCTGCATGGGCTAATAAAGTTCCTTTGGGCAAATCTTGAGTATAAAAAAATTTGAGGAGATTTAACCATCTCAATCTGGTTTAAGATATCTTTTCTAATGCCTATCATTGCATCTTGGTTCAGGGTAAACATTTAATAAATTATTGTTGAATGGCTAAAAATAGGGAAGGAGAAAATGAAAGTCACATACATGTCACTATCCGAATCAGAAGGATGTAGTTAGGATTAGTGGTCAAATTGTTTAGGTAGTTGGGGTGGTTTTAAGACAAGTCAATATAAGAACTACTTGATTAAAGGCCATGTGGAAGAGTGGTTTAGTTTATAAAAATTCAAAAAGCACAAATCAAAGTATTTCTTTATGAAAGTGATTACTACCTGAGTAAGGACCAGAGAAAGCACTTATGTAAGATCATTTCTTGAGGAGAATTTTACTGACCAAACTGTTGCTAAAAAACAACAAATCAAACCAGTTTGTTTTGGTTTGAAATTTGTATCAAGAAATATTTTGGAAATGAAAAAAGTATGAAAATTAGCAATTAAGTGAAGAACTTGAAAAATCAGAAATGGTTAAAAAAATCCAAAGAAAAAACTGTGGCATATTTTTCTTTAAAGTCTAATACTAAAAGAAAGGGGGTGGGGGAAATTGTTGTAGGAAAAAGAGAAATTAGTGATAAAAACAACTTTAAGCTGCTAAGGTTAATTTATAATCTGCTGAAAATTGAGATTGAGACTATCTCTTATATCTGTTAATCATTTTTAAAAGGTGAACTTGCTCCTCCAAAGAATATTCAATATTTGCGTTGAAACCAGATATCAGTTATGCTATAATTATAAGCTCTAACTGATTATGTTATTGATATTTGAAATAACTATGATTACATTCTTCATACTTTGAAATGATTTTGTATCTATCTGTATTACATGGAAAGAATAGTAAATCTCTTCTAAAAACTTTAGAACAACAGAGAAGAAAATGGCCTAATACTTTTCTCCCCTCTCTATAAGCTTCTTTCTTTGAGGGGGCATACAGGAATATCATATATCTCACCATATTAAGCAGCTAATCAATACTAGTCTTACAGGACCACTACCACTTAAGATTAGAAAATACAGGAAAAAATACATATACAATAGTCTATAATGGTAACATTCAAACTGATCTAGGAGAAGAATTGATCCAATTATTCAGTGAGCAAAAGAACTCTGAGTAGTTCATTTTCATAGTATTCTGAATGCTATTCCTGACATATACCATACCGAGGGCATTATCTTTATTCTGCATTACATTTTCCGGAAAAAGAAGTTGTGGGAGATTAAATAACGATTCCTGAAGTCTGAAATCTGTGAAAAGAAAACATAAGATGCTGTAAAGTGTTGGTTGATGGATACAAATGGCCTTCACTGATGCAGTGGCCAAAAGTTAGAACAATCCTCTCAAATAAGCTGATTAAACTAGCATACATAAAGAAGTATACACTGTGTTTTTTGTGAAGAGATCTTTCATGGAAAATGTAAGCATAATTAACTTTGAAATATGTCATAATCTGTTAACACCCAGATATCCCCAAAATTTATAGTTCATGTACAGGCTAATTTAGAGGCAAAACAGTGCTAAAAGAAATAGATCTTTTCATAATTGCTAAAAACACAGGAATAAATGAAAAAATAAACCACTGGAAAAAAAGCCTAGATTTTCAAAAGAGAAGAAGAATAGCTATATAAGATGCTCCAACCTGATGACAATAGCATGGTTTCAAAGCTGAAGTTACTTTTCAAAGCAACCCTGCATCAATCATGAACTCAAAGTTCATATCCACTTACCCTCAAAGAACAAGAGAATCAAAGTTGGTAACTTCTGCGTTAAAGGTTATTGAGAACTCAGATAATCAATGTGAGCAGAAAGAAGAAAGAAAGAAGCCAGAATCACACCAAATCACAAAGACCAAATTGTATAAAGACTGAAGGAAGAAAGGTTTCATGATTTGCAAGACACAGCCAAAACAGAAATTAGATGTAAGAACCTGTCTAAATCAGATTAACACTGAAGTGGATATTACTGAGGCAAGTCCAAAATTAGTAAGGCAAATCTTTGGAATTTAATTTGAAATGCAGAGTCCTACTGTAGCAACAGTCCAGTTTTTCTAGTTATATCTAAGTTTAAAGAAGAATATATGTAACTGAGACTAATGATTAGCTCATGCTTAGCTGAGTCTTAGTTGACAAGGAATTTACTATTAGGACTATCAAAGAATTTATATGCAAGCATGACAAAATGTATTTTGTTAAACTATCACAATATAATGATGCAACACAGCTCTCATCACCTCTACTGATAGTTGTCCTAAAAGAAGAAATTGTAGGTGTCTCACGATTTTGAAGTCACTATAATAAACGTAAAAAAAGTAAAAAATACTTTTCTTGCCTCAGATTCTATAGCTCCTTTGCATGTTTTATTTATCCCTCCTCTGGAGCTCAAATTTTACCCTGTTCTTAGTCCTTCATTCACCCTAATATTTCCTATTACCACTGTTGTATATTATTACATGGAATTGTGACTTTTACCTACTATCTTACAGAATTCTTTGAAATTAATTTTCCTCAGAAATTTAGAGTTCTTGTGATATCTGCATGTCACAACAGAATTTTTTTACTTTCACAATAGCATTTCTGATATTAAGTAGAAATGAGAATGTAAGTCAGCAACAGTATAGGGATTCATAAGAAAATTAATACATGAATTTTGTAAAAGTATCAAAGACTAGAAAGAAATTTCTAGGCAAGAACTTTCAAATGTTTGCAATTATGAACTTTTCAGTGTTCAGAGTCTGACAGATGAGATAAGATAAAGTTAAAAAATGCTATTGGCCCAATTAGGAATGTCTGGGACATCCTGTCCTAGAGTGCGGCTGACTGGAGAAAGATCTAGTCTCTAGGACTGTTTCATCTGGACTTCCATTTTAAGTGAGTTTTACAGATGGCAGTGGATGCTGGTCATTTTCAAGTTTAGAGTAACAGACACAGAAAATAAGGCTACAGAGTTATGTGAAATGAAATCTATTTAAAAATTTTTAGAGAAATAAAAATTTCCCTTGCTTTACAGTTATAGAAAAGCAGTAGCTAGTTAGAATCTACATTTCCTTATAATGCCAAAGGAGAAATAGAAGTTATTAGTTTTATTGTATACTTAAATGTAAGGTTCAAGTTTTGAAATAAATATATCCAAAGTATATATTTATAGCATTTCACAAATATTAAGGATTTTAAACCTTATAAATATACTGGAAAAAATTAATACTCCATGCTAGTGCGAAGTCCAGCATAACTATCCAATTAATCACTCATTTCTTGAGTACCTACTTTATTTGAAGGTAGCTAGGATAATATTGGAAACCATATAGAGGATCCAATACAATTTAAATTTTGAAGGTTGGATGACGGAACTGTGGGATTATGAGCAGTATTGTCTTGGCTGAGCAAATATCAATACTAGATAGCACAGATTTGGTATATTTACATAATTTGTTTATGGGTGAGAGGACTACATATAAAAACCCTATAAAAACTGTTATTTACCCCCAAGGAGATTTGTTTAAGAACCCTATACCATAAGGCCCAGATTATTATTATTCTTAATTATTAATTCACCAATGCAGACAGTAACTGCATTTACCTAGGGATTATTTTAAAAAATGTAAGCAGAGGAACAGTGTTAATATCTTAACCTGCTCTCATCTCAAGTTTAAAAATATACAGTATAAACTTAAGGAAAAACTGTATGAACTAACATGCAGAATCAAGAAAGCCAGAACTGCTATGTGGAAAAGTTTGTGTTGCCACAGTGGTAGTAGGAGGTGAGGGAACTGGCTTCTTCTCTTCTTCTATAGTGTCTTTTGATGTCTCCGTTGGCTGTGAAGCAGATGAACGTCCAAATCTTGAGAACAGCATTCCTCCAAGTCCTTTTCCAATGCTAGCAGCCCCTGCATTTCACAAAACAGGGAAGTCACTGAATTACACTATATTCCAAACTAAAGAGCAACACCCATAATTAGTCAGTTGGCAGTAGAGGGACCAAGACCTAGTTATATGTTTTCCAGGTTGTGAACATAAGAACATAAAAATTTATATTATAGGTTTCTAAATAAAAATTGAGCTGAATAGAATGAAAGATTTATAAACTCTACAAATATAAGTCAAAAATGAAGAAATAGATTTTATTTTATTCAAGTACTTTTATTCATGGTATCTGGTAAGATTAAAAAAAGTCTAAAATTTTTTATCAGAATTATGGGCATGTATTTACTATTGCTATACTTACTGAGTGGTTATTTTATATATATAAAATGCATTTATAAAAATGCTCTCAACAATCTGCAAGTATGACTAAATGAACTATAAATGAGTTCTGCAGATAAAGCCTAGTATAGTGCCACCTTGTGGCGTATTTATATTAAGGCAACTTGTATCAAAAACAAGGAACAAATTCTCAAGAGGCCAATCAATAATTGAGTTCTAGTGCTTTACCAAACAAGGTGACTAGTACTATATGTAGATAATTCAAAGAGAAATTAAATATTTTTGTTTTCCTCAGGAAGGAGATTATTTGAAAGATTCTTAACACATGGATCAGAGACTGGGTTGGCACTTAGAACTTAAGTATGCCCTCATTCCATAGATGAGGATGCAGAATATTAAAAACTACTTTACCTGCTTAAGGTCCCACATTAAGTGGTAGGGCTAAGATTAAAATGATGGACTCAAATCTCAGACTTGTTTATCCAGCTAGCTCATGCTCTGAAACAACAGACTCTGCTAATTAGAGTACTTCAGAGCTTTTGGTTCTCAAATAGGAACAATGAGAGAGTTAATGGGGATTAACTGCTGGACATTTTATAATACACAGAGCATTTCAATGGAGCCCAAATTTAATACCTATAGGAAAAGTGCTTAGATTCGCTGATAAGAATTACTTAAGAGAAATTACCTAGTATACTTGCTTTGCCTATATTTGTTATAGATTCTCCATAGTGTCGGCGGGGTAAAACTGGTGAAGTCACAGGGCTTGGTATTGTTGAAATGCCTTCATTCTCTGAAATTGAGGTAGGTTCTTTCGCTGGATGGAGAAAACTTGGCTTCATGTGTTCATAAGGTAGAGGATTTGATGTATTATACCAGTGTATCTGGACAGGTGAAATGTTGCTGTAGTGTTTCAATATTAACGGTTCTAATCTATAAGCCTTGACAAAAAAATTCAAAGAAACATATTAGGGTACATATGATATGTATGTAAACATATCATTTCGAATTCTTATTCTATTGTATGCTCAGTAGAGCTCAGAGAAAAGAAATTTTAAAAAATCTGTATTTCTGACATGTGTTCCCATTTATTCAGTTAAAAATATGTAGTTGGTCTAGCTATTCTTAGAGATGAAATTATAAACAAGAAGAATCAGTCTTAGGCTAACAGTGCCCATTAATTAGTTTTTCTGACAAACAGATTCATCTTTATTATGTTCTGATATCATTTAACAATTTTAAAGATTTATTTTTATTTATTTATGCATATAAGAACTAGATATAAGCCAGAGGTGCGGGGCGGGGAGCAGACCAGGTAGATCTACTGAGATGTCCTGCTGAGGAAGCAGTGGGTGAGACCGAAGAGGTCTGCTGTGCCATGTGGGCTAGCTCCCTGGCCGCAGACAGAACTCATACTGCAGTGGCTGGCAATAGCTGGATAGTGCTGAAACTAATCTGTGCGCCTCTAGGGAGGCCCTCATTTAACAATTTTATATTAGTCTCACAAACAAAATTAAAAGCAATATGCAGTAAACAGTATTTATTCTGGAACTATAGAACCTGATCTAATTAGAGAACTTTGGATCTTTTTGCCCTCAAATATGAACAGTAAGAAAATGTTAATACAGCAAAAAGGGGCAATTTTTAATATCTTAGAAGCTGTGACCAACTCTATTTTCAAACAGATTAATACTGTGATAGCGCAATACTGTGATGATGCTAATATAACATCATTTCTCTATGTGATGTATGAATGATGTTGAGAAAAGCAGTGATTTGTAGTCAGAAATTCCCTAGTCTAGTCTCTATCACTTATTAACTAAATGACACTAATCAAGTCACAAGGTCTGAGACTCAGTTTCTTGAGCTGTGGAAGGAGATTCACTTTCTACTACACAAAGGTATTGGAAAGAACAGATAATATTTGTAAAAACTACCTAGGCAAAGTTTTATCATAAACTATTAAAAAAGCATTATTTAAAAAGAAATCACAGAAAAACTATGAAGTGAAAATAAAATTAATTTGTAATCATGAGTTTGGAACCATCTGTTTTAACAGGATTATACAAAAGACAAGGTACACAATGAAAGCTCAGAGTTCACCTATAAACTCAAATTCACTTTCAAGTTATAAGAAACAAGTAAAATGAAAGTACATTAATGAAATACTTAAAATCTAGTCAGGGATTCACATATGTTTTGGTTAATCCTAACCCTATGAAGTAAAGTATTATCAGGTACACTACAGAGCTGGAGAGTCTCAGAAGTGAAAACCAAGACTTTGTAGTGTATATTTAAATCTAATGTTAGATTCCACTTCAGTGAAATTTATTTCTTAAACATAGCAGCTTTGATACTTTAATATTTGGAAAATTTTCTAGAATTGTGCTATTCAGCAAGTGGCATATTTATTTGGTACAAACTAAAAGATGTTACATAGTCATGTAATGCTATTTTTCAAAAAATAAGTACTACTTAAAATAGTTTTAAATTTAGTTATATCTAGTCTTGTGTCCAAAAGGACTTAAAAAGTATTTTTTTCTCATCTAAAGGTCTTACATGGCATTAAACTGTTCACCAAAGAAGATCCTTGAAAAGTTTACATTAAAAAAAAAACTTTAAATGGAAAATGTAAAAATACAAAATTTCCTATTTCTACCAGCCAAAAAAACTTGCCTACTTTTTCATGTTTATAGGTATGTTTTATATATATAATATTAAATATAACTAATATTTAAATATTTTTATTTTTAAGAGGATTTACCAAACATTTTAATATTGTAGCAGGTATATTTAAAGTGGGATTTTTAAGATTTATAGTTACTAGGTCATCAGTATTACAACTAGTTAAGGTTCAAAAGTCCAATGACTTCACACTCATATTAAATGTTCAGGCAAATTTTTTTTTTACATTACCACATAAATATAGGTCATCTCTAAAATATTTTATTTCTCAATACCTTAAATTAACTAAGGCACAAGTGTTTTTAAAAAAATTAGTTTTTCATCTCATTAGTTCAGATTATCTGAATTATCTTGTAAAATTTCTTATAGATTCTCTTAGGATAGTTTATTATTGATGAAAAGTGTCCGTATTAGTATCTCACCACTGGATCTGTTGGATGAAAAATATTTAGCAACCGGTTACAAATCTCTCTAGGCAAAATATGGTCTTGACTTCCAGAGTTTCCTGGGCGGATGCCACGCAATGCCAAAAAAACTGCCAGTGGGGATCCCATGCAGAAGAAATTCTCCACCTAAAATGATAAAGTCATCCTAAATTTAAAAAATGGTGACATGTTGTAGATACATAATATGTTAAGAAATGCAATAATAAAAGTAACTCCAAATATATCTGTCTTTTTAAAATGAATTTTTCCAGCTAGTATTTACATTATTTGTTAACCATTAATTATTCTAAACAATATTTTTAGGAGCAACTTCATTATCTTTAAGTCTAACAAAACGGAATGAGGATAGGACAAGGAAGATCACTTCACTGTGTGTTTCTATACACTAATCAAATATTTTGCATGAAGTAATACACTAGGTGCTATGAAAGATATAAAGAACAAAAAGGCAGAGTCTGCACTCAGAGTTTGAGGAAGGCAGAATAAAATAAGTGCTCAATACAGGAAGGAATGTTGAGAAATTATGATTGAGAGTTTATAAACAATATAGTATTTTGCACTGCCCATAAAAGATGAAAAGGATTTCCATATTTGTTTGGTATGTTGGGTGCTGGAAATAATGTTCTAGACTGATAGAACCAGATAAATTAAAGCAGAGGCAGGAGAGAACCTGGCTTAATTTAGAGAAAAATAATTTGATACGTCCTTGAGTGTAAGGACAACTGACTAAAAAACTTGGACATATTTTGTAAGTAGTGAAGGAGAACAGGATTTAACTCATATTTTACTACCAGGTAAACCTGGCAGTAACATTAGTATGTACCAGTAGAATAAAGATGACATGAAAAATTGAGAGGTTGGAAAATTGAGGATAAGTATTGGAAACTGACTGACTTAAGGACAAGTTACAAAATTATTAAGAAGTTTTTATGGAAGAGATCTTCTGAACTTGGGCAGGACAAGCTGTTCCATTCACGAAAAGAAACATGAGAGGACAGAATGACATGCTTTCTGCAAGGAATACGTTCATTTCTTTTTCTATAAAGTGAGGAAAGAATAAAGGACAACAAAGGATAAAGAAAGGTGTAAGTATTGTTGGGACAGAAGAAAAAGTTATATAAACCTTATTTATAAAGCTTCCCACTGTGCAGATCAAAACCAAGTTCTTATTTCTAGTTCTTCCTGGTCACCTATGGTATGCCTCCAGTATATTCCAGTCGTTCTGGTTTGCTTACCTTTCTCCAATCCAACCCTGTCTTGTGCTTTTGTTGTACATTTCTCTTTGAAATGCCATCCTTGGAGTCATCACTGACAGATACACTTCCATTTATTTTTCTTACCAACTACAATTAGTTAAGTCACTAGGTTTTTAAATTCTAAATACTAAAAATTCCTAAATTTGTCTCATTTTTCTTTCCCATTACTCAAAATTATTTGGTATTTCTTGGAAGTACTATAAAGTTATATCCTTCTTTGTTTATGCAGCTTCTTTTATACAGCATAGGATTTCTCTTCTCCTTCACTTGGCAATACCCAAATTGCTGAGATACAATACAACTGTCAAATACAACTGTCATTCCTTTGTAAACCTTTCAGGAAAATCATAACTTCTTGTTAGAACATATACTCTCACATATATCATTCTGCATGCTGCTATAACATCAGTAACACTGTGTTATATATCTTGAGAGGTGAGGAAATATCTGATCTATTCTTTTCTTTAGAAACTAGTAGTGTCTAATAATTACAGTATGTGTTCAATAATATGCATGTGAAAGAATAAGTAAGATTCCATTTGAATTCTAATAGCATGCTACAAATGATGCTTGAAAAAAATAATAATGCATAATGAAAGTCTCACCTCTCTTTCCTTACCTTAAATTTTAAGGCAGGTGTTTGTGACATACATGAAGTCTTTAATCCATGTAGCCGTTCTTCTATTTCTCTCAGCCTAAGAAGGAATGTGAGGTTATGTACACATTCATTTTTATAGTTTCAAATATTTTAGATCCTCAATAGTTCACTAAAGTAAAAAGGGAAAAATTACGACTCATTATCCAATTCTTCAAATTAATTCCTATAGTAAATTAATGTACCTTCCACATTATAGAAAGTCTATTAAAGCTAATAAAATGATCAGAAAAATCCTAATACCTATAGATAATCGATTTTTGGAGGTGGTATCCTTCACTAAAATGTGAGGCATATGCAAAGCATTTACATACACCTTTAAAAAAATTACAAATGTTCATACCATATACTGTTCTGTTGTTTTTTTCTACACTTAACAATGACTCTTATTCATATTTTCATTTCATTGCCTTCTAACCTACTTAATCTTTGTAACATCTGTAACTGTTCCATTATATGGATGAACCAGTTTATTTAACCCTGCTCTGCTGATGATCATTTGGGTTCTTTCAATTTTCCCATTATAATGCTCTGTACCTACTTACATTTAATAAACAATAAAATTAAGCTTAAAAAAAAGGTGCAGTTACTAAAAATTTTTTTAACAGATTTTGTATCTACAGTGCTGTTCTGAGGCTTGCCAAACATGACATTTTCTTTCAAAATTATAAATTATTTTGACACTATAAAATTTATGTACTAGCCTATGGTATTTAGTAAGATTCTAAATGAAATCCTTATATAACTTTTATAAAACTAAAACAAATACAAGGCTTTCTAAGGAAAAATTTTAGTTAACTAGAATGGTTCTTTTTTTATATTGGTATCAAAATGAATGATGTTTCACTGTTTTGTTAGAATCATCTGGATGATAATTAAGAGCACAAAGAATATCGAGCTTGTAATGACAGATGTAGAAGGGAATATAGCAAAAATTAAAAGCTAGGACCGGAAGGCCACAAGTGATCAAATAGTTACAAAATCTATCAAAAATGTATTTGCCAAGAAAAAAGGGTTTTAAACATATTTTTAGAATAAGAAAGGTAAAGAAACATCACTATAGACTTGTAAAACTACAAAGGATTATAAACTAGCAACATTTTCTTCTTTTTTTTTTTTAAAGATTTATTTATTTATACATACAAGCACTGGGGTACAGGACAGAGGTATGGGGGTGGTGAGAGGATTCACCACAGAGAGCAGGGAGCAGAACAGGCAGATCAACGGAAGTACACTGCTGAGGGCAGCAGCGGGCACAGCAGGAGAGGTCTGCTGCGCCATGCGGGTCCCCTCCCTGGCTGGCAGCAGGAATGGAACTCGTGCTACAGTGGCTGAGGTTTGCTTCATAGTGCATTGTTTAACCCA
Organism: Galemys pyrenaicus; assembly: GCA_019455555.1. Classification (NCBI taxonomy): domain Eukaryota; kingdom Metazoa; phylum Chordata; class Mammalia; order Eulipotyphla; family Talpidae; genus Galemys; species Galemys pyrenaicus. Next base: position 1,458,942 of record JAGFMF010011644.1, on the reverse strand, counting down.
CTGCGCCACCAGGGAGGCCCTAAACTAGCAACATTTTCAATAAAGATTCTACATAATGATTTAGGGTGGAATAAGTTTTAGACTTCATGTCTAATGAATTGTAGGAAAAAGAGTAAGATGACAAAACTATTTTGTGCTATAGAAAAAAATATGTAGTTAGCAAGAAAATACAGGTAAGTTATCTAGTAATTTTTGTTTCCAAAACCCTAGTGTTTTTTCCTTTAATCTGAAACTCTTAAAGTTTTCTAAGAAGTTTAATAACTACATGAAAAAATTTTAAATTCTCTTAAAAGACTGGGGTATTTTACCGTCGTTTCGTTATATAGAGTTCATCAAGAAGATGTCTTTCTTCATAGCTCATCCATCGTTCATCAGGCAATTCTTCTTCCTTCTGCAGTAACTGTTCATAGAGTCGAACTGGATTCCAGCCAGTCATTATATCATAAGTAATTACACATCCCAAGGAATGTGACACTATTGAGACTTTACCCCCCTTTTCTTCAAAGTCTGGATTCCGAGAACAGAAAAGGGAGTATAATCGATTCAGCTCTTGCTGAAGGCCTTTAACTAGCTGTTTGAAATTTTAAAAAAATTATTATATTAAAAAATTATTATAAAAAATTATCATATTAATTACTGATTACTATAAAATTTATTTCTAAACTCAAATACATTAAGGAAAAAAAACTCATTATCGGGCAAATACACACATCACTAAAATGAACTCAGGTACTTCACAACCTTGCAGGAAATTAAGTATACACAGTATTACAATCCTTATCATCAAAGAATAAATGCAGATATTACCAATACAGATCTGTAAACCAACTCCATAGTCTTTAAACCAACTATCAATATATGATCTAGCAGTTTCATAGATTAAAAATTTCATACAGGTTCCAAGAAGATTGTTAAAGATCTGCTGGGAATTTCTTAATTTCAGTGTATACATGCAATTCTCAATCTTTTATACTATAGTTTTTAAGCTATACTAAACATTAGAAAAATAGTATTTCAGTTAAGATAACAAGTATACTACTACATTATGCATTTATATAAAAATAATGTAATGAAAGGTCATGGTCTAATTGAATAAATAGCTAATGGTGACCTATTTCAAATTCTAAATTTCCCATTAAGTTGGCAATACAGTCAATGTTATTTTATGTGGCTGGAAGTTAGGAATCTTTTTTTTTTTTTTTTTAAGGTTTAGAGTTTAATAATGTGGCAAATATCTAGTCATTTTTCTTTGTAAAACTGCTCTCTTTAAAAATTAGCTTTATATATATGACAAACCTACTGCAAATATAATCCTCAATGGGGAAAAACTGAGAGCAATTCCCTTAAGATCAGGGACAAGACAAGGATGCCCACTCTTTCC
>JAGFMF010011644.1:1391267-1456096 GCA_019455555.1 Galemys pyrenaicus | reverse complement strand
GGGGAAGAGGCCAGAGGGTGCACAAGGGACTGAGGTGACGGTGCACGGGTGAAATGGTGGTGGGTACTCCCTGGGGACTACAAATGATGTCAAATATAACTAATAAAAAAAAATTAGCTTTAACAGATATTACTGAGATATAAAGTCAGAATAGTAAGATTATTTTATAACTTAAGCCCATACTAGGCTTTGGCCTGAGATTTAAGGTTGTCCTCTTCCTATTACTGATTACTACTATTTGATTATAAATTTCCTGTTTGATATTCAATTTCTCATTTTAGTACTTCTTAATATGCCAGCATCTATTACAATATACAAATACAAATCTTAGTTATAGGTTGCTTCCCTTTTCAACCTTGCTATTTTGTCTCAAGAAATAACTAGACTGAAAAAAAAAAAAAAAGAAATAACTAGACTACATTGTATTTTACTGAATGTTCCCTACCTCCAGATATAAATGGAAACTGCTGACATAAACATAAAACCATTTTTCACTCTGTCAGTTTTTCATTTTCATGCTTGGCAGGGTTAGCAGTGACATGAATGAAGTTATGGCACTTTCTCTGATAGTTCTGAGAGTCTCAGCATTCTACAGTGCAATACTGGGGTCTGGTTAACATGAGTGAATCCATGTCTGATGAAATATATCCAGCCAATGAAGAAAGAGAATATGATGAGCTGGTAGCATGTGGGAAAATGATAAGCTACCTTTCTTCTAGGAAGGAACATGAATGTTTTACCTTAGTTGGGCATTTTAATTTTTTTACCTTGGAAAAGCAAAAAGAATTCTACATTTTGGTACAACGCTTTTCTAACTTTCAATGTACGTCATAATCACCTGTTAAATGCAGATTGGTAGGCACTGTCTTGGAATTGCTGATTCAGCAGTTCTGAGATGCAGCCTAAGAACTTGCATTTCTAATAAGTTACCAGAAAATGCTGCTGCTGCTGCTACTTAGAGACCACATTTTAGGAGCTAGTGCTCTATGGCAAATGTGTATGAAAACCTAAGACATGGGAGGTAAGTAATTTTAGTCAATATAGTTTAAGGAATATGGTGTGTGATATGAAATTACACGGCTCTGTGGAACTTAGATTTGATAAGAATATTAACTAATCTTTAAAATTTTATAGTTTTCCTGATTTACAATCTATATGAAGGGAGGTATAGAAAAGCTTATGTTTAGAGAAAATAAATTCCTTTAAAAAGAACATTTGTTAATAATAGCTTTTAGTCTTGAAGGTCTTAATTTTAAGACTCATACCATGTAAATCTACAAATGCTAAAGATACATACTTAAATACTCTGGCTAAAGTACCCAGTCATATGATAGAAGGGAAGTTTCTGAAAAACTAATGCTTTCATTTATTTGATAATCATATACTTGAATAGAGATGGTTTTTACTTCCTTATTATAACATAATTAGATATGATATCATTTTAATATTTGCCTGTATTTACAAAAAAAAAAGAGTATTCTGGTCAACACATGATTTTGAAAGCTAATTTGAAAAATGGTTTTATACTACCTTTAAATGCTTTTTGTAAGTCATCTACTCAGCAGCAAAAGGAGAAATGAAATCTAACTTTTTATTGGATCCAAAGTCTACTCTTATTAGGGTTCCTGCCACTTTCTCCTCTCTGATCCGATTATATTCTCCCAGTTAGAATACATATGTGACCAAGTACAGTCATTTAGGATATCTGAACCAAAAGACTAATGGTGCTAATTTTATTAGCACTAATTAGGTCAGTTAACCTCTAACAGAGTAGTCACTGCATGGTTCTTCAAATGTTTAAGAGTTATAAATTCTCATAACCATACCTTAAAAGTTAAAATGTATAAAGAAAATCAAAAGGAAAAAAAACTCAGCAATTTTTCAGTTTCAAAATACGGCTAAAGAATATAACTAATCTTTTGTAATTTTCCATTTCAGGAAATTTTAATGAGAAAAATTTAGTTAAATAATTTTCATGCATTATGTAATCTTTCACCTTTAAAAATCACTGAGAAGGGAGTTCAGATGTATACAAGGTATACAGTGCTCTGGATTTTTTTTTATTACTTTATTTAGGGTTGAAATATAGACCAAAGGCTTTCTGGTGAAATAATCTGAAATTAGTGTTTTTTAAATTTTTTGAACTATTCTTCAGACAGTTTGACCTGAACATTTTTTCCTTAACCATGGCTTTTAGTGACTAATGGGTCACTACTTGGGGTCAATCAATGACCAGCTCAGAATCTTAGGAGATGATCCAATTTAAACTGCTGTGAAGGTAAAGGTCACTGCAGTAGCTAACTTTACAAGTTGCTTGACATCTACCCACTAAAGTGGTCACTTCGTTTATCCCCCATTTTTGAGATATCATTGACATATGACCTGAATAAGTTTAAGGTGTACAACATGATGATTTGGTATCATGTATGTTATAAACATATCTGTATATATGTTGTGAAATGATTACCACAGTAAGTTCAGGTAAAATTCATCACCTCACATACTCAGTTTTTCCTTGTGACATTTCATATTCCTTCTCATATTTTTCTATTCATTGATCCTTATTTTACTTTCTAAATTAACAAGTCTATTCTTTAATGGTAGCTCTTGAAAAACATGAAGACAGATAGATACTTGAAAAATCTAAGGACTAGGGATTATACTGGGAACTTTATATACTGTGTTTATGACAGCCTTCATCAGGTAGGTAGGTATTTTATAACTGAATCAGCTGAGAGACTGAGGTTGAAAGAGGATTTGATTTAAGGTCACACAGCTAGTTAAGCGGCAGTTTTTAAATTTGTATATACTTGACTGCAGAGGAGGAAGTAGTAAAGGTTTTTATATGCTTATCAAATAAACAAAGTACATTTTCACCAGGTTTGACTTAATCCTAAAGAATCCCTGCTGGCTGTTATTTATTACTACCTTCCCTAAATAAACGTATACTTAAGAGAAAATAATTTACCCTAGAATATTGTTATCTACTTTTTGTTAATGGAATTTTGATTTGCAAAATCAGCTTTCCTTTAAAAACATCAGAACAATTTTTGCCCACTTCTAAGTACCCTTTTGTTCTTCACAACGCCTTTAAGCAGTTTCCCAAACTTCCCTAATGGTATCATCTAGGGAACACAAATTACAGGCTCTGCTTCAGCTCCACTCAATTAAAATAGCTAAGGAAGGAATATAGGGAACTGTTATTTTTGTTTTTTCTAAACTACTTACTTGGAAATTATTTCAAATTTAATAAATGTACAAAATAAAAATAATATAAAGACCACCCAAATACCCTTTATCCAAGATTCATCAATTGTTAGCATTTAATTCTATTTCTCATTTGTTCTGTTTCCATTACACACACACACACTCTGTAGGATGAGATGTTGCATCTAACTCAAGTCTATTTAACCTTCTTTAATCTGGAGCATTTACCAGATTAATCTGGAATATTATCTTTTACAATATTGACGTTTGAAAGAACATGAAAGTCCCGATACTATGTTTTTATTAAATCTTATTTTGTGTCTGTTGTTTCCTCATGATTGTGATAATATGTAAGAGACACTGTGTCCTTCTCTGGGTGTCACATCTTGGTAGAATAATAGAATATCCATCTGTCTCTTAGAAACACAGAATAATTGTGTTGATTCCACTTTTTAATCTCTTTAAATTTAAAGCCATCTGTGAGGATACACTTTAAAACTGTGCAGATATCCTGTTCCTCATAAAAAATTTTACCTTAATTTAACATCTATGGCTCATTCTTTCTTAATCCTCTCTTAATTGATCCTACCACTAGCTGAAAATGATTTTTCCAACTCCACCATTCTTTCCATATCTACCAGCAAGTTCTTGACATTCCACTGGAAGCAAAAGACTTCCCTACTCCCATTTATCTACTTATAATCAATATAGACATGAATTTCTCAGTTATTTATATTTCTTATTACTTTATGCTATTATAATTCTACTTTAAAAGTACTATTAATTCCTAACGATAAATAAAATAATTATTTGGTGCTCAGTGTTCTAGATTGTGCCAATGGTATCTGCTTTTTCATTCAATTCCTGTGTTTATTGTGAACTTCTCCATTGTACTCATGAGCATTTTCTTTCTGTTCAAACAAATGGTTCTAGCTTTGATTTGTACCTATCCTACTCCAACCCTGGAGCCACTCATTTTTCCAAGAAACCTAACTTCTTAGAGAAAAATAAAAGTTCTAGAGACAGAGATATAGGCCTTAGGGTACTCATTAAACTGGGATATTTTTGTTTCCTGGCATTTTCATTAGACTAAGGAGGGAATTTATGTAAGTATACATATGGTTATTATGGGAAACACTAAAGACCTCAAAATATTAAAAACATATAAGCCAACAATTCCACTCCTAGATAGCCACCTGAAGAATGCAAAAGCACTAATTTGAAGGGATATCATGCTCTCCTATTTTCACTGCAACCCCATTTACAATAGCCAAGTATGAACACAACCTAGTTACCCAAGGACTGAGGAGTGGAATGGAAAAGTATGGTGTATATATACACAATGGAATACTACTCAGCTATAAGAAAAGATGAACTTGTGCCTTTGCAACAACATGGATGAAACTGGAGGGGATAATACTAAGTGACATAAGTCAGAAGAAAGACAAATATTGGAAGGTTTCAGTTATATTTGGAATATATAGAGAAACAAAAATAGACAAAATCAAACCAACACTTGACATCTGGTGGGGTGGGGAAGGCGAGGAAGGGAGGGGTAAGCATGGTAGAGGATCACTGGGGGCTTTGATGGTGGACAAGATGTGAAAACATAATTTGGAGACATTTGAACCTATAAATCTAAAAACAAATACAGTACCATAATACACCTTTGCTTTAATAAACACATTAAAAAGTTCAGGATATATACATCATCACTCTAAAAAATACCCAAAAACAACAGGATAATCATAATACTTACTTCGTCCCTGTAAAGTGGACTTGTATAATACATTATGTCCATTGCACTGCTGTTCAACATATCCCTTAAGCCCCGAACTTTGTCAGGAGTAATGGAATCAACAGTGTCTACAAATTTTAAAAAAAGTTCAATTTAGAGAAACCTATTTTAGGGAAAAATGAAAAACAAAAAAGATATATTCTTTGAAATAATTTGTTGACCTTTAAATATTCTAGACTAGCTTTGGATCTAATGAATTTTCCATTTTTAAAATATATTACTAGAGAAGGGCCTCCCTTGTGGCGCAGTGGGTTAAGCAACGCACTATGAAACAAACCGCAGCCACTGCAGCACAAGTTCGATCCCTGCTGCCAGCCAGGGTGGGGACCCACATGGTGCAGCAGACCTCTCCTGCTGTGCCCGCTGCTCCCCTCAGCAGTGTACTTCCGTTGATCTGCCTGTTCTGCTCTCCGCTCTCCGTGGTGAATCCTCTCACCCCCCCACACCTCTGTCCTGTACCCCAGTGCTTGTATGCATAAATAAATAAATCTTTAAAAAAAAATAATAAAATATATTACTAGAGAAAAAACAGTAAAATACAGGGGACATGAGAAGAAAAAGGAACTAAAGGAAAGCCATTATCAAATCTATAAAGTCTTACGATTTTTTTTTTTTAATATACTGGATTTTGCCTAACAGTCAAGAGTCGCAATGGCACAAAGAGACCATCTCTATCCCTGTGCACAATCTCTGTACTTCTTTTTTCCTTTTTCTTGTTTACCTTTGTTGGGCCTGGCAATATGCAATCAGAATGTCATTGGGAAGAAATAGCAACAAATTTAAAGTTTCCTACACTTTACATGTATCTATCTTTGGTGAATCAAAGATTGTATGGGCAAGAGCTGTCAGATTACAAAAACACAAAGGCAAATCAGCAATGGGACTCTCTTCAGTAAAAACGATTAAAACTGGTGTAATTTATAGCATTGAGAAAAAACTTAACTGTACCTAACCTATGGAACTTCGACCTAGGGAAGACTGATTAGTCACTAAACATGCAATGCAATGATTAGTGATGCAAAAAAAAATCTATATTTCTTATAGAAATACAAAGAAGTCCTGTTCTTGGATGAATATTGTGATCTGAAAGCACAAGGCAGGCAGGAGAAGGTTATATTTTTAGTCTAGTGCAATTAATTTCATCTTCTAGTTTTCACCAATCTAATTACTACTTAATTAGCTAAAATTATTAGTCTAAATTACTATTTAATCTAAAAATGACTGTAAGACAATGACTCAAGCAAAACCTAGAAGTCATTTCAAAGATATAAAGGAAAAAAATTGTAGAACGCTTATAATCTCTACCTATTTTATATTGTAAGTGAAAGGTTTGACAACTGCTGATCTGAAAAGTTTGTCATTTTAATACATTTCTAAAATAATTTTTATTGTAATACACATACAAAAAGGTGTTTAATATACAAATGCAGCTGATAAGATCATTTATATAAAGGAAAACATGTTCCTACCACCAAACTTAAGAATATTGCCATAATCTTTGAGGTCCACAGTATTTCTCTAAGTAATGACATGCCCCTCCCTCTCTGCTAGAGTAACTACTAATAAGAGGCTTGTGTTAATCACGCTTTTGCGTTTTCCTACATGCTCATCAATATTAATAATTTTAGCTAATTCATTTCAGTGCTTACATTTTATTTATTTCATTTTATCTTTATTTAAACACTACACAAAATGAGTTATTGTTCATGGCCTATTTTACTCCCAAACTGAGTTTTTGAAACTCATCTATTTTGACATATATAGTGCTGATTCACTCATTTGCGATCCTCATTGTATTCTACTCTATATATATGTTCCATAATGTGTCGATTCTCTTTTGAGAGAAATCTGGGTTATTTTTAGTTTTTTTGTGAATACAAACTATGATAAATATATGTATCTCCTGATACAGGAGTTTCTTTAGGGTCTCTATGTATCTAGGAGTGAAATATTTGTGTCACAGGGCATATGACATCAAACTTAAAAAAAAATTGTGTCTCAAAGTGATTGTACTAATTTACAACCCTATCAACAGTGTATGGACATTCTCATCAACACTGGTATTGTCACTTTCTTAAATTTTTACGTAATTGATGGGTGTGATCAATAATTCATTGTGGTTTTAATTTGCATTTCCTTCATTACTATAGATGTATATTTTATAGATTATATATATGTTTAAACATATTTATATTTATTAAGTAATACATAAAACACATACACATATTAAACCATGGTGGTTATATCTGTTGCAACATCTTTTCTCAGTTTGTGTCTTGTCTGTCTGTTTTTTAAAGATTCATGTATGTATGCATACAAGAACTGGGGTACAAGGGGTGGTGAGAGGATTCACCAAAGACACAGTAGGAAACAGAACAGGCAGACAGGCTGAAATACACTGCTGAGGGGAGCAGGGGGAGAGACAGGAGAGGTCTGCCGCGCCATGTGGCTTACCTCCTTGGCCTGGGATCAAATAATGCTGCAGTGGCTGTGGATAGCTTCACAGTGCGGTGCTTACCCTTGAGCCACCAGGGAGGCCCTTGTCTTTCATTCTTTATGGTGTTTCTCTCTACTGAGAAACAGAAGTTCCTAATTTTAATCTAATACAATTTATTCCTATGTCTGTTTATTTGTGTTTTTGTCTCAAGAATTCTTTCTCTATCCTGAAATCGTGATGATTCGCTCCTTTTTTTTCCTAATATCTTAAAAGTCCTTAGTTTTGAAATATGCATTTGACTCATTTGGAATGTAAAAGAGATAAATTTTATATTTTCACTAATAGGATAACCAGTTATTAAGCATCATTTAATGAACATCAGTAATCATTAGTTTTCAATAATGATTTCAATCATTAATTTTCATCAATAATCTGCAATGCCACCTCTGTTATATCAGGTTTCCAAACTAAGCATAGATCTATTGAGAGAGTGTCCCAGTCCAATACATAACTTAATCTATTTGCTTTTCTTGCATCAGACTGTCATTTTGGTAATTCCTGCATCTGACCATAGGGTCATTGGAACAGCTAAATTTATAGCTCATCATTTTAAAAGTACAAGTGACAATCTGGGACTTATGAATGTACCTGACATAGAAGGCAGTCTTGTGGGACTGAATGTTTAACCAGTGGAGTCTATACTATCTCTGGGCAATAAGTGTCGAATTGAATTACACTGTAGGACATTTGATTTAAAAAGAGGATTGGTTGGAATGTGGAAAAACATGCATACATTTGGTGTCAAAAGTGTTGAGAATAGAGAGAAACAGTGGTGTTTTTCTTTTATTCAGAACAATATCTCTGGAGTTCTTTCATGGTTCTTTAAATCTAACAGAAAATTATAAATTCAGGGAGGTCTTATTAACTATAAGTTCATCCTTGTTGTCAGTATTTCAGAGAAGTCTCAAAATGTATCTGTGTGAATGGGAAGAGCCCAAAAGATGGTGTTAATACAGAACTTTATATATGAGCAATTGCTGCTGAGAATTAATAAAAAAACCTCATTACAACTTTTGATTCCATTTATGGCTTGATCAATTATAAATGACATTCCTAACTATGAGACAGAATCACAGACATCTCAGAAGTCTCAGAAATCATCAGGCAGTACAGCACTTTGGTAAACAAGGCTTCTTGGCATCACACAGACCTAAATTCCTTCTGCCACGCTTAACTAATTTCCCATTTCACTAACTTTCTGTTTCCATATCAATAAGGAAAAAATACATATTTCACAGATTTGTGTGAAAATTGAGATACTACATGCAAAATGAAGAGTTCCATGTACATAGAAAAGGCTTTACAAATGACAGCTACTATTATGTCTAGCATAACTCATTTTCCAGATTATATAAATAGTCAACTTAAATATTCTATTTGAACAGTTTTAATAATTAGGGAACACAATTTTGTGTAAAGAAAGATGCATAATTTGGCTGATAATATCTCTTTAAGGAAGGAAACAAAAATGACTTTATTTAAACATATGTATTGTGCAATATGTGAATGCTAAATTTTAACTACCAGCCCAGGGAATACAGGAACAACACAACAAAAGACAAAAGTCCTAGGATTTTAGTCTTCCCAATACAGAGGAATAAAAATTATTAGGGAGAAAATGTGAGTTTCTATGAAACGGTGGGGGAAAAAAAGTTTGAAAGTATTGATAAATCACTTGTCTGTCAAAAACTTCAGAAAACATTTTGTTCCCCTGATCCACAGAGGACATAAAGTACTATATGTGAAGTCTATATGTTGGTGCCCAAATGACTCAATTTATATAATTATTTTAAAAAAAACCAATGGAGTATACCTAGAGATAACTAAATTGAAGACACTTTGTTCCCAATGTGCAATACTGTGTTGCCACTGGTTAAGTAAAATTTTAAATAAAATATACCTCCATCAAGAGTAAGTTTTGACCTCCACTCAACAGGCAGAAATTCAACATGTGTTGCATGGTTGGAAAAATGCCTTTCTTCTATTTTTCTTGCAGCCTCTCTCATCCTAAAAAATAAAACCAAAGTTAAACAATGTATATGCTATAAAATATTCTTAATCATACCTCTTCCACTTGCTTATAATGTCATTCAATTATGTTTTAATTACTGCTATACTATTCAATAGCTTGCATAGCAGGACATTTTAAAAATTTTTAAAGATTTTATTTTTATTTATTTATGCATACAACAATTGAGGTGTAGGCCAGAGGTACAGGGGGTGAGGAGTTATCTCATCAGAGACAGAGTGGGCAGCAGAACAGGTGGATCCACTGAAATACACTGCTGAAGGGAGCAGTGGGTAAGACAGGATTGGTCTGCTGCACCATTCTGCTACGTGTGGGTGAGCTACCTGGCTGGGGATCAAACTTATGTCGCAGTGGCTGGCGATAGCTTTCAAGTACTGAGACTTTAACCCCTGGGCCACAAGGGAAGCCCAGGACATCTTTATTTCAAAGTTATTTTCCATCTACTCAAATTTGCACATTATATTCTAAATAATTATATGCATGCATCTTTAGTAGAGAGCACAATAATGAATACCATTAGGTCATCTACCATTTCCAAATATTAGCAAGTGTGGCCGATCTTATTTATTTAATCTATTCCTTCACTCTCCATTCTATTTGTCCTACAATATGGATTTTAAAGTTTTAAGATACAGTAAAACTGACTTTTTTTCCTGTTTGGTGTCAGTTAAGATTTGGGGTTAGCACAATCACAAGCAAAATACAGACTATTTCTATCATCCCAAAGATTCCCCTCATGCTACCCCTCTATATGATCAACATATGGGTTGATCCAGTCCCAAAGGAAAACACTATATGAAGTGATCTCAAAATATTAAAAGTTAATCTACCATATGAATCAGCAATTTCACTCTAAGGCTTCTACCCAAAGAATGCAAAAACACCCATTCAAAGAGATATATGCACTCCTGTGTTTACTGCAGCTTCATTTACCATAATAGTCAAGTTATGGAAATAATCTAAGTAAGTAGATTAATATGTGCTCTGCAATGGAATACTACTCAGCTATATAAAAAAAGGTAAACTATTGTTATTTGCAGTGACATGGATGGAACTGGAGGGGATAGTGCTGAGTGATGTAAATCAGAAGGAGAAAAACAAGAGATTGTTTCACTCATATGTGGAATATAGAGAAACAAAACAAAGGGAACAGGCAAAACCAAACCAAAACAAACCCTAGAAATCTTGACTGTAGAACTGAGGCTGCCAGGGGACTGGGGGAAGGGACAGAATAAAGAAGAGAGGGGATGCAATGGGTTGTGCGTGTCTTGATAGTGGGTGTGGTATGGTAACATACATCTGAAGAGTTGTGAACCTATAGCTCTGAATCATATTTGGTGTTGTAAACTAGTATTATCTCAAAAGAAAGAAGTTAAAAAAGGGAGTTTAGTTTTAATTCTTATATTTAGGTCTTTGATTCATTTTGAATTAACTTTCCTATTTGATCCCAACACCATGTTCTGACATGCTTTCAAAAATCAATTAAATTCTCTATTTTATTCCATTACTTTTACCTATCTACATGATAGTCAGTACTAATAATGTCTTGATTACTGTAGCAAATTATGAATATGGGAAGGATAATCTTTTTTTTTCAAGATTGTTTTGTGTATTCTGGATCCATGCTCTTCCTTAAAATTTTAGGATCAGTTCATCAATTTCTGCAAGAAACACAGATGGGATTTTAATAGGAATTGAAGTGACTTTATAGATCAATGTGGGGAAGGAATGGCATCTTAATATTCTAATTTACAAACATGGGTTGTCTTTTTCATTTACTTAGATCTTTTTAAATTTCTTTTTACAGTGTAACATTCTTGCCCTTCTTCTGTTAAACCAATTTCTGAGAATTTTATTATTTTTTGATGCAATAGTGAATGGAAGTGCTTTAATTTTCAGTTTGTTCATTATGAGTCTACAATTTTTTTTTAATGTTCATCCTGTATTTTGTAACTTTGCTGAGTTTATTTATAACCCTAATAGTGTCTGTATTTCTGTATTATTTGCTTAAAACACTCTCCTCTTCTTCAGTAAGCTTACATAATCCTCCACACCACAGGATCACCATCACTTTTCCAATGATTACATATGCAGATAATAGTTAGGAAAGTAGTTATATCTACTGAATGACTTCACCAATAAGACCACTCTTTATAAAAGTGGAAAGATGAAAGAAGACGGTGAGCAACAGAGGAAGGTGGGGTAAGGAAGACAGACTAAATGCTGGTTGTTACTAAATTTGCCTTAATAAAAGTGGAAAATCTATATCCTAGATTTAAAACATAGATAGAAAAATATGTAAGTCTTGACTACATGGGAAACACACACCAACAGGGAATGGAGGAAATAAGAAAAAGCAATGATTTAAAATTAAACTACATCTAGTTCAGATTAAATAACTTTTTATGATGTAACTATCAGTTTATAAGCTTATTAAGCTTCCATGATCTACTGTTAGTCTATGAATATTTACTTCAAAATTTGAAAAAGGAAGAAATTAATAGCACCTAAGAATTACTATCTAATTAGAGATCATGAAATATCCTGACAGAATAAGTCTTCATAATTCTCAGTTAGAAAAGAATGTTAAATAATTGATTTAAAAAATATATGTGTGTGTATACACAAACACACACACAAACACACACATTAAAGGAAGGAAATAGAATATCAAGAATAAAAATACCCCAAATACAATTTTTAAACATGAAAGCTGGATCCAAATGTGTATTTAGTATGCTATCTTTTGTGTAGAAATCTGTATTTGCCTAAAGAAACTTTAAAACTAGAATATGAAATAAATGAATCCATTGCTTTGAGAAAAAGGAGTAACAGAGAAAGATGGAGATGGGAAAGTGAATCAGACTTTTTACTCTTTTTTTTTGACTTACATTATTGGTATTGTGTAAGTATCAGGTTTCTAAAAAATATTAAAAATAGATCTATCATAAGACCCAGCAACCTTACTCCTAGGTATTTACCAAAAGAGTGAAAAAAATACCAATTCAAAGGGAAATATTCATTTTAATGTAAAAAGCAGTCATATTTACAATAGCCAAGCTACTGAATAACTTACCAATTAAAGTGACTCTTTAAAGAAGAAAGAGGAAAGATGACAGAAAACAGTGAGCAACAGAAGAAGATGGGGTAGGTAGGACAGACTAAATGTGTACATACACACACAATGGAACACTACAGATATAAGAAAAGATGAATTCTTGCCACTTGTGACAACATGGATGGAACTGGAGGGGATAGTGCTAAGCAGCATAAGGAGAAAGTCAAATACCAGATGGTTTCATTTACGTGTGGACTAGAAAAAAAAAATCAGTTGTCTGTAGAAATGAGGATGGCAGAGGGGTAGAGTTAAGGTGGAAAGCAGGATGTGCAGGGAGCCCAGGTGGACTATAGTGGAGGACTATGCATGCCTTGGTGGTGGGTGTGGTAACATACAGATGTAGAGGTGTGAGCCTATACCTCTAAATCATATACAGTGTTGTAAATTAATGTTACTTCAATAACACAGTATTACAGTTAGAAATGATACAAAATGAAACATTTTAGTATTATAGAGATGTGGCTGAGGACATAGTTTTTGGTATCACAGTATTTGGTTTCTAAGGACTTGAGAAATGTATTATTTGAAGTCCCAAGTAGATAAACTGTGCTCTCACCATAAATATGGTCATAAATATACTTACAGTTCCTTTACACTAATTAATAGTTCAGAGCCAAATTTCAAGTGGCATCCTTAACCCTAACATTTCCTTTAAACAGTTATTAACATTTTTGAACACACTTGAATGCAACCCTCTTATCCTCAAACATCTTAACCAGTTTTTAGAATAAAGAAATTAATGAGGCAAATAACTTGCCTGGTATGTTGGTAAAGCACCCACTGTCCTCTGTGTAAAATTTAGAGTTTTCTCGGGTAGCAATTAACTGGACAGGTTAAATTGTTAACTGGCAATTTAACAAGTTTTTGTTTTTTCAGAATTATGCAACTTTGTTGTATTCTCAGTTTCTTCAGTTCAGAGAGTAAAATACAAATTTAAAACTAGACTTTCTTTTGTTTTCAACCTTAGTTTAATGGATATTATTAGCACATTAAAATAGCTTTGTTACTCCTCCATATTGTGGGAGTAAAGAGAAAAATCAAACAAATTATCATCACCATAATCTACACATAATGACTCTTAAAATTTGGTCCAGAAAATTCACCTACAACTTACTTAAATGATAGCAGAATTGGCATTGGAGTACCAAGTGGTGCAATGATTAAATTCTGGACAAAATAAACCTGGGCAAATTTTGGATTCTAGACTAGATGGAGAATGCATTCATCAAAGAACTCACATGGCTGTATTTTTGATAATTCTTCCTTGGTCCATTTTCTGCCCAATGCCATGCACAACAAATACAATATGGGTAGTCTGTGATGGTTTGTCTTCTAATGTGGCTTCTTCTACATAACCTCTATGAAGTCTGGTCCCACTACTTGATGCTGTAGAAAAATTATGATTCTAAGTTTACTGTTTATTCCAGAAATAACATTTTCACAATATATTGAATGAAATAAAGACATAAAAAGACTGTTAAGAAAAAATTCAGTGAATTGGGTGAAGAATAAGTTGTTAAATGATGTATATTGATTGGTTCTGATATAAAATGCTGAACTGGACATGACATCAAAGCCAGAAACCATAAGGAAAAACAAAAGGAAGGATGAACTGAAGACAAAACAATTAAAAAAAATCTCTTAATAAAAATTATGAAGCAATTATTAGAAACAAATGACAAATGGGAAAAAAATTTACACAATGATTCAATTAATCACCAATTAATTATTGATGTAAATTAACTATATATAAGGAAAATTCCTATCAAAAAGTGAAAAGAAAACATTCAAAATAGCAAAACAGGTTAAATATATAAGGTAAATTCACAAAACAAACACAACTGGTTGACATAAAAAAAGGTTTTTTATCTGTTTTAAAAGAAATTAAAACAAAAAATGATAATAAAAAACTACCACTTAATTTTTTTTGAGAAAAAAAATCTGTCTTTTGATAATGTTTTCACATTATCCCCAAATAACATTCCATCTTTCCTTTTAGTTTAATTAAAGAGTTGACTGTCCCCACTGCCTCAATTTCCTCATCGTCTACTTAAGCTTCAACACATGCCAACTTGGCTTCTACCCCATCAGTCCATCTAAGCAACTGAATTCCTATCACTAAATCCAATGGAAAGTTTTCAGTCTTCATTTTCCTTCCTATAGTTCAATTGTCATGTTTTATTATCACACTGCCGCCTCTGGTTTAACTGGTTTTATGCTTTTAAAAATGCAAAAGGTATTTGTTAATCTTGTCAGGTCAATTTAAATATATTCACTGATGAATACATGTCAACTTCGAAACGTAATGAAAGTCTCATTTAATAGGACATTAAATTTAGCATACTAAAATACACTAAAAATGAAAATAGTATATTTGAATGAGAGGAAAAAGCCATAGCCCCCAAATTTTGACAAACTATAGTAATATTTTACAATTACCTTTAGAAAATCCCAGTTTTTGTGTAACTGTTCTTGCAATTTTAGAAGTTGTTGCATCACTATAAAGATAAACTTCATCCATACTGTGCCAATCCACGTGATTTCGACTCAGCTTGAAACTATGAATAGCTGTGCAGAAAGGGAAAACTCATTTGAAGGTATTCAAAATAAACTTCACTTGTGTGAAAACTTATGATACAAAGATTTTAAAATTAGTATTATCTAACAACTCAGATATGTAAGTCATATCTTTTTGATAAAAAACCTATTTTATTGAAACACATTGATGTGAATTAGGGACTTTATTTTATAAAATAAGAGGGACTTTATTTTATAATGATTAGCAATGGTATAGGGAATGGCAACTCGTTAAGTAACTTGCTTTAAACAGTTAATTTTTGAACACACTTGAATGAAACCCTCAATCACATAGTTATTATGTTTTGATTATTAAAATAGCTATTTTCCCACATGATTTGACATTCCTTTGGTCTAAGGAATAAAGACCTTCAATGAAAGTCCTCAAAAGCTTTGACAGGGAAACAAGTTCTATTTCTTCTGTTGGTATTATTTTTGGATCTATGAAAATTTCACTTTGTATAAGACAAGCTAAGATTCAGAGGAAACAAATTTGCCTTTAAAGTGGGAAGAAAATAATACGGTTTACTAAAATATAAGGTATTTTTAGAATTGAAATTAAAGTCAATTATCACTGGATATTGCTCGTCATAACAGAAAACCAAAATTACAAGATGTTTTAAAAAGAAATAAAAAATTTTTTCCACTATGTAGTTGAAATCAACATGATCACTGCATTTGTGTGACTGAGATATACTTGATGAGAATGAGCTCTATAAAAATAAACCCATATGATTTAGGAATACATAATCTCTGTGAGGCAAGGACTATGTCTTGAGCATTCTGTCACTAGCACTAAACACAGTGTGTAGTACAGTGCCTAACACTTATCGCAACTTCAGTAATGTTGTGGAAGCAATGAATTAAAAAAAAGTTGTAACATATCCACCAATTCATAATTTACTAATTCTTATATTCTGAAACCCTTAAACTTTCCCTCTATATCTGATACAGAGGTAAGGAAAATTCACATACCCATTAATTCAGAAAACCAGGAACCTTCAAATTATCCCTCATTTATTTTCTTAAAATTCTCTTTAAACAAAGTATTATCTCCCATCATATGTGAAAACACAGAGGTCCAAACAGATTAATGATTTGCCACAAAGCTAATTATTGACAGTCTAATTCTTCTGACTTTTTTTTTAAAGAATTATATTTATTTTTTTTTCTTACAATGTTTGCTTTCTTTTCTAGGTATAATCCCCATAGAATTTCCACCACCAGTTCACCACAGTCCCTTGTGCTCTTCCAGTCCCTGCCTTAATCCTAATCCCTCCCTCTGCCCTGCAGAATGTCTATGTTTTGTAGTTGGCTGTTATCTTTGCTTTGTTGTGGTTTTATGTTGTTGTTGTTGTTTTTCTTGATCCCCTATATTCCGCCAGTAAGTGAGACCATTCGGTATTTTTCTTTTTCCTTTTGACTTGTTTCACTGTAACTCTTCTGATTTGAAAATGAGTTAAAGAAAGCCTCAAGTTAAATATCAAAGGATATAGTCCTGTTCAAGATCTAAATTGTAAGACCTTTTCTGAACTATAATACATAAAAGTGTAAGTCCTTTTTGGGAAAATGCACTTCTTATGTTATAAATACAATTTCAAAAATTTAGGAAAAAACAGTATTATATACTTACTGTCCAGGACACATTACTAACAATGAAGACAAGACCAAGATGCAATTAACATAATATACATTAAAAGCACATCTTTAAATCCACAGAAAACAATGTTCAAACCCAGCTTTTTAAATAAAAGAACTTTTCAAGTTAAACATCTTATGCAAGAGTTTATCAGCTATTCACTTTTCTAATTCTATGTCTGATCCTAGTCACTATTTTAAGATTTTTATTTAATATTTCTAAGCCACATTTTTGTTAAAATAGTTTTGGCATATACTTAAAACATTAAACTACAAAAATCTGAGATGTTAAAAGAGTAGTGTTAGCCAACAAAATGTTGTTCATCCTTAAATCATCCACATACCGTCTTTAAAGTAAAAGGTCTTTAATAGTGGCAAACACCCTCTTACTGGATACACACATTGTTCACAAATATTTTATTTCTTTAATTAACACTAAGCACAACAGCACAATGGATACATTTCTAAAAAAAACTAATAATTTCTATGCTTTAACTACAACTGAATGCCATAAACACAACTAATGCTATAAGCCAGGAATATAACTACATGGAGAAATAAAACTACAATTACTGTACCTTGGGAACGCTTTCGCTTAAGACCTGCTGCATCTGTATTCTCCTTATATCCTCTCCATTTGAACAGAGAAGGGAGGGAGAAGGGAGGGAGGTGGTAGACAACTAAGAAAGCAAAAACACTGAGCTTCAAAGCAAATTTTAAATGAATTTTGCCTTTTTGTTGTACTAAGTTAAAAATGAGTTATATTTGACAAACATTCAAATGTTTTTAAAATATAACTTCTAATTAAAATATCAATAAAGCAAAACACTAATGTTTATCAAATACTGCTCTATTTTTACTAAAAAAAGGCAAATGATGAAAAAAAATTATCAGGTAAAGACAATGATGTGACCATTACTTTTATTGTCTTTGCACATATAGAAAAAGTAGAAAATAACCTTTTTGTATGTGCATGATTTATGAACCCCATCTTTATAGAACTAAGGTTATTTACTCTTACCAAATATGTGACTATGACAGTCAACAGCTGACATGCAAATTGAGAATATAGTGACTTTAGTATGCCATTTTTCTGGAAAAATACCATAGTATGCATTCCACTACATGCTTTTCATTACTAAAGTATAATGGAACCTTCCCACAGAAACAAAATATCCTTTTCACAATTTTATCCAAATTGTGAAATTGTAATTAAAATTCACTTAACAATATGAAACTTTTAATGTCTTAAAAAAAACCAAAAAACCTAAATTAAAAAGCTCAATTTTTAACTGATTTATTAGTAACAAAACAATGAAAAAAGTCACTAGTAAAAATGTATGCGGTGACATCTTGTAAGCATGAAATAGACAAAACAGAGTAAGTTGGACAGACATAGGTTTGATATTTGGTAAATCAGTAGATAACCTTAAAAGTCAACATTTTCCCTGTCAAATTTTCTAGCTGTATATATTAATACATTTCTTTACATTTTAAATAAGCAATTATTTAAAAACCTACTTGAAATAGAACCTACCAATTTGTTTCTAAAAGTTCAGTTAGTGAACTACAGAACCTTTATGATTTAGTTAATGTTCTAATACATTTGATTTTCATCCTCACTCCCTTCTATATTAATGCTACATTCATATGCTCAAATATGAATAAATTTCTACCATATAGTACTAGAAATATAAATACTCTGTTCTAGGGACAGATGAAATGCAAAGATTTGTGCAGTAGATTGAAAAGTGCTTGCAAAGGCATTTAATTAATGAATTTAATTAGCTATAAAAACTAGACTATTAGACAGCTATAAAACTATGGACCTAGGTTTAAAAGCTGGGTTGTAACATCAGGATTATAAAACATTTCAATATCACAGGGGGTAAAAAATGACAAAGCAATTTCTTCACTGAAAATGTTTCTTCTTTCATGTGCCTTCTGGTCAGTTAGATCTACCATGTGCAAGAATCATTTGTAAACAAAAAAGTCATTAGGAAAAACATAACAGATCAAAGTGGCATAAATTGGGAGTCTACTACTCAAAGAAACTAAACCCCAATTTTCTAAATCTACTTGTAAAACTAACATGCCCCAATTCCATATTTATCAAAAGAGAATGGGACATATATACTCTATTTGGCCAAACTTCAAAATTATGCAAGCTAGTCAAGACACAAAAATGGAAGACTTTTTTCTAAAGGAATATAATTTAAAGATTAAAAATCCCAATATACTAAAAATAGAGAAACATATTTATATAAAGCATTTTCATAAAATTAGAAACACTTCTTTACCTTTTCAACTTTAATTCTTATTTTCACTTGAAAGACATTTGCTTTATTTGTTATAACATCCTATAGCATAGTCTAATTTTTTCCACCTGAAGCAGAAATTTAGGGGTACTAGTTTAAGAAGAGACAGGTTTACTATCAATCCCAACAGAGGTCACCATTAAAGAAAATTCAAGTGCCAGAAAGCATTACTTTTTTATTTTTCTAAAACAAAGCTTTAACTATGATGTCTTATGTAGTGTTAGCAAAAGTATCCATAATTCAAAATATGACTAAAGACACTTATTAATTAAATGCTAACACTCAATAAAAATACTTCCATATATTTAAGTTTTAAAAAACAATAAAAAGATTTAAAGTACTAAAAAATAGTATTTCATACATATTTCCTTACTAATTTCTTAAAGAATTTTTTTTTCATTATACAGTTCTAAAAGCAACAATGTATCACAAATCAGAGGAGGATGGGATTGGGAGGGGAAGAGAATGCTGACATACTAACCCTTAGAACAACTCAGTATCATAAAAAACTGACAACCTGGATGATCTCAACCTCACGGATAAGGAGACTTATACATCTCAAATTCAACCAACTATAGTGAAAAATTCCTGGCAAATCATTTTTGGATCTCAAAGAAAGGCTTAGATAGTATGCTACCCTCTTCTCCTTCACCTTTTTTGACCTTTGAAATGTCTTATTTACAATTTGGGATATCCTCATTCAGCATCAGTGACAGGACTATATTCTTTATAAGTCAAATTGCTAAATGTGGTAAATCTTTATAGATGTACTAACACCATCAATGTACCCCAAATGAGTTAGAATAATAAAAAGTTCATTTTAAAAAACGTTCACCTTATTTATTAATTATTCATTGTGTAACTCCTACAGAAAGGATAGTTAGGTCTTGCATTCTTAACAAATCTGTAAATCTCTGTCCTTAATTGGAATGTTATTCACTTGTATTTACTATATTGGTGTGGGAGAATTTAATTCTACTATTTCCCACTAATTTTTCTCTTTGTTCCATCTGTATTTTCTTTCTTCGTTCTTGCTTTCTTTTTGGTTACTATTTTATTTTAATTACTCTATTGGCCTTTTAAAAAACCCTTTTTACTGTGGAAAATTTTAGACTTATAGAAAAGTTGTAAAAATAATATAGAAACCTAACATACATCTTTTAGCCAACTTCCCCTATTGTTAGCATAACTATAATTACTAAAACTAAAAAATTAACTTTGGTATAGTATTAACTGAAATACAGATGTTATTCAGATTTGCCCAGTTTTACTAATTAATGTTTTTTTAGTTGTTCTAGGTTCCACCTCAGAGTACCATATTGCATTCTGTTATCCTATTTCTTTTATCTCCCTTTAGTCTGACAAATTCCTCATCTTTTCTGATCTTAACAATTAAAAAAAAAAACCTCTCAGCTCTACAGACCAACTGAAACACACTGCCAAGGGCAGCAGTGGGTGAGGCAGGAGAGGTCTGCTGTGCCATCTGGGTCCCCTCCCTGGCCGGTGGTAGGGATCAAACTTTTGCTGCAGTGGCTGCAGTTTGCTTCATAGTGTGTTGCTTAACCCACTGCGCCACCAGGGAGGCCCGACGTTGATACTTTTAAAACACTACTAGTCAATTATTTTGTAGAATGTTCCTCAATTTAAATTTGCCTGATGTTTTCTCATGACTGGATTTGAGGTTATGTATATTTTGGCCAGAGTGAGGTGCAGGACTAATTCATTTACTTCTACCATTTTTTTATTTCTTAATGATTATTGTTTATATAAACTACAAATTAAATGAAACCCTAATCTAGTATTTGGTTTAAGTATTACAAAATTACTTATTTGAAGACCTGGTTTTATTTGTATGATTGGTCCCCAGTGAATTCTAAGCTTTCATTTGTTTTGGTTAAACAAACATTTCCTAGTCTAAGAGATGGGGTATGAAGAGAATCAATTTTCATTTTAACTCTCAATATAAATTTAGATGAAATCACAAAAGTGATCATGTTTGTTGGCTAATTATGTAAAAATGTCATGCTAAACTTTCATTTATCTATTTAATTAATGCTTTTTTTTGAAACAAGTAAGAAGATTCAAATGATGAAAATATCAAACATCCCACTCATCTATAGCAACAGCTACCCTAACCAAAACACAAACAAGGTCAGAAAAAAAATCACTTTATTTTAGTGTCCTTCAAGAACTTGTTTTTTTTAGAAATTCCAAGAGCACTTTAATATTAAAGAATTAGAAATTCCTGAATATAGTATTGAAAAATGTTTTAAATTAACAAATGGGTTTTTTCCAGAAAGCCTTGAATAACTCCATTGATGGCTAGCTTTCTTTATCCAAATAGCTTTTCAGAATGTCTATTCATTGTCTACTGTGTTAGCTTGTGCTTACTCTTCATAATTGTTCTCATCTGTAGGTTTTTGTCTTCCCCAATAGTTAAGTTTAAAATGGACAGGGAAGAAACCCTGCCCATATTTTTCACAAAAGTGCTTAGCACTGTATTTTATTCCCATGGAAGCATTCAAAATCTGGCAATACGAAGACTCAACATTTGATCACATATGCATGAAAAAACTCTAGGAGGTAGGAAGGTAATTTTTAAAAATTGAGGTAACAATGGTTTACAGTAGAAAAGGTAGTTCTCCCCCTCAAATTAATGATATATGAAATTTCAGAGGCTTGTAAGAAGCACAATAATCAAAAGATTATAATTTTTTTAAAAAAATATTTATTTATTTATTTATGCATACAAGAGCTGGGGTATAGGCCAGAGTCAAGGGAGGTGAGAGGATTCACCAGAGACGGAGTGAGGAGCAGAACAGGCAGACCAACTGAAACACACTGCTGAGGGCAGCAGTGGGCGAGGCAGGAGAGGTCTGCTATGCCATGTGGGTCCCCTCTCTGGCCAGTGGCAGGTATTGAACTCACGCTGCAGTAGCTGCGGTTTGCTTCACAGTGCGATGCTTAACCCACTGCGCCACCAGGGAGGCCCCAAGATTATAATTTTAATCTTACTCTTAGATGTGGTAAATTTGAGCTATTTTCATAACAATGGTGGCTTTTTGGACAGCAACTATTCTTAAGATCAGGGACAATTTTCAAATGTACTACAAAATTTCCTATATTTTCAAAATTAAATCTTAACCTATAAATGTATGAATAATATATGAATAAATATGAAATGGCTGGAAATTTATGATGAAAACTATAAATACTGAATTGAGTATTTGTTAATAATAAAACACCCTGCTGCTTTACAAACTATGTGCCACAGCATACTTTTGAAAATAAAATTTTTTTCTAATGAACCTCTTAAAGAATCAAGACTACAAGTGTTTTAACAATTTTCTGTTACTATTTTTAACATTCAGTGTATATTCTTAAAGTCAGCAAAAAATATTATCAATATACCTAGACTAGGATTCTAGAATCCTTAAGCATACACACTGAGAGGCATGCTAAAATATCACAAACTATGTCCTTATGTCAGTCATAAAATTAGGGTATTTTGAAGAAAACTATTTAAACATTTAGGTAGGGAGTAGGAGTAAAAAGCAAACATGAAATTATAAACTTTATTGTAGTAAGAACAGGATTTCAAGTAGATGGGGGGATCTAGATTTGAAACAGAGTTGATGACTAACTTCTACATGATGAATGAACAAGTGAAAAAAATGTTTTGGACACAGTATGAGAAAGGGGAACACCTATTTTTCATATTCATCCTTTTCCTCCGTGTTGTTAAGGAATTTGGGTGACCTGGTTTAAGGTGAATTGCTACTTTTTGAGGCAAGACTTAAGGAGAATTAATAAAAAGGAAAAAAATACTGTCTAGGACTCACTTTAATGGCCATGAAACTATTCAGTTTCAAATATTATGAAGCAGGCTTTTATGATTATTTATGACAAAAGATTACAAAATAAATACTTAGCAGTCACTAATAAAAGATATATAAAATTTGCTATTTGTGCTATTATCAAAATATTGTTTCTATGGCAAACTGCAGGAATGTAGCTATAGCTCTGTTCTGTAGGTACGAAACTGCTCCTTGTATGTTGATATGTAGGAATCATGAGCTTGAAATGAAATAAGGATATATTTAACTTTACAGATTGGGAAAATGAGGTGTTCCTAAGGTACAGATCTGGCACACAATAGACAACTACTATATAAATTTGTTAGTTTTAATTGTCAATTCATTCCTAAGGCACAACTTTCATCAATAATACAGATTTTAACTAACTAGATACATAAGATATTTTAATTTGAAATAAGTTAAACTAGTTCCCTTGCTGGTCAGAAGTGTATGTTTAGAGATAAATGAAAACAGTAGAAGAAAAAAAGGAACTGTGATGTTATTAATTAAAAAAAAGCCAACTTTAATCTTATTGTTTTGTATCAATTATCTTAAATAAACAACTTCTAACCACAGATTTTATTTTTTCAAGTTGCATTCTGTGAATTACCTGGTCAATATTGAGTTTCTCTGCTTTAGAGATGTTTTATGAAGGGAAGGAAAAAAGTAACTTCATTATATTTTAATTCACTAGATTTCTTGTCAAGAAACCTCCCAAATAAAGGCAAGCATGGATGAAGAAACGCTTTTAGAAAAAATGAAATTAGAGGAATCTATAAACTCTAATCTACCTGTACTGTATACTCACCTGAATAGTTGATCCCACTGCCTGCAGTAAATGGAACAACAGAAGTATTTTTAACTTTACCATGTATTTTGAATTTTACTCATGATCAGACACATAATGAAACATAATCTTGACTATTCTATACATATTTTTTAACTTTTGCAAGAATATTCAAGCACTAAATAAGGAAATGTAAGAAACAGACTATTTCAAATTAAAAGCTGATACAGTTAACAACATGGAGACAACTAAGAGGTACTTACAGAAAGATAATTCAAGTTTTTGTTAAGTTCCAGGAAAAACACCGACATTCAAATATTAATAAAACTGATATTTTGATATAATAAGGCATTTTCATTAAGTTTAATGTTCTTTGATAACTAAAAAAAACCCTAACTCAAAGAGCACATTGTAATAATTTATTATAATAAATCATTTTAGTTTCATACCATTGAACATACACATTAAGTAAAATAAAACCTGAGAGGTTCAGAAATTAATGGCAGTTTTAAATTCTAAAATAACAAACACTTTAAAAAATCAGAAAATTTATAAATTATAACTTCAATTTTATCAAACTTCAAATTACTCTAAACTTGATATCAACAACTTACTTAGTTTATAGAACATATTAATTAAATGTATTAAATGGTCTTACCATCTTTTCCATCTATGGGTTTTGACACTTCAATATCAAAATGTTCCTGCATCTGCTGACCTCTAAAACAGGTGAGATGTTCTTGTTCAATTAAATTACTTTCTTCTTCTTCTAAAGGTTGCCAAGTACCATCAATAAACCACTGCCCACGCATTACAGGTATTTTATCAGCCTCTGAGAAAAGAAATCACAGAGATATACATTTAAGTATTCAACCTCCTAAAAAGAGACATCGTATAAATACAATTTTCTATTTTGTTTTCATGACTCAATAGTACATTTGAATGTTTCAGATTTCAAACCACAGTGTATAAATTCATACAGCATATAATTTTCTTATATAAATATTATACATAATTACTTTGGCATTAGAAAGATAAGCAAATAGTTATCTATATAATTGAGGCCCCAAATAACCAAAGTTAATAGGCTAAAGAGTTAAGACAAGTTTCCCGCAAGATTTTGTAATCCAGATTCTTAGAAAATATTGATATCCATTTTCAGAGGTAGTGCAGAGACAGTCTATGTGTTAGTGTGTTGGACTTCTTAGTGCTGCCTTGGAGCCTGGAAATTCCCAGTCAGCATACAGAAATCACTGAAACCTTTAAATTAAATCTTCACCCATTTTAGGAAAAATCGAGAAAAATAGTCTTGAGTAATTAAACATTGTTGATTAAATACTTTGTATATGCCTGACATCTAGTTTTATTCACCTGGAATAAACAACAACGTCAGTTAAGCTATTGAATCCTTTTTCTTTGAAAAGAATAAAAATGAGGGCCTACCTTGTGGTACAGGGTTTTTAAAGTCTCAGTGCTATCAAACTATCGCCAGTTCAATCCCCCACCAGCAGCAAACTAAACTACATGGCACAGGAGAACTCTACTGTTTTGCCTGCTGCTCCCCTCTGCAGTATATTTCAGTATCTGACTGTTATTCTCCCATTGTCTCTGGTGGAACCTTTCACCCCCTGCACTACAACCCAGTTCTTGTATGCATAAATAAAGAATAAAATGCAATATAAAAAAATCCTAAAAATCAAAAGCAAAATGAAACAAATGAACTTAGTTATGCAGTTAGTGGCTTCACTACATATTAAAAAATTATTTCAAGTGGACTTAAAAGTCATTTATACATACATATTAAATATATCCTATTGGGGCCTCCCTGGTGGCACAGTGAGTTAAGCAACGCACTATGAAGCAAACTGCAGTCACTGCAAGCACGAGTTCGATCCCTGCTGCCGGCCAGAGAGGGGATCCACATGGTGCGGCAGACCTCTCCTGCCTCGCCTGTTGCTCCCCTCAGCAGCGTATTTCAGTCCATCTGCCTGTTCTGCTCCCCACTTTGTCTCTGGTGGATCTTCTCACCCCCTGCACTTCTGGCCTGTACCCCAGTTCTTATATGAATAAATAAATCTTTAAATAAACAAATAAATAAATACATAAATATATCCGATGGACAGAAAGAACTTAAACCATTTGCAGTAACTACAATATTATAATTGTTAATAATAATGATACCGGAATTGTTTTTTTTTAAAAGATTTATTTATGCATACAAGCACTGGGGTACAGGCCAGAAGTATGGGGGGGTGGTGAGAGGATTCACCACAGAGAGCAGGGAGCAGAACAGGCAGATCACCGGAAGTACACTGCTGAGGGGAGCAGCGGGCACAGCAGGAGAGGTCTGCTGTGCCATCTGGGTCCCCTCCCTGGCCGGCAGCAGGGATCAAACTCGTGCTGCAGTGGCTGCAGTTTGCTTCATAGTGCATTGCTTAACCCACTGCGCCACCAGGGAGGCCCAGATACTGGAATTGTTAAGCTGAAAATTAGTAGGTTATATAGGTTAACAGTGAGCTAAGGTATATATTAATTTTGTAATATTAGAAACCAAAAATTTTAGCACAAAAAAACACAAATGAAAAAACAAAAAAATAAAAAAAAGTAACTTTAAATTTCAATTAGAAATGTCATTTAGTTAGAAAGAATACAATTGACTAATCATATATTTTAGTTTTCCTTTTGGCACAGGTGGGCAGTGTTAGGGTAAGATTCTGCTTGTATCATCTCTTTGTTAGAGAGACTTTCCTTTCTCCATTGAATACTCTTGGCTTCTTTGTTGTAAATTAGTTAATTTATATGTTTAAGTATATTACTGGGTTCTCAATTCCATTCTATTGATTTATATGTCTGTTTTTATTCCAATACGATTTTTGATTACAACTGCTTTATGGTATAAGTTTCTTCCAGAGAAATGCATTTATTTATATTCCAATAAAACTCTTAACTGAAACCCATCTTTTTGCTTATTAATTTATTCCTTGGATCATTGAATTGACTTTCTGAGATTTCTTATATTTCTCTGACTTTGTTCATGACAGCTATTTTGAGCTATTAAATCACAATCTTCTGTGTCTTTAAGTTGGGTTTCTGTACAGTTGTGATGCCGTGTTACCTTAAAGTTTCATGTTGTTTGGTATATCCTTTGTGCATTTGGTGTATTAAACACTTTAAATTTTTTTTGTGAGGTGTTACTTGCGTCAATTTTAATTCAAGAGCTTAGAAATTAATAATTTTCTTTTTCCCCCCAGTAGGTGGCTCCATGGCTTTAGTCTTCTGTTACTGCTTGCCACTGGTAACCAGTACATGGTAGATGCAATGCCACTCTTGGGTTTTGCTGTTGCATTGGTGGAGAGGGGAAAAGAGATTGTTACTTGCTACAGCGGGAAAGTGGGAAGAAGTATGACACGTGAATGCAGCTCTACTGCTATCTCTTCTCCTTTGGGCCCTAGGTCTGAGTCTTGACTGTTAGTACTCTTTGGAACATTGGTACTGATGTGTAGGGAAGCGACCAAGAAGAGTTTAAAGTTATGAATATTCTCTGCCATCCTCCTTGTTGGGATTCTGACCTATCTGACGTGTTTTACCTCCACTGCCTTGAGTTTCACCTGGGTGGAGACATCGCTAACCTTTCTTTACTGGGGTCACTATGGGGTTAACAGTCTGGCTGTCTTCTGTACCACTTGCTCTGCTACCTCCACTTGATTCAACCACATGGATGTGTGAATCTCTCTGATGTCCGGGTATGACAAACATAGTAACCCTTGTTGATTTATTGATCTAATAATTTAGATTCAAAGGGAGAAAAAAAGAAGTGCCTTTCATAACCATTATGTCTGTGGAAGAATTTTCATCAGTGCAAACGTTTTAATTTACATTTTCTGTATACCTGAGCATTTAATGGATAAAGTTATTAGTTCAAAAAGCATCTACTTCTGCAGCTCAGTAAGAGAAATTCCTTAAATAAATGATGTTATGGTAGTGGTAGAGGGTGGGGACAGGATTGGTATGCCACATTTCTCTTTCATTTCTTCAGACCCTTAGTTTTCTCCTCATTTCCTTTATTCCTTTCACTGACATGCCTCTAAGGGGCACTTCTCATTTCTAGCTTCTCTCCAAAAAGTTAATACTTTTAGTTCCTCTCTCTTTTATACACCACACCTGTAACTAGTGCTAACAGTAACTAAGTGTAGGCTTGTGCTCATATTTTGCCTGTTGTACAGGGGAGATTTTCTTTTTGAGGTCAATTTCATTTGTTCTTCTTTGATTTCTCTTTTTTTTTTTTAAGATTTATTTATTTATGCATACAAGCACTGGGGCACAGACCAGAGGTGTCGGGGGGCGAGAGGATTCACCACAGAGAGCGGGGAGCAGAACAGGCAGATAACAGAAGTACACTGCTGAGGGGAGCAGCGGGCACAGCAGGAGAGGTCTGCCACACCATGTGGGTCCCCCTCCCTGGCCGGAAGCAGGGATCGAACTCTTGCTGCAATGGCTGCGGTTTGCTTCATAGTGCGCTGCTTAACCCACTGCGCCACCAGGGGAGGCCCTGATTTCTCTTTTTTCTGACCTGTTTTTCACTGACTTTAAGCCTCTCCTTGCCCCACTCTACCTGTTTTAATGCTACTTTATATATAGGTAATTAAAAATTCATGGTACTGTCTATCTTGGAGTAGTGCTGAAGATGTGAGTTATGGGTTTGTGTGATGCTTTTTGGTCTTGTACCTTAAGGGAAGAACACGAGAGATTTAGATTTAGATAACTGCCATTATTCTCCAGATCCAAAAATCTCACCTCATTTAATCTTAAGTCACTGTAAAAGACAGCAATAACTCAACTTCATAAGAGTATGCAGTCTTAGTGAAATCATGTAACTTATTAATAAAACACATAACATAGCTAGTAATATGAGAATGAAGATGCCAACCAAAGTTTGTTTACAAAGTTTATTCAAACTCTTTCTCCTACATAATACAACCTAGAGTGTCATATAGTAAAAGTTCCCTTTTAGCTCTTTCCCAAAGAAATGTAAGTAATTTGTGTTGGTAATTTTAAAATTAAAATATTGGGAAATTTTAGATTGCCAGT
Source organism: Galemys pyrenaicus (assembly GCA_019455555.1). Classification (NCBI taxonomy): domain Eukaryota; kingdom Metazoa; phylum Chordata; class Mammalia; order Eulipotyphla; family Talpidae; genus Galemys; species Galemys pyrenaicus. The sequence continues at coordinate 1,427,182 of JAGFMF010011644.1, read as the reverse complement.
CTATTATGAGGATTTGTATGCCTTGTTTCTCTAGGACTCTTTAATTTTCTCTAACATTCCTCTCTTTAGAAACTCAATCCCTCTTCTGTAGAGTTGCCAGAGAATCTTTCTAATATAGCATAAATCATATTACTATTTGAAATTCTTTTATGACTACTGCCTTCAAATATAAAATGAGCCCTTTATGGTGATTTTTGAGTTCTTTAAAATCTAAAATCTTTCCTTGGACTACATCTTCAAACACTTCATGCTAATTTAGGTGTTCCTTCATCTAATGACATGTGAATGTCTATCATGAACCAATCACTAGGATAGACAGTGGGAGATAACACAAGATAATGCTGATGCTGTGTTATCCATGTCGAGGACAGTTCCCTGAATAGGTTATGCTGAGTCTTATTTTTATATCAAAGTACCATTTCTTGTATTTTAGACAGTCTTCACTTATATATTTTTTTCATTTAGCTAACTTTTCTTTAGGATGCCTTTTGTTACCTTCTCTTATCCTGAGTCTACTGAATTAGTTCTGTGCACATCTATCAGAGTTTATCTAACTGTTTATTTTGGTAACCTTCCTCATTTTTCTGTGAACCCTGAATATAGGCATTATGTCCTCATGTATCTCTAGAACCTAAAACATATGAGGAACTACCATAAAGTATGATTTCAATGAAGGTGTATGTTAAATGTTGCTAAACAAGACATATCTCATTCAACATTAATAATTAACATTCTGTTTTCTGATAATTACCTGATTTCAGATGAAAGTGTTTTTCAAATGCAAAAGAGTGGGGGGGGTGAACAGTTCCTGGATGATACACATACAGGAATGTACATAAATCACAACTATAAAGTTCAATTATCAATGGTATGTTGTACGTTAACTACAGCCAGGTCAAGAAAGAAAACACTATGAACACTCCTGAGGGCCCTGCTTGCATTTCCTTTCTAGGTACTACGTCTCACCCCTCACAAGGGTAAACATAATCCTAATTTCTAGCACCAAAAGCTAGTGTTCCTTTTTAACATTGTTAAAAAGGAATGTACTCTTTTTATTTGGCTTCTTTGGCTCAGGCCCCTTCCCAACCTATAATTCAGTGAAATCTCTAATTCAGCAAAGCCAGGCTTTAGAACATACAGAAGGTAGGAAAACTTAAAAGTTTAAAATTAAATATAAACACAGCCACTGCAGAAATAGCTGAAAGCTCTAAATTACTGCTATAAATATTTTTTTAAAGCTGAAAAGTCAAAGCAGCTAAGGGCAAAGAAATACAACTCATGGTACATGGAGACCTTCAGAGAATATAACTTCAGATGAAGAAAACAAGTCTCCACAATCCAATCACAAAGACACAGAAGCTTTTACATCCCTATCAAATACAAAGTTCAATTGCTATAGTAAAGAAAACAAAAGAGATTAGAAAAAATGCAGAAAGGCTAATCAAAGTGACACAAGAAGATTTAGGAAACCTAATCAGAAATACAATAAACTTTAGAAAAACAAATGAATGAGTTTAAAAATAAAATTAGTGAGCAGAAAACATAAACTTTAATAAGAGATTCAGAATGCAGTTCACTAGAAAAAAGTATGGAAGCAGAGTAAACCAAGTGGAGGACTGAATTCAATGATCTTGAAGATAGTAATCACAAAGAACCAAGGTAAAAGAGAGAAATACAAAGAAAAAAATGAAAAAGTACTTTGAGAATTATCCTACTTCATTTGGAAAAGGCACATAAGGAGGATAGGTATTCCAGAAGGGGAAGAGAGAAAAACAGCTTTTGAATAAATAATAGAGAGAAAAACTTCCCAAACCTGTGGAAGGCACTTAATATACAAAGGAACACTTGGCTATCTAAATGCAGTAAGATCTACAACTAAGATACACAGTGGTGAAACTGCAAAGAGTTTAAGACAGAGTATTGCCCGTGGCTAGGGGTAAAAAGCAGATAATCTATAAAGGTATTCTTATCATGCTTACATCAAATGTTTCAACAGAAAATTCTATAGACAAGGAGAGAATGTAATAGCATTTTGAATGATATTAAGCTACTCAAAGATATTACTACTACCTAAGAATACTATGTCCCCAAGGCTCTCTTTCAGATATGTAGAGGTCTTTCAGAAGCAAAGGTCCTTCTGCAAACACTAGACCTCCCTTGCCTACAAAAAATGGTAAAAGGTGCTCTCCTATCTAAACTGAAGAGAAGCCCATAATAAATTATGAAAATAGAACCAGAAAACAAATATAGAATGGCAGTAGCAAGTACCAATATGTCAATCATCACTCTTAATGTAAGTGAACTGAAATCACCAGTCAAAAGGTACAAAGATAACAACACCCAATTTAAGTCAGCTTCAGGAGCCATATCTGAGTCCTAAGATAAACAGAGGTTCAAAGAAAAAGATGGGAATGCAATCTTACAACCAATTATGACCCTCCCCCCCAAAAAAGGGGCAGGGACAACCATGCTTATATAAAAATCTTCCAGCTTAAAAGGTACCAAGAGACAAGGATGAACATTATATAACAATTATGGGATCACCACAAGGGTAATACATAACATTCATCACTATATGTGCAACAAATGAAGGCGCATGAAAATATATAAAGCAACTATTATCAAACCTAAAGATGAAACAACAGCAACACAATAGTAGTATGAGACTTTAACATCCCACGGTAGACAAATGGAAATTAAGACATTAGCTACTAGAAATTATGGGGTGCAGCAAAAGTAATAGTAAAAGGGAAATCACTATCAGGTCTACAACAAGAAATAAGAAATATCTCAAACATATAGAATAACTTCACATATTCAGAAACTAGAAAAAGAACAATGAAATATTCTTTGAAATGAAACCAAATCCACAAGAACTAAATAAGAAAAATTAGAGTGGAAATAAATGAAATTGAGCTGAAAAAGGCAATTCAAAGAGCAATGAAACAAAAAACTATTTCTTTGGAAAAAAATAACTAGATAGATTTATAACTACACTTAATAAGAATGCAGAAAACTCCAGTATCATCAAAAATGAAAGAAAAGTTACAACAGATAACAGAAATACAGAGGGTTGTAAGAAACTACTATGAGCATCTTTATACCTATAAATCAGATATCATAAAAGAAAGACACATTTTCAGGAGTATACAATCTTCAAAGACTGAGTCAAGAAGAAACAAAACCTGAACACACCAAATATAAGCAAGGAAATTGAAAGAGTAATCAAAACTCTTTCCCATACAAAAAGTCAAGTTCCAGATGGTATCACTAGTGAGTTTTCCACCAAACTTCCAAAGAAAACTAACACCTATCCTTCTCAAATATTAAAAAAAAAAAACCTAAAAGGGAATGCTTCTAAACACACTTTATGAAGTCAACATTATTCTGATGTCAAAAGCAATGAAGGAGACACAAAGTAAACCTAATGACCAATGTCTTTGATGAGCATGGATGCACATATCCTCAACAAAATCTCAGCATACTGAATTCAACAATACATTAAAGGCATCATACATACATCATGACCAAGTGGAATTTATTTCAGGGATGCAAGGATGGTTCAACATATAAAAATCATCACTGTAACTTACCACATCAATAGACACATCAAAATCATATGACCATATCAATAGATATAGAAAAAAATTGACTATATTCAAGACTTGTGATAAAAATGCTCCATTAAATGGAGAGTGCATATACACAAAATCCACAACTAACATTATAGTCAATGGTGAAAAACTTAAAAATGTTCCTGTAAGATCCGGTATAAGACAAGATTTCTGTTTTTAGTACTAATACTCAAAGTTGTTTTCAAGGTTATTGCTAAAATAGTTAAGCAATCCAAACTGGGAAAGCAGAAGCAAAACTAATTATCTGAAGATAAAATAAAGAAAAAAAAATAGAAAACCCTAAAGTTCCACTAAAAAACTACTAACAACAATAAATCAGTACAGTGAAATGACAGGCTACAAAATCAATATACAAAAATCTGCGGTGATCCTACAAACAAACAAAAAAGTGAAAGAAACGAAGAAAATAACCTATTTACAAACTCATAAAAAATAAACCTAGTTATTAACAAAGGCAGTGAAAGACCTGTACAATGAAAACTATGATAATAATTCTAAAAGAAATAAAAAACAAACAAAAAATGGAAAGATATTCCATGCTCATGGGTTGGAAGAATTAATATTGTGAAAATGGCCATCTTGCCCAAAGCAAACTCTATCAAAGTTTCCATGGCATTCTTCAAAGAAATAGCACAAACATTATTGAAATTTATATGGAGTAACAAAAGACCCCAAATAGTCAAAGGAAACTTGACAAAAAAATAACACTGGAAATACCACACTGAAAATATGAAGCTAGAGTATCAAAATAGTATGGTATTAGAAAAAAATGAGACACATAGATCAAAGGAGTAGGACAATGAGTCCAGAAATAAACCCATACTTATATGGATAGTTAATCTATGACAAAGGGGCCAAAAAGTATACAATAGAATAAGGAAAGTCCCTTCAACAAACAGTACTGGAAAAAAACTGACAGCCATATGAAAAGAATGAAACTAGACTACTTTGTCACAGTTGCATAAAAATTAACTCAAAATGGATTAAAGATTTGAATGGAAGACCTGAAACCATAAAATACATTTAAGACATAGACAGGAAAACTCTTTCACAATGGCCTTAGCACCATCTTTGTGGACTTACCTCCAATGGGAAGGGAAACAAAAGGGAAAATAAGGAAATGGGACTACATCAAACTAAAAAGCTGTGCACAGTTAAAGAATCTATCATTAAAATGAAAACACATTTTACTGAATGGGAAAAGACATTTGTACATCATACTTACAAACAGGGACTAATATCCAATGAACTAATACAACTCTTAACATATAAACAATGAAATCATGTGCAGACGAGCAAAATAGACACCTCCCCAGACATACAAATGGGAAAGTGTACATGAAAAAAATGCTCATCATCACATATTCAGGAAAATGCAAATCAAAACTACAATGAGATATCACCTCACACTTGTGTTTAATTGGTAAATGGCATGAATGGTTTATAAATTAGGAATCAGGTATCAAAATGTCACCTCCCTATCAAATACCTGAACACTTACTCACTGGCTAGACAAGACTCATGATCTGGGGGAATAATGTAGGGCAAAATTAAACAATCACAATTTGAATCATCATTTAACTTGGCTCATAATATTTTAACTGAAAACCTGGGTTAGCAGTTAGCAATCACATAAAATTCTATCCAATGAAAGAAATAAATATAACTCAAAATATACCTGGGGTCACAATTGAAAATATAATAACAATCACTCAATAATGTGTAGGCAAGGGCCACTGTCAATATCTACCATTCACTAAGTTTAAAATAATTTCATAGTGATAAGAAACTCTGGACAATATAATTACACCCTGAAAACTGTTACTGTTCTTCACTAAGAAACAAGGCTGTATGGGCCTCCCTGGTGGCGCAGTGGGTTAAGCAATGCACTATGAAGCAAAACGCAGCCACTGCAGCACGAGTTCGATCCCTGCAGCCAGGCTGGGAGGGGCCCCGCATGGCACAGCAGACCTCTCCTGCCTCGCCCAATGCTCCCTTCAGCAGTGTATTTCAGTCCATCTGTCTGTTCTGCTCCCCGTTCTGTCTGGTGAATCTCTCACCTCCTGTGACTCTGGCCTGCACCCCAGCTCTTGTGTGCATAAATAAATCTTTAAAAAAAAAAGAAACAAGGCTGTAAAAGGGTTTAAAACTTGTATATATTTTTTTCTTAAAAAATTTTTTTTTAATTGAGGTAATGCTGATTTACAACATTGTATATGACTAGGAGTACAGGTTCATACATCTTCAGATGTATGCTACCACACCATGTCTACCACCAAACACCCATTAATTCTTCACCAGAATCCACTGGACTCCCTTCCCCCTTTTTATTCCCTTCCCAACTGCATCCTTCCCCTTCTGGTAACCTAATTCTGCAATCTGATTTCTAGAGTTTGTTTTCATAAAAGCTTTATACATTTCTTATTTCTTCATGAGTATAACTGTAAAATTGATTAGTTTGTTGTCCTGTATTAGCTTGCTAGGGTTGCTACAACAAAATACAATACCACACTCTGGGTAGCTAAAACAAAGGAAACGTGTTTCTCACAGTACTGCAGGTTAGAAATGTAAGATCAAGATGTTGGCATATTTGGTTTCTTCTGAGGTCTTGCTCTTTGGTTTGTGAATGGCTACCTCCTAGCTGTGGCATCCTAAGGTCTTTTCTCTGTGTACCTGCAGCCCAAATCTCTCTGTGTATACAAATTTCCTCTTACAAAGACACCAGTCAGATTGGATTAGGACCCACTCATCTCTTTAAAGGCCCTATCTCCAAATAGCCACAATATGAGGAGGTGGCTAAAGTTAGGGCTTTAAGTTTTGGGGAGATACAATTCAGTCCATGATGGTTCTCAAAAGTTTTTACTACAAGATTCTTTAAGGCATTCACATTATATATTTTTTTCTCTTTAACATTGGTTTATTTTTTAGTAATCTATACAATATAATATGGTAGTGTTTCCAATGTATTTATCTGAAAAACTTGCAAAGGTCCATTAGATCGGGAAGAAAAAAATCTTTAGATACACAAGATTTTCCAAACAAAAAACACATCACATCTTATCTCCCATGGTATATTCCCAAATTCAGTTAAACTGAATGACTATTCATGTTTCTGGTTTTTTCACATTACATTTTGATCCTTTTCTCAAATTTAATACACAGGGCAGATTTTAAATGTTGTTAGCAACCTATTCATTTCAAAATGAGTAACTGGCTTTAAATCACTTTTGTCATTAGCCTTCTGAGCTTAATGTTTTAGTGGATCTAGGCAATATAGAAATTTATACACTTAGGGAAAAAGTTCTCTCTAGGTAATATGTGTAGATATGAGAAACATGCCAAAAATGGGGTACACATTAAAATAAACGCCTAAAGTTTTTTTCTTAATGTTCATTTTAACTTTAAAGATAATCCAGTATTGCCTACTATCTTTCAACAGATTACTAAAGTCTAAAGTCAAAAGAATATAAATTAACAGGTAGGACTTTTACAGTTAGTAGAATGTCATTCAAACCTGTCCGTATTAGCTTCTTCTATACTCTACCTGTTTTCTAAGGTTTTAGCCTATGATTCTCAAATCTGGCTGATTGTTAATACCACTTGAGAAATTAAAGATGGATTTTTCAGATTCTTTTCCACATATTTAATAAATCAGGGTATCTGGGGAGAAGATCCAGAAAAATGTATTAAAAAATATTCCCCATTAAATTGTGCAGAAGAAATAGAAGGTAAATATAAATGCAAACCTTTCTTTCTTTTCTTTTGCATTTTTTTCAATGTTAATGAAAATTGTACTTTTTATAATTTATTATTTTATTTATATCTTTAACATCATTGTGTATTCCCCATACAATTCCCACCACCAGATCACCCATGAACCATCACCATAGTACCTTGTGCTCCTCTTCCATTCTGATGCCTTTTCTTCCCCTTCCCTCGCAGAATGTCCCTTATGTACGGTTGACTACTAGTTTTGTTTTATTATTATTATTATTATTGTTATTTTTCCCCTAACCCCTTATTTGGTTTTCCTATATTCCTCCTATAAGTGAAACCACTAGTCATTTTTCTTTTTCCTTCTGGCTTGTTTCACTGAGCATGATCCCTTCAAGCTCCGTCCATGTTGCTGTAAATTGGCACGAGTTTATCTTGTTTGATTGCTGAATAATATTGCATTGTGAATATATACACAACATCTTCTTGATCCAGTCATCTATTTTTGGGCATCTGAGTTGTTTCCACATCTATTGTGAATAGTGCTGCAATAAACATAGGGGTGCAGGTATCTTTTTGAATTAATGCTTTTGTGTCCTTTGGGTAGATTCCTGAGTCATATAGTAGCTCCATTTCACACATCTTTCTGTAGTGGTTGGACCAGTTTGCATTCCCACCTGCAGTGTACAAGAGTTCTTTTTTCTCCATATTTGTCACCAACATTTGTTGTTGCCTGCTTTTTTAATGTGTGCCATTCTCACGCATCTCACTGTGGTTTTGATTTGCATTTTCCTGATTATAAGGGATACTGAACATTTTTTTCATAAACCTGTTGGCCATCAACATTTCCTCTTTGGAGAAATGTCTTTTAAGCTCTTCTGCCCATTTTTTGACTGGCTTGTTTACTTTGTTTTTGTTGAGTCATGTGAGCTCTTTATAGATTTTTGTGATCAATCTCTTATCAGTTGTATTGTGTGCAAAAATTTTCTCCCAATCATTAGGGTGTCTCTTTGTATTGGTAAGTGTCTCTTGCTGTACAGAAGCTTTTTTTTTTTTTTTTAAATAAAGCGCCTTTAATTTTTTTTAAAGATTTATTTATTTAGGCATACAAGAGCTGGGGTACAGGCCAGAGGTGTGAGGGATGAGAGGATCCACCAGAGACAGAGTGGGGAGCAGAACAGGCAGATTGAAACACACTGCTGAGGGGAGCAGCGGGCGAGGCAGGAGAGGTCTGCCACACTATGTGGGTCCCTCCCCTGGCTGGCAGCAGGGATCGAACTCATGCTGCAGTGGCTGTGGTTTGCTTCCTAGTGCGTTACTTAATCCACTGCGCCACCAGGGAGGGACCCTGTACAGAAGCTTTTTAGTTTGATTTACTCCCATGTGTTTATCTTTTCATTCACTTTCTTTGCTTTGGGAATGCATCTTTAAAGATGTTACTGAGATGTATGTCAGGTAGTGCTTTGCCTATATTTTCTTCTATATATTTTATGGTTTCAGGACCTACATTCAGGTCTTTTATCCATTTTGAGTTGTTTTTTGTACATGGTATAAGGTAGTAGTGTAAATTCATTCTTTTGCAAGTAGCAGTCCAGTTTTTCTCAGCACCATTTACTGAACAAGCTGTCCTTGTTCCATTGATTATTCTTTGCTCATTAATCAGAGATTAGTTGTCCATAGATATGTGGGTTTATTTCTGGGTTTTCTATTCAATTCCATTGGTCTGTGTGTCTGTTTTTGTTCCAGTACCACAATGTTTTAATTATTACAGCTTTGTAGTATAGTTTGAAATCAGGGCGTGTGATACCTCCATTCTCCTTTTTAGTCAGGAGGCCGTTGGCTATTCAAGTTTTTTTTTGTGGTTCCATACAAATTTCATCAATATTTGTTCTATTTCTTTAAAGAATATCACTGAAATTTTTATCAAAATAACACTGAATCTATAAATTGCTTTCAGCAGAATGGCCACTTTGATAATGTTGGTTCTTCTAGTCCATGACCAAGGGATGTCTTTCTATGTCTTTGTGTCTTCTATTTTTTTTAACAATGTCTTATAGTTTTCCTTGTATAGGTCCTTCACCTGTTTTGTTAGATTTATTCCCAAGTATTTGATTTTTTTGGTTTCAATTATAAAAGGGATGGTGTTTTTAATTTCTTCTTATTCAGACTGTCTGCATGTAGGAAGGCTATGATTTTTGTGTGTTGATTTTGTATACTGCTACTTTACTAAAATGGTCTATAATTTTGATTAGTTTTTCCATCAAGTTTTTAGGATTCTGTATGTATATTATCATATCATCTGCAAATAGAGATAGCTTCACTTCTTCTTTCCCAGTTCAGGTTCCTTATATGTCTTTCTCTTGTCTTATATTGAAAAAAGGTGGTGAGAATGGACATCCTTACCTTATTTGAGATCTTAAGGGAAAGGCTTTCAGCTTTTCACTGTTGAGGATATTGTCTGTGGGCTTTTATTATGTTAAGGTATGTTCCTTTTATCCTGAGGATTTTGAGGGTCTTCATCATTGGATGTTGAACTTTGTTGAATACTTCCTCAGCGTCTATTGATATGATCATATGGTTTTTATTTTTCTTTTTTGTTGATGTGTTGGATCATGTTAATTGATTTTCGGATGGTTTTTGTGTTGTCCTGGTTTGGTATTAGTGTAATGCTGGTTTCATAAAACATATTTGGTAGTATTCCTTCCTTCTCAGTTTTTTGAAAGAGTTTTTGTGTAAGATAGGCACTAGTTTGTTTCTGAACATTTGGTAGAATTCATTTGTGAAACTAGCTGGTCCTGGGCTTTGTTTTTTGCAGAGGGTTTTGATTACTGTTTCCATTTCACTGCTTGCAATTGTTCTGTTTAGGTGTTCTATTTCTTCTTTATCTAGCTTTGGATAATTGTATAGTTCAGGATGTCCATCTCTTCTAGATTGCTGAACTAATTTGCATATAGCTGTTCATAATAATCTAATTATTCTTTTTATTTCTGCTTCATTTATGATTCTATTTACTTGTGTTTTCTCCTGTTTTTTCTTTGTGAGTATTGCTAGAGGTTTAGATATTTTGTTTAATTTTTCAAAGAACCAACTTTGGTTTTGTTGATCTTTTGGACTGTTGTTTTTTTTAAAATTTATTTCTATTTCATTTATTTCTGCTTTGATTTTTATTATTTCTTTCTTCTACTGGCTTTTTGGGTTTTGTTGTTGTTGTTCTCTTTCTAGTTCTTTGAGATGGGAGATTAGGCTGTCACTTTTGTCTTGTTTCTTGATGTGAGCCTGTATTGCTATATATTTTCCTCTTATTACTCTTACTGTATCCCATACATTCTGGAAAGTTGTGTCCTCATTGTTGTTCATATCTAGGTATATTTTTATTTCTTCTTTGATCTCCTCATTAAACCAGTGGTCTTCAAGTAGTGTGGGTTTCAATTTCCAGGAAGTAGGAGGGTTCCCTGCTTTCTTTTCATGGTTTATTTCTAGTTTGATGCCTTTATGATTAAAGAAGACAGCTGATATAATTTTGATCTTAAGGTATCTGTTGAGGTTTATCTTGTGACCCAATATGTGATCAATCCTGGAGCATGATCTGTGTGCACCTGAGGAAAATGTATACTCAGATTTCTGGGGGGGTGCAGTGTTCTATAGATGTCTATTAAGCCCATGAGGTCTAGGTCCTTATTTAGAGCTCTAGTGTCCTCGTTTATTTTTTGTATCATTGATCTGTCCATTGATGAGAGTGGGGTGTTGACGTCTCCTACTATATACATACTTTCTCTAGTGTCTGTTTTCAGGGCTAATAATAATTGTCTCTGATATTTTGGTTTCCTTCATTTGGGGAGTATATGTTGATGAGTGTTATGCCTTCCTGATGCCCCTTTAATCATAATTTAGGGACCATCTGTGTCTCTTTTCACCTTTTTAATTTTGAAGTCTAGTTCATCTGCCATAAATATAGCTTTTCCTGCCTTCTTTTTTGGTCCATTTGCTTAGAGGATTGTTTTCCAGCCTTTTACTTTCAATCTGTGTGCCTTTTACTTTTCAATCTTTCATAGTTAAATATGTTTCCAGTAGACAGCAGAAAGTTGGGTTTGTTTTTTTTTGGAGTGTGGTTTAATAATAATGAATTTCTGGAGATTCACTTTAGAGAAGGTTTGTATTTTTTCTTCACAGAGGAAGGAGAATTTTGTAGGGTAAAGTAAGGTTGACATTTGTTGACTTGGAGTTTTTTAAATATGTCACTCCATTCTCTTCTTGCCTGTAGTGTTCTTCAGAGAAGTCTGATGTCATCCTGATTGGTTTTCCTTTACAGGTTATCTGTTTCTTCGCCTTGTCATTTTCATTATTTTTTATTTGTCTTGGACTCTTGGAAACTTTACTATTAAGTGTCTTGATGTAGGTTTCTTTTTATTGTGGTAATTTGGTGTTCTTGCGTCTTCATGTTTGGGAAGTTCTCATTGATTATGTCTTTGAATAGTTTCTTGTGTCAGATAGTTCTCTAAGTATTTCTTCATTCTTTTTTTTTTTTTTTTTTTTGTACTTCTCATTCCTTTACTTTTTTGGTTCTTTTTATGTTTGTATTTCAAAAGTACTGATTCAGGCTTCCATTTCGTTCTATTCTATTTTTGTAGCTTTCCCCAGAATTCTTGAGCTCCTCTACTAATGTTTGTATATCCTCCACTTTCCTTCAATTTCTTCTTGAGATTCATCTTCATTCCTCAGTTTACTGCTTTATATTTTTTCCCTTTCTATGTTTTCTCTTAATTATGATAATTCTGAATCCTTTTTCTTTCAGGCAGACATACTCTTCTATGTTCATATTATTGGGTTCTGGAGGTTGACTTTCTGTGGTGTGTTGTTCCCAGAAGGGCCATTTTGATCATTTGTATTTTTCTTTCTTTCCATTGTTTACCTTTCAGTTTTGTTCTGTTCGCAGTGCCCCATTACCACTGGTGCTGGTGGGCATCCCCACTACCTGTGATTATGCAGGTGCTTCTCTCTTTCCTAATAAAACTATCCTTTTAAAACGTAAACCAGGGGCCTCCCTGGTGGCGCAGTGGGTTAAGCAACGCACTATGAAGCAAACCACAGCCACTGTAGCACGAGTTCGATCCCTGCCGCCACCCAGAGAGGGGACCCACATGGCGTAGCAGACCTCTCCTGTTTTGCCTGCTGCTGCCCTCAGCAGTGTGTTTCGGTCAGTCTGCCTGTTCTGCCTCCCACTCTGTCTCTGGTGAATCCTCTCACCTCTGGTGACTCTGGCCTGTACCCCAGTTCTTGTATGCATAAATAAATAAATCTTAAAAAAAAATAAAATGTAAACCAAAAAACCAAAACCTCTCCCTTAGATCCAAGTCAAGAATAAATTTCATTGGAAAACTTTTAATAAACTTGAGGTAGACTAGGTCATCGTTCTTTTTGTTGAATAGACAGATGAGTACTTACAAAATAAAAGGGCTTGCTGAGGTTAAAAAAAAATGCACTGAGAGAACACTTTTATTACAAAAGAGAAGCACAAAATGTTAGACTATCAAAATACTTTCTCTTCAGGTCAGTTAACTAGCTATAAATGAAGTATGGTCATTTCAGAATTTAATTTCTAAACTGGGTCAAAATCAAAAGAGAAAACAATCTTTCATAAAAAAGAAATGGGAGAGAAAAGAAGGAACCTCCAAAAATTCACCATATAATAGAAAACTTACAATGTCTGGCATCCAAAAAAAACCCCTAGGTATTCAAAGAGGCATGATAATCTAATGCATAACCAACAGAAAAATCAATAGTAACAGATCCATAAACAACACAGATGGTAAAATTATCAAAGATGTTAAATAATTACTACTCTCTAGATTCAAGAAGGTAAAGGAAAATACAAACACGACTAGGAAATATATCTAAACTCCTAGAAACATTAGAAATGAAAAGTACAAAGAGACCAACAAGAACACAACAATAGAAACCATTCAAAATGAAACGGGAAAAAAAAGAACTGAAATGAAAATGCAGGCCTGTGAAACAAATATCAAACAGATTAACATTTATGTAGGAGGAACCCCAAAAAAGGGAAAGTGTGAACAGAAGAAAAAAATTCAGAGAAACAATACTCAATTATTCTCCAAATTTGGTGAAAACTATAAATCCATAGCTCCTAGAATTTCCACAAATCCCATGCAGAAGAAATATGAGGAAAGCCAAAGCAGCACACACACACACACATATATATATATATAAAATATTCAAACTGTATAAAACCATCAATAAAGGGAGACATGAAAGTATCAGCAAACTTTTGATCAGAAACTATGCAAGTGAAAGAGAATGGTATGACAAGTTCAAAGTCCTGAAAATAAAACAGTCAATCTAGAATTCTTTAAAAAATGAGAAAGAAAGACTTTTAGGCAAAAATTAAGAGAATTTTTTACCAGCAGATCTGCAGTATGAGAAACACTGAAGCTGTTCAAGCAGAACTTGATGAAAATTTCCATACTAAATGGAAATTGGAGTCTATATAGAGGGATGAAGAACAATCAAAATAATGAACAGTTGATAAACATGAGATTCCTCATTTAAAGAACTCTTAAAAATTGTTTAAACAATAATTTTGGGGTTTAAAACTTATTAAGAAGATGCGTAACAACAGCAAACTGGCTAAAGAGGGATAAATAGAAGTACATTAATAAAGTTCTTTTACTCTACATGAAACGATAATTTTTAAGTTAGACTTCAAGTGAAAAAAAGTACACTGAAAATCCTGTAACAACCAGTAAAAGAGTTAATAGACTCTTTTTAAAGACTGTAAAAGGCTAAAAAAAAAATGTCCCTATCCTTCAAATAAACAGATACACACTAAATTTGGAAAATTGCATTTTTTTTCTTGAATTCTTGGAGACTTGAGGTTAAGGGACAACTAAAACAGTATCTATTGAAAGGTAGGGAGAAATAAAATGTGAGAACTTGTTTACTGGAGGTAAGGCATCAGATGTTATAAAGTCAGTAAAAAATTTCAACTATAATTTTTAACAAATTGATAAAGATTAAGTGTGGGCTACAGTGGATTGTGTAGAAGCCCTGACGACTTAGATACAAGAAGAATCTACATCTTTTTGTACATTTTTCTTCAAAGATTTTACCAGAAGCTCATAAGAAGGACTAGGGAAAGAGTAAGAAACCTGAAGAAGTATCCCTTGTGGAGCAGACCTAGAAGAGGGGACCAGGGCAGCTGTGGGAAAAGTGTGAAGCCTTGATTGGATCCTTCTTATCTCACCTATGAAAACTGCTACCTGGAGGACAGCAAATGCTGCTACTTTTAGGGCACAGATGAAGACCCATAGCATCTGGGAAATGGCAAAAGAGAAAAAACAATTAACCTTGATGGAGGGGCAGGACACTGTCCTGGAGTAAGAGCAGAATCACAAAGAAGGCCCACTCAAAAGTCAAAAACAGGGTGCCTCCCTGGTGGCACAATGGATTAAGCAATGCACTATGAAGCAGAGTGCAGCCACTGCAGCACAAGTTCGATCCCTGCTCTAGGCCAGGGAGGTGACCCACACATGGCGCAGCATATCTCGCCTCCCTTGCCAGCTTCCCCCATCAGCAGTGTATTTCAGTATCTCTGCCTGTTCTGTCCTCCACTTTGTCTCTGGTGAATCCTCTCACCCCTCACATCTCTGGCCTGTACCCCAGCTCTTGTATGCACCATATATGTTAAAAAAAAAAAAGCCACTGTAGCACAAGTTTGATCCCTGGCCAGGGAGCTGACCCACATGTTGAAGCAGACCTCTCCTGATTTGTTTGCTGATCCCCTCAGCAGTATATTTTGGTAGATTTGTCTATTCTGCTCCCCACTGTCTCTAGTGAATCCTCTCATCATTGCTGGGGGAAGGTAAAAGCATGGAGAAAAACCCTCTGGCATATTAGCCCCGATATAAACAAAGTAATGCTAGGGGAATTTAAAGCCTGTGGTGTGTTGATGGTAATTCTTATTTTAACAAAACCCAAACCCACCTCAACCCCCAATTAAATTGATCAATCTTGGGCCTCCCTGGTGGCACAAGAGGTTAATTGTCAAACTATTGACAGCCACTGCAGCATGAGTTTGATCCCCACAGAGGGAGATAACTCACATGGCACAGCAGACCTCTTCTATCTCGTTGGCTGTACCTCCCCTCAGCAGTGTATTGCAGCAGATACACCTGTTCTGCTCTCCACTGTCCCTGGTGAACTCTATCACCCTCCACATCTCTAGCCTATATCCCAGCTGTTGTATGCATTCATAAATAAAGTAAATCTTTCAAAAAAATTTGATCAATCTCTGTAACTAAAGGCCAAGCAAACACAAGATAATATCCTTCTACTGTCCTATAGTAGAAGCTCAGCTTTTAACAAAAAAATTGAAAAATACAAAGGAGGAAAAAAAAGAAAAATACAAAGAAGAAAAAAAACTATCAACAATAGATAAAACTGTCCACAGAAATAGATAAGAGATGTACCAGATGTTGGAACTATTAGAGAATTTTAAAGACCTAGATTGATATGGTAAAATCTAGTGGTAAAGGAGGACATCATGCATAATTAGACAGGTAATTCACACAGAAATGGAAACAACAAGACTCCAAAAAATGCTATATTAATAACAGGGTAAGAGATAAAGAATATCTTTAATGGATTCATTAGCAAATAAACTCAACAAGGCTGAGGTAGAATCAGTGAACTTTAAGTTAGCAGAAATTACTAAGCTGAAATACACACACGAAAGAGACAAAGTAAAAAATTTAAAAACAAAACAGAACATCAGGAGTTGGGGGACCACATCAAATGATCTAATATATAAATAATTTGAACCTCTGAATCTCAAAAAGTACCCACTACTATAAATATGAAAATGGTATCTGTAAAAGCTAAAGATGGTTATAAAATAGAATCACAACAAACACTGAATTCAGAAGAAAGGAAAAGACAGGCAGAGACAAATAATGGAACAAATGAAAACAACTAGCAAGACGGTAAATTTTAACTCAAACTTAGCATTAATACATTAAATTTAAATAGCATATATCTTGTAATATATAGTATATTTAAATGTATATATATATACACACACATATATATAGAGAGAGAAAGAGACAGAGAATGCGCCACTGAATTTGAAGAAACTTTGGTAGAGCCATAGCTTCACCCTTATTCAAATAATGCAGGTTAACCACAGACTTTTTAATTTCCAGAAGCTAGGTTTCTAGTTCAAAAGCTAGTTCAGAAGCTAGGTTTTCTAGTTCAAATGGAGACACCAGCTTGTCTTGAACACAACAGCTAATATTTATTGAATCAGGTGCTCAGTGTTCATGGAATCTTCATAACAACCATGTGAAGTAGGAATTATTAGCCCCATTTACAAAGGAGAAACTAGGTCACAGATTATAATTTCCCAAAGTCATACAGCTACGGTAATTCATGAATTCAAACTAAGGGAATCTGAAAACAAAGATCTTTTCTGAGTCTACTCAAAAAAGAGTACTTTTATTGCCAATGCTGGAAAAGAGATGGCTGCTTCAAAATGCTGGACTCAGAGTAAATTCATATTTGAAACTAGATCTTGTACTAGGTTTCAGAATCTAGCTGCCATCCCTACAACTGCTGTTCAACAGCAGGTCAATTAAAAGGAATCCCTCAAAGTTTTCATGCTGAGATCTCCTCTGTAAGAGGAATCATGGGCTATTTCTTTCTTGCCAACATGGCAAAAAACCAAGAACACTACTGGGGCTCTGCCTCAATAGAGACTGAGCAGTCTTTCAGAAAGCTGTAAAGTTCTCTATTGTATCAAAAATCCTGGTAGCTGGTAGAGATGTCCTAAATGAATTTCTGGGGTAGAGTCAGTACCTCCCACGTTTGGTGATGGGATCTGCATACAAAAAAAGGTAGATGCTCAAGAATGTTTTATGAGGAAGAATTCCTCCTTTCCCATAGGCAGAAGATGTGTAAAAGAATGACTGGTGTATTCCTTTGGGACCCAAGCCAGGAAGCTCTTTCTGGGGCCTGAAAGATTAGACAAACAGCAGTCAGTTTTTCAAAAGAGGAAGCAACAGTTATAGGGGTTCGAGGGCCGTGCCTAATTGAGAGTTAATTACCAAGACAGTAGGCCAAAAATGCTATTTCAAGAAAGAGATGACAAATCAAAATGGGAGGAGCTGAAAGCCAAGAATGTCAGTGGGTTGTTAATTTGAAAGGGTAGTAGCAGGGAAATGGAAAAATAACAAATTGTTATATAGAATTTATTATCATTATGGAATGTTTCAAGATTGTTAAAATATTTTAATGCATTTATCACAGCAATTTTGAGATGGAAATTATGATCTACATTTTACAGAAGAAACTGAGACAGAGAGAATTTAAGGTGCTCAAAGTCACATAGGCAGTATAAGGCTGAGGTGAAAATCTGGAATAGTCCACGTCCTGTGGTCATTTTCATTCATAAACGCTACACAGTGCTGTCTCTCTAGGAAAACCAGGAAGAACTGCAATGAAAGTGGTAGAGTTGTGGTAAGGTAAAGAGTGGCTTTGAAAACAAATGTAAATTATGTACACCCTTAAACCAAACACCTCAATTTTGTTCATAAAACACAGAATCCTGTAAAGCAGTCAGAATTCTAAGTAATACAATTCAGAATAAGGACATTTACCATATGTGAGGCATAGGTACACTATTCTGCCCCGTTTAAAATAGTGCAATCATGTAGTTTACATAAAATAATAGATTACAGTAAACAGATTAAAGAACAAACTGCAACTATATTTTACATATGCTAAATATTTTTAGAACTTTTTTTGTGTGAAAGACAAAGAGTAGAATCATAGGTAGTAGTGTTAATCTTAAATAAATGGCTGGATGTACAATGAATATGTCAGGCAAGGGCAGGCATTGTCCATACAACTCACAGACATGTATACGGGTCTCATTTTGTGAAAGCCATATAGTAAGGGTTTATTTTAGCAGTGGAGAGCCAGCAAGGACTAGTGAATGCGACTAAAAAGCTTGAGCAACCATACTGTGCTTTCCTGTTTGAGTAATCCTCAACAATCTCTTTGGAGTACACTTTTTCCAATGACTGTCTCTTGGTGTACAGCAAAGATTTAGTTTTCCAAAGCATAAAGAAACTTGGGGGTACTTAACGTTTTAAAGATACACCAAACATTAAATTGAAAGTTTTATTGAGGATTCAGGAGGATAAATTAAGAGGACCTGGACACTGTTGGCCTACCTAGAAGCAATTCTATAGAATGGGAAGAAAATAGTGCATTCAAAAAGGCAAAGACAATATTAATTGAAAGTTAATCGTGTAATAAGTAATAAAATACAAGGGTGAAATTGTATTTAACTATGTCTATATTAAGACTCAGAAATTAATCCCAACTCTGCTCCCTCCGCTTGATCTAAAGTTATTGAGCAGCACATTTCATAGCATATGACTTAGAAATCTTACGTTCTAGCATAGTTTATCCAGTTATTTGTCCCCTATCACTATCAGGGTGTCTCAAGGACTACCCTGCATTTGTTGCGAATGCTCAAAACTTCACAGAGAAGTGGTCAATGGGAAAATTATTGCTATTAGAGATTTACAATCATAGATGAATAATTATATTCCAGCAAATAAAAGCTTAACTCTCAACTATCTGGAAAGCTAGCCATCAGAAGGAACTTAGATTTCTAGATATCTGAGGTATTGAGGTACAGAAGTACCAACAACAATGCAATGCTCTTTAAAAATTAAATTTGTCAGTCATTTACATGTTTATATAACTTTGGGTTTACATTTTTACTCCTCCATATGTGAACATGCTTCATTCACCCTCCACCAAACCTCCTATTTTTAATGTCCTACCTCCTTCTTACCCCATCCCTTCCTCCCTCACCCAAGTTCTCTCTGGTAACCAGTATGTTTTCCATTGTATGTTTTTCACAAAGTATGCCATACTTTGCAAGTATATGGTTTTTTGTTATTTATATTCCACAGATAAGTGAAGCCATTTGATATCTGTCCTTTACTTTCTGACTTATTTCACTTAGCTTAATCACCTCACGTTCTATCCATGTTGCCCCAAAAGGCACTATTTCTACAATGTAGTTATGAAAGGCTGGCCTTGCCTTCAATCATTCAACAAAACTTATCTGAACATACAAGTGCAATTTTAACAAGGTGGTCCCCAGGAAAAGGGGAAGTTCCAGGATCCCGGCCCTAAGTAGGGTGGAGCTGAGCAGGGATAAGAAGATGCAGGAGAGAGGAGATAGGAGAAGGAAGGGAGGAAGAAGGAAGCAGGATGGAGAGCAGCAAGGAGACCTAGAGGAGGCACGTGGAGCAGAGGGACATGTGAAGAAACTGTGCTTGCTTTGGTCTTGGACTGGTTGGAATAGATGTGGGTGAGAGATCCGTGGGGAGCTTAATAATGGCAGCTTTCATCTTGATTTTGATTTTGCTCTTTTCCTCCAGGCTTTGTCTGACTCTTTCTGGCCCTTTTCTATGGGTCTCTACTGAAAGGTCCTTTGAACTTGTGGCAGGCTTTTGGGCCAATCCTATTTGGCTGGACTTTTACCCTTAAGGAGATGGGTAACTTTGGATGCTTGACTTAGTAACCATATTCTTTGTCTTTTCTGTATTGTTCCCTAATTGTATTAAAGTTCCTTTCCATTAAAGGCCTTATATGTTTGTCTTGATACAGTGGATGGCAGAACCCATTTAGAGAGGGCAGGTTTGGGGGTTCTGGGGTGCCTCTCTCCCTGCCCTGTAACAATGATTATAAAGAGCAACTAGATAATAATGTTGTAAGATACAAATATGGGAATATAAATGAGTATAACTTATTGTATGAAAACTTGATAAAATTAGAAAATCACACAAAATAAAATAATTTTATATATCAATATTTCTCCAGTTCTTTATCTTTAGTTCTCTGGCACAGGCAAGTACTACTTTTCACTATCTTGATTTCATCTGTCCCTTAATCCAGGAGCATAAAAAGTAACTGCACTGTATTCTTCATACATTAATCCACTCATTTATTAGGGATACAACATCTTTTGTGGGAACAATTTTCCTTTACCAAGTAGAATCTTAGATTTTATATATATTAAAATGACTATGCTTTTTTTGATCTACTTTTATTTATTTTTATTTTTCTTACAGTGTTTGCTTTCTTTTCTAGATGTAGTCTCCATAGAATTTCCACCACCAGTTCACCCATGCACCATCACCATAGTCCCTTGTGTTCTTCCCTGTCCCTGCCTTGATCCTAGTCCCTCCCTCTTCCTTGCAGAATGTCTCTGATTTGTAGTTGTCTATTTTTGTTTTGTTTTTGTTGTTGATATAATTATTATTTTTCTCTTGCTCTACTTTTTAAATGAATGTTCAGGAATATACTGTGGCAAAAAGGAGACTATCTGTATCTATATCCTTTATCAGTGGTCAAATTTTTCTTGGTAAGACAGTTTAAATTTCATTACACTCACGGAATGATAAAGGTCTTAGATCAGATTCCCCAACAATTAGGGATTCTAGACCTGCCTAACATCCAACTCTCTTCTGTCAGTAATCTTCATCTTTGGCTTCCTGTGAACATATTCCCCATTTCTTTCTCATTTTTCTATTTCATTACTCTCCTGACCCAGTGTCCATAATTCTCAGAGGTGTTTGTGACTACCAATATCTACCCTTTTCTAGTTTTCTACAGGAAAGGACCAGTCCTCGGGTTCCAGACATGAAAAGCAAAGCAGAAACTGTAGTGCATGATTTAGAGATGAAAGATGTAGGAAATAAATTTTGCAAGAGAGAAGAGACAGGTCTCTTATGACCAAATGATACAGGAAGAAAGAAGAGGGTGGCAACAGATGGAGTAGAAATAAAACACTTGTGCAACATGCATTATTACATTTGAGCTATACATAAAGCGGATCAATATTAGATCATTTTTTAAGCTATCAGTACAGTATAAATGAAAAGTCCTTACCAACTTGATCAAGAATACCAAGTCCTGCTTTCCACAGATCACTTACTAATCATTCAGAATTGTGCGCTGTTTCCACAGGTTTCTGAAAAATACAGACTAAAGCTGCTTTGTTCCAGAACAAAGTCGTAAGACTTCTCCCAGAATTCTGCAAACCTGAGCAGTCAAGGTTCCAGTGCAGTCCAAGACTACTTTCTAGTCTGGGATAGTGGGAGATAATATGGTAAAAAGAGAAAGACGTGAACAGTCTTTAGCACTTTCTCAGATTCAGGCAAGTCAATCCAGGGTCCCAAAAGCCTGCTTTATTGTTTGTTCCTTTTTTTAAGTTTCGTCAGTTTGAAACTAGTTTACATAACCATATGATTTTGGGATTACAACTTCACACCTCCATATGTCAATGTGCCTCACTTACCCTCCAAAGCTCCAGTGCCACAGCCCTGTCATGTCATCTTCCCTCCCCAAACCTTCTTCTGGTAACCTGTATATTAGTCATAGAGTCTAAGAATTATTCTTGTTGTTTTGCTTGTTTGTTTCCTTTGGTTATTTATAGTCTACAAATGAGAAGATCTGCTTTATTGGAAGCAGAAACTGTGCCTTCTACCAGCTTGGACATCATTACTTTTCCATGATGTGCTGTGCTTCATAAAGGATTATTAATTATTATGGTTACTAATCTTGACTAAAAAACCTGAGAGGGCTGCAGCTAGGGCAAATTAATACGTAATCTGGGTGCCTGCAGAAAAGCCATGTTTTTCCCTTACTTAATTTTCCTGGGAATATTTTCTCTTCAATATATCAGAAGACGGGTTAATTTCTAAGGTGTTTATTTTTTACTTTTAAAATTTATTTATTTACGCATACAAGAGCTGGGGTACAGGCCAGAGTCATGGGAGGTGAGAGGATTCACCAGAGACAGAGTGGGGAGCAGAACAGGCATACTGACCGAAACACATTGCTGAGGGCAGCAGTGGGCGAGGCAGGAGAGGTCTGCTACGCCAAGTGGGTCCCCTCCCTGGCCTGCAGCAAGGGTTAGGGTTAGGGTTAGGGATCGAACTTGTGCTACAGTGGCTGTGGTTTGCTTCACAGTGCGTTGCTTAACCCACTGTGCCACCAGGGAGGCCCAATTTCTAAAGTGTTTAAAATGGAAAATGGTTTAGAATTATAATGCAAGTAGGTCTTTTAAGTACATCAGACAGAGGGGAAGCGGGGAGGGAGAGGAAGAAAACTGTACCTTATAATTGGTGACTACTCCTAGAAAGTATACATTTATATGTAAGTACTTGGCCAATTAAATAACTTTATTAATTTAGCCAACTGATGCAAATTTTATACTCCCTACTACATGCTGTATAAATCACTACCATCAGAATTGCTATGAGAATATCCTAAATTCATCAAATATTTCTATTAAGTAAGTACAATATACTTTGTCATCACTATTACTAAATAACTTTGGCAATTTTCTTTTCTTTACAAATGTTCTTTCACCCTTATGAGGTATAGGTGAACAACAAAAACCCTGGATACTCAACAATTTTGCACTGGTGAGCCTTACTAACTTTTACGTGAACTTCTACAAATAAGGTATTATAGAATATACTTAGGCATACTAAATACATAGTACCTTGTGCGAACCACTGCTCTAAGCATAAAAAAAAAACCCTCAAAACAAGCCTAAGAGGTGGCTACAAGCAATTTACAAAGAACACTGGGGAGAGAGGGAGCTCACTTAGTCATTACTCAGCAATGATCAGTTTTTATCTAAAATGTCCACATGCAGTCAGAAAGATATCTGAACAGACAATAAAAAAGTAAATTTCATTTTTCATATGTAGTAATATTTCCATCCATAGAAGACAGATTCTGTTCCCTTGATTCATGTAACCCAAACTGGTTCAAATTTTATCTATTAATAAGAGTTCAAAAGGAAGAGTAACTATAAACTAACACCTTTCTTTTACACCAGGCACAACTAACTTGTTGGCCTGATGCCCAGATGCAGT
This sequence comes from Galemys pyrenaicus, assembly GCA_019455555.1. Classification (NCBI taxonomy): domain Eukaryota; kingdom Metazoa; phylum Chordata; class Mammalia; order Eulipotyphla; family Talpidae; genus Galemys; species Galemys pyrenaicus. The sequence continues at coordinate 1,403,844 of JAGFMF010011644.1, read as the reverse complement.
AGGCTCAATTAGGTCACAAAAGTCTAAATGGCCACTGGATTATGTAGGAAGTTACTGGACTTTTTCTCTTTTCATTACTATTACTCAGAAAGTTTCCAGAAAAAGAAAAGTGGGAGGAAGGTCAAAGTTGCAAAGTATCATGAGCCTCTCCATTAGAAGAAAGGGTAGAGAGTCCATATTGGGACTGCACCCTTCCAGGAAGGTACGAAAACCTATATAATACACAGAGACCTGAAAAACCAATTGGAGCAACTACATGGGATTTTGTGAAAAGTAGTTAATTACAAACAATACGCACTATTGTGTTTTCATTGTAACTCACATGAAAGCATGGGACACCCACAGGCATGTGTCTTGCCTAAAATTATTTAGAAGATGTGAAAACAGTCACAATAGATGTTGCTGGTTAAAAAATATTTTTAATAATTTGTCAGCTAGCTGTCTGCTTTAGGAAAGAAGATGTGAGAAGATTAATTCTAAAGTGTCCTTTTAGGTTAACTTTGGCAGTCCCTTACTGTTTCTCACTAGATATGACACTAACATTCTAATGATATATTCTCCAACTCTTTATTTAACCTTTGTATTATCACCGATCACAAATAAGTAATAAACCTTCAACTGCTTGGCTCCGTTACTCACAAGATAATGTCTAAACTTCTTAAAGCTGCATATTCAACCTTGTTCTTTCTCTAGCTACTCTTCCAAATGCCCTACTAACAGGCACAAACTCTTCCTTCCCTGACCAAACACCCCTGTTTCTTCAATGGTCAAACCCCAAACCTAACCCGTGGCTTGGCCTCCACTGTTGCAGTACTTAAAATGCCATGCAGTTTCAGGCTTCTGCTTCCTTGCATGTTACCACATCTAGCTGGAACACCGCCCCTTGCATCTGTTTCTTCTGCCTGATTAGATTCACCCTTTAGGACTTACATTACTTGGGAAGCTTTCCTGACACCCTAACCTTTGGGTAGGTCAGATGCTCTTTGGACACTGGACTCTTTCACCATTGTGAATGGCTTCACTATTTTCTAACTGAGTGATCCTGAACAAGTTTGTTAATTCCACTGAGCCCATTTCTTTATATATAGAATAATAACATTAATTTATTATCACTAAGAAATAATGTGAAAAAAATCAGTTTGTAAAGTTAAAGCACTATGTAAGCATTAACAATTTTATCATAAGCTAAAAAAAGCCAGTATTCTAGGTGAATATGTACTTCAGCTGATCTAAGGACAAGATACATCTCTTGGTTAACAGCCCCCTCTCCAAGGATGCCCTGCATTTAATCCAACTTTCTGGCACCACTAAGTCCTTGTGTTTCTATCTGCAAAGGAAAAAATTTTTATAGTGATGTCTAGGTCACTTTAAGAAAAGACTAAATGGTAAGTTCCTGAAGAGTTAAGGATTATCCTTTTTTCCTCACCTTTCCTTTCTGTTCTTCACAAGAGTACTGTATTATATGCCTATGCAAATAGTAAAAATGACAGAGCTGAATTGAAATAGTGAATATAAACATAGCCTATCCTCAGAAAGCTTAAAATTAAAAGGAATGATTTGACAAATTCCATAAGAACCTGGCTTTGTCCAAATGGTAACAAAAAGTCTTCAGTCATTTAAAATGTGGTAAAAAATTAAATTTCCTGGTTATTTTATTTGCTGATTTGATAAACACCGCATTGTTACCTTAGTGATTCATGTTTAATATATGAATGTTTTAATATCAGTTATTGATATAATCTAATACCTATGTACTTTATTTATGATTAATTTTTATTTATTGCACTAGGCCCTATGAAAATACAAAGATAAAGGTAATGGACTTTGTCCATAGAATCTAAGCATACAGAAGGAAATTAAGTCATCAACACATATAATTAATACAAGGCAGAATATTGTAAGATGTATGGAAGACTTAAAGCTAGTGACAGTACACCAAGATATCTGAGTTAGGGCCCATAAATGTTATTACAAGTTATTGATGGTTCACAGCTTCTGTTATTTAATTTGTAATATCCATTACAAATTACATGTGTAACATTTGTTACATTCAATCGCAGGTATTTCTGATCATCTCCCTTAATCAAATTTAATTATAAAACTAATTATGTTGTTGTATGAGTGAATAAAAACCCATTGTAAATACATAATTCAAAGCCCTAGGTACATGTTACCTCAATTAATCAACAACAGCCCTCTGAGGTAAATACAATTATCCCTATTTTACAGATGCAGAAAACAAGGCATCGGCCTTGGAATTTCTCAAGGTTATGAGACAATTAAAAATTTGTAAACAAGGATTTAGACAAAAACGAGTATTCCACAGTGAGCACACCCACTTGCCAGGCTGGTGCTTTCCACGGCTCAACGCAACCAGGTGGGAACTACCTATCTACGTTCCTTTCCCGCCAGGGATTAATTTTCTTTTCCCGAGTCCCTGCTGAACTGTTGATTCTCGTGCAGATCCTCTCAAACTCAACGTTCCCACTCCAAAGGACAAGTTGCTATTTAAATCATAGGCAGTTCAAGGTAAATGAGACAGAATCAGATCCTCGGGTAGGCAAAGCTTTGATGGGGTCACGAAATTAAACCTTCCTGGATTACCTCCAAGGGATGGCAGCAGCACTAGGCTCACCCCAGGCAGGCGGCGCTACCCGGGCAGTATCTTCCTCTGACCTCAAGCAGCCTGGGCTTTGCCATCTGCTCCTTTACCCATCACCTGCCGGTTCTGCCTGCACCATCTCCATCCAGCTCCGACCAAACGCCAGGCCCGACGCGCCCCCCACTCCGCGCAGGTCAAGCCCCGGACCCACACGTGGCGAGTCGGCCCCGCCGAGGCAGCCCGTCCCATCCCTAACCCCGCAGGCTACTCACGGTTCCAGTACACCGGGTAGCACTCTCCTTGGGTCACATCCACCTCGTAGAGGCCGCCCCGCACACACACCCGCTCGATGTTCACCAGCTCCTCCATCTCGGGCTCCTGCCCCGCAGTGCGCGGGCAGAAGCCGCAGATGCCATCCTCGTCGTCGTCCTCGGCTGGGGAGGCCGGGCCGCACGCAGGGTCGCCGTCCGAGTCCTCGGCCTGGGGCTGGCCGCCCGCGGCCTGCAGCAGGGTCCGGAAGGCAAGCTCGATGCGCAGAGAGTCGTAGCCGATGAAGGGCTTCCAGGTCTTCTTGTCCTCTTTGTAGAACCAGCGCACCTCCTCCGGGCCCAGCTCCGTCACTACTTCATAGCGGTGCCGGGCGGCCGAGCCCCCCGGCCGGGTTCGCTTCCGCTCCCCGGGACCCCCTCCCGCAGCTCCGCCGCCTCCGGAGTTTGACGGGACCAGCGGCGGCTGCTGCGGTGGGTGCAGCGACGAGGAGCTGCCGCCGCCGCCGCCGCTCTCGCCCTCGCTGTAGTAGCGCAACGAGGAGCCCGACTCGGCCGAGCTGAAGTCATAGTTCTCGTCACTGAGGCAGGGGTCCAGCGCCAGGTGGTGGTTGTGGTCGTCGGCGCCTGGCGTCAAGTGCAGCCCGGGCTCCCCGCGCAGCAGCGCCAGGGGCACCTGGCCGTCGCCTGGGTCCCCGCCGGGCAGGTGCTCGAAGCAGCAGACGCCGCCGCCGAACGCCGGCTCCGCATCTGAGCCGAGCTCCCAGGCGGCGCTGCCGCCCCGGCCGTTATGCTCCGGGCTCCGCGGGGAACCGCGGCCGGGGTAATTCATGGTGTGGAGACACCGCCGGTGGTCCGGCCCCGCGCCGAGCCGTGGCCCCCCACGCTTCCGCTACACATTCAACGCCGCCGCCCTCTCCACCCCGAGTTTTTAATCTTTCAAATCCCGACCCCGGCTGCGGCGGCAGCGGCGGCGGATCCGCCCCCTCCAGGCCCGCGGCAGCCGCAGTCGCGTTCCGCGGCCCGCCCATTGTCACGCAGCCCGACGTAGGCGGCGCTTGACGCCCAGCCCCGCCCCCGGCCGCGCGCGCCGCCCCGGAAGCGCTGGCCCCGCAGGCGCGTTGCGCGAGCCGCGCCCCTTGTCTGCTGCTTGCGGGGTCAGCTAAGGGCGCCGGGTCACCGTTCGAGTACCTCAATTCCTTTTCGTCTCGACCTGTTTAAACTCGGGTTCCCACTTGTGGAATGGCTTAACTTCCTCCCTATGCTTGCCATCTGGATCCTGAGCCCAAGGTGCTTAAACTACAGCTCGACAGGGCCCTAGGGAATTGGATGCTCCTTCCACGCTCATGTGACCTTAATTAAGTCATCTTGCGGCAACAGTTGGACCGTCTCAGTCACCTCGTTCTGGTCCCTCCAGGATTGTCGGCCCACACGAGGTCTGCCACCCCTGTCTTGTGATTCCTAACGTGGGCGTCCCCACTCCCACTCAGGAAACCTGAGTTTAAGCCGCCCTTTATTTGCCACCTCTATTACTGCTTATCTTTCAGTACTTACTACCTGTTTTCTCAACCTCCTGCTAAGGCCTTACCCTAACGGGTACCTAGTCTTTAGGTCTGCTCCTCTCCCACACAGGGATGCACAATTTGATTATCACGACGGTAAATTCAGCCAGTTGCGATGGATCACTAGGCTGAAAGCGCGAAAACTACGTTCTAGATTTAGTATCACTACCTAACCGCAGACAAGTCTATTAATCTCTTTAATGTTGGTTGCCTCATATCAAATGAAGTCATTATTTGACCAGATGATCTCTAAAGTCTCTTTGGTCAATGAAGTTCTGTCACCTTCCAGATTTCTTCCTGTTCCTTATGCATCTCTGATTCTTTAACTCGCTGGACTCTGTGTATTTACATATTTTTTATATATTTACAAATTTTATTAGTCCACATCACCTTGTGTTGTCATTCCAGAGAAAAACAGTCTCCAGCCTCTGTATTCTCATGATCAAATCTTTTTTTTTTTTAACACCACTTGTAGAGAATCAGATTTGCAGGGCAGTTTTTCTTGCTCGTGGGCTCTAACTTGTCAGAGTTAAGACATTTAAAGCAGAATCATCTCTAGCTTGTACAGTGCCTATGTTATAAATTTTGAAAAACAAAAGGCATTTCCTGTGGTCAGATACAGCCCAGGATTGGGATTCATGACTTGGTAAGCAGAGTATTGTCTGGATTTCTGTCCCAATTTGTGCCCTTTGCTGGGTAAACAACCCGCCCACTAGTGCTGCAACCCTCTTAAAAGAATCTGCAAGCAAAGCCCCAACTTCCATTTATACTGCTTTCTCAGTGGCTGTTTTTCAATTTCCTCATCAGTCTTTTTTACTGACATAAGTTTTGATTTATTTTCTACCTGTGAAAACATTCATTGTGCACTGCTTTGATGGTCACCTATGTGCCTGACCCTTCTGTGCTAGGTACCTACTAGAAAGAGAATGGAAGACATTCGGTTTCTCCTTCAAGGACCTTACAGCTGAGTGGGGGATAGAGACAAGTGAACAGATACATTAAATATAGTATGGAAAATACTATAAAGGGAGTTTAAAATAAAGGATATCACTACATTTAAAATAACACTATCCATTTAGGTTCTGGGTGGAACATAATCTGTGTAGCCATTTAGTCAGAAGGGAACCCTAGATTTTTTTCTTGAACTTTCTGAGGGGAGATACCAGTGAGCATTTGTGGGAGCTGAAATTGCTTTTTGTCTTGTTGGAAGTAAGCTGGGGGTAGAAGGACAGTACCAAGTAACTGGTCCCAGGCCAAGAATGAGTAAAAAGATTTTTGAAAGTATAATATCAAATCTGCTTCTTGCATGTGTTTACGTCCTTGTTTTTCCATGAAGCACTGCTCTTCAATTTCCTTTTCTACTTAAAAAGACATCCTTTATCTGATTCTTCCTGCCACTGCTCTTCTAGAGTAGTGCTTTCTAGAGCATCTTTCCAAGTCATATAATCCTGATAGAGGGAGGGGGTCCTCTTTTGCTGTTCCCATCTCTGGAAGAAGTGCCAAGTAGCTCCTCATGATTCTATATCACTAGTGTCACAACTGACAGAGCAGTAGCTGATCTTCCTTGGCTGTAGGTAAAACCTTCTATTGTATTTTAATAATTACATAAGACCAAGTCTCTCACATAAGCCAGATAGATATGATTGAGGCATTTGTGGACAAGTGTTGTAAGAACCAGGTGGATGTGGAACCAAGCCTGGGGAGTTCTTAATGGAGTGGGAGAGAAAAGAGCAAAGCCAACTCATCTGCACTGTAAAAGAAGGAAGCAGTACATTTGCACATCCTTGTATCTCCCTTCCCCATTAGGCACAGGGCAGAGGCTATCTACCAACAAAGTCCATCTTCCTCCCCTACTCTCAAGACTTACATTGTATTGTATCACCTTTCTTTGTTTTTCTCCCTTTAAAGTTGTCCCAGCTCATTTTAATCTGTATGTTAGTAATTAGATGTATGCTTTGTAATTTAGTCTGGGTCAGTAACCCACCCCTGCATTAGAAATAGCTTTGACCAAAGTAAATCATGGAATATTTGCTGTATCTCATGCATAATAAGACATACACTACATTTAAATTTTTATTTTTACTTTTTATTTTTAGGAGCACTATGTATCCAGTTTCTTAAAATGAGAGTGCTTTTTTATTTGGATAAACTTGTATATTTAAATGAAAATGATCATAAGTACAGATGCAGGAATTTAACATTCCAAATACAGAAAAGGATAGGATACAAAGGAGAATTTGTAATATGTTTACTACAGTGAAAGCAGTGAATTATTACAAAAGTAATAATGATGTGGATAGTACTAGAAAAGTTAGCTTTTGACTCACTTGACCACTTCCATTCACCCAATTAGCTATTCATCCTCTCATCTATTCAAAAATTACTTAAGGTAATTTCTAGAAACATATTCAAAGCAACAAATATAAATTGGGGAAAGGAAAAATTGCAACTAGAAAAATAAAGAAGTCAGGGAATAAAACACACTGGGTAAAATCCCATATATTTGTGAAATAGAGATGGACCACAATTTGGCTTTTAGTTTCCTGGCAAATTAGTTAGGTGACCCATAGTATTCATAAGATGAAACAGTTGGTTATTCATATTTGTTGCTTACATGTAATCAAGGAACTAAAACATTTAGCAAAGGGAATTGTTTATTCTCATCTTTAGAATTTTAGTTAATACAATACTTTACAATTGATATTCCTTTCTGAAATGTCTCGGGTAAGTCACAGCTTTTTGTAAAATATTTTGGGGGGAGTAGTGGGAGGAGTAAATTGCCTAAACCCTAGCTAATATAGGAATAGTAATAGACTGACAACAACAAACAAAATAAAAGGCCAAAACTGTAGCAATAAATATATTGACACTGGAGTGAAAATAGAATGGTCAAATAACCTACCGTGTATCTGTGACTATAGAACATCATACAATGAACAGTCAAAAAGAATGTACTGCCATGAAAGAATGTACTGGTACAGAAATATCTTTAAGTTGTATTATTAAGTCAAAACAGCAAATTACAGAAAAATGATCTGTGGTTGGATCTTATTTCAGTGTTTAAAACAAACACACATTCTACATGCTGTATATGTTGACCTACATATAAGGTAAATCATTAGAGTTTGAAGGGATAAGCTGCAAATCACTAAAATAACTACTTCTAGATGATGGGAGGGTAATGAAGCTGGACTTACGTTCTGTATTATTGGAATTTATAGTCTATACTATTGGAATTGTATATGACAAGCATGTATTTGTTCATTACTAGTATGATGAAAAAAATTTTACACTATCAATAGTAAAATAAAACAGAGATGACTATTTATTAGTATTAACCACTCCTACCTGTATTAGAGGAATTTCTTCTTCAAGAAAGTCCTTGTGTTTGTATGATCAAGTTGATTAGCTAGTTGATCAACTAGTTGATTAGCTTATTAGAATAAAACCACTATCTACAGGTGTCATAGAAATCACACACAGGATGCAGACAGACAGGTTCAGTTCTTAATCTTATTAAAGACTGGCTATATAAACTTTGTTTTTTTTGTTTTTTGTTTTAAAGATTTATTTATTTATGCATACAAGCACTGGGGTACAGGGGGTGAGAGAATCCACCAGACAGAGTGGGGAACATCACAGGCAGATCAACCGAAATACACTGCTGAGGGGAGCAGCGGGTGAGGCAGGAGAGGTCTGCCGCACCATGTGGGTCCCCTCCCCAGCCAGGGGCAGGGGTCAAACTCGTGCTGCAGAGGTTGCGGTTTGCTTCATAGTGCGTTGCTTAACCCACTGCGCCACCAGGGAGGGCCCTATATAAACTTTGAATCTGAGATTCGTGATCAGTTACATGAGGGTAATATCAAAACTTGCCTCACTTTGTGTGGTGAGGATTATTTAAGATGAAATGATATATATGAAAGCACCTGTGGGACCTTTTATGGTTGTCATCTGCCATAACTGGAAGCAGATACTCTATGTGATAGATGACTTTACTATATTTCAAAAAGTGTCCCTTTATTTTGCCCTTTTCTCTTTTTATTAAGAGAATATCAATGGTATTCAATAACTCAAGTATCATATTTACTTATATTTCAACTAGCCCTGTGACTCCTCAGTTACTTAACCTTGTTCTTCTCAGAACTCTTAGCCAATCTACACAGAGGTCAAGGAAACAGCTGTAACTACTCATATCCTCTTCTCTGGAGCTGCTCATAAAACCTCTTTGGCTTTGTTACCTTACCATAACTTGGTGGAGAAGTCATAGACATGAATTTTATGTCATATGGCATCCTTGTTGCAACTTTGCCCTCTCCTTTACTTAATTCCAGTGGCACAACCCATAGGGTTAAGAACTAAATGTAACCCACTCTTCGATTGGTTTTGAAATCTTCTTTTGAGGAGTCCAGGGACCCATGAGTTTTTTGGTACCTACACATTTTTATTTTCCTCCAAGATCATGAAAACTATGAGATACTCTATTAGAGCTAAATGGATTTCATCTTTAGTGAAATGTTCTTAGAGCTTTCTGATTTGAAGACTTAGTATTATGAGTCAAGGAGGAAAACACAGAATTCATTGCTTTAATTCTTAAGGAGAAAAAAGACAAATATAATTTTATTTTCAGCCCTGTAAATATGGTCAGGCAATATTTTCCTATGTGTAAAATGAAAGACAATTGAAGTGATCTCTCAAGAAGTGTCAGCTATTAAGGGAAACTGACAAAGATCAACTCAAATAAATAAATATGTATTGAATGCCTAGTAAATGTGAACTAAGCACTGTATGAGGGATAGAACTAATCATCCACTGGGAAAAACCAACAAATATAGTTACAAAGTTGAAAGTTGAAGAAGGCTTTTAAAGGTACTGTTGTAATACTTTATGCCAGGGTGAAGATGGGGACATTAAGTCACAGAAAGAGATGCCTAGAGCAGAACCTCAAAGATAAAAGATAGCTGATAAGAGAGTGAAGGTATGGTGCAAAAGAATATTAACATAGAATTATGTACATACATACTGACCCAGAGTTTGAAGAATTGGATGATAAACAGTGGGGTAGGAGAGATAAGCAAATATAGGTTATTAGAAAACCCAAACAATATAAGCAACAATTATCTAGATAATGCAGATATATAATGGAGTTTTTAAAAGTGAAGTTATTGTATATGACTGTCTTTGAGAGGATCACATCAAATTCTATTTAAATAGTGAATTTAGGGGCCTCCCTGGTGGCGCAGTGGGTTAAGCAACACACTATGAAGCAAACCGCAGCCACTGCAGCACAAGTTCGATCCCTGCTGCCGGCCAGGGAGGGGACCCACATGGTGTGGCAGACCTCTCCTGCTGTGCCCGCTGCTCCCCTCAGCAGTGTACTTTTGTTGATCTGCCTGTTCTGCTCCCTGCTCTCTGTGGTGAATCCTCTCACCACCACCCTCCCACACCTCTGGCCTGTACCCCAGTGCTTGTATGCATAAATAAAATAAATCTTTTTTAAAAAATAGTGAATTTAAGTGCCACTTAAGTGAAATATGACCTTCAGAGATTTTAAAAATATTTCCTGTTGTCTCCAAGTGGATAGTTAGCTTCTACTCACAACTTGTTCTATCCATGATAATAATAATTTTGCCCGCCATGTTGCTTTTCTCCTTCTCTGGCTCCATTCTATCTACATATGTGCCTTTTATGGCTTCCAAGTGGATTGAAGAAAACTTGCTATTGCTGTGTAAATGGTGCTGTCTCCTACTGATATTGGTGGTGGCTTTACTAAGGTGCTGTGTTCTAACTTTCCTTAAGTCTCTATCATCCAGCTGTCAAAGCAGTGCAGGTTAAGTTAGAAGGAGGGGAGAGTCCTTTTTCTCATTCTGAGTACAATTTTCATCTAGAACCTAGAATTCCAGTGCTCTGCCAAGAATCACACATCTCGCCCTTCAACCTCTCCCCTCAATTTCCAATGCCCTGGGACAACTCTGAACTCTTCATTTTCTCCCTGCCCCCCCCCCCAAAAAAAACCCAAAACATAAAGCCTCAGAGTTAAAATTTGGGGTCAACTAGCACAGGGGTCAATAACACAGTAGCAAGTTCAAACATCTTCATAGCCTCTCCCCTCTCCCATCCATAAGGAAAAAGATAACTGGATAACCCAGTAAGATAACTATTAATGCAGTAAACTCCAAATAGTTTATCAGATGGGTGAAGACAGAAGGGGTCAAGACTCTTAAGGCCAGTCAGTGTTGGTGTAATTAACTTTGTCAATAATGATGTAATACTACAACTAGAAAATCCTGGGTACTCTTATATGAATTCAATAGAAAAAAGGGTGAGCAGAGAGTGAAAGGGAAAGCTTCCAAAAAGTGATTCTAGATACAAATTATGTGAAATACAAAGCTGTGGTGCTATCAATGAAACTATAAACATTTGGATTTCCTAAATGGATCCTAAAGTTCATATCATCAATAAGCTGTAAAATAATTGTTATAACTGACATGAGATTACAAACTTTAATGGATAGAGAGATCATCTTCATACGTTGAAAAAATTAAGCCCCTATCAGAAAACTGGGCAGAAGTTATGAATAAAAAAAATCAGCATAAGAGGAAACTAAATGGAAAAAAATGAATGAAAAATAGTATAAAAAGTTTATCTGGCTCATTAACAAAAATTATAAAGTAAAAAATAATTGTGTGCTACAAAGTTTATTTGCACTAGATCACAGAGGAACCCTGAAAGTCACATTCATAAAGTATATTCTGTGCTTAATAGGAAGACATTGACAGATATATATTTTTTTAAGCGGGAAAGTGACATCATCTTAGTCCCCTCTAACTTTTTTAAAAGGAAGGGTAGTCAGTGGGTGTAGGATGATTCAAGAAGATGAGATTGCCTACATAGTTGTACAAATGAGGGAAAAGTTCTAGAAATGGGCTGGGTAGGCATGTTGGGATCTAGCTTAGGAAAAACCCATGAGAAAAGGTTTAATTATGCACTGACAACTTCCATCCATTATTCTGTCTCTCAGTAGGCATTGCTGCCTGATAAGTGATGCTAATGTACCATGAGACTTTATAAAATTATATCGTACAAGTATAGTTCACAATTCATTTTTCATATAGAACAGAGGTATCCTTTTAAAGAAATTTTGTCTTTGTACAAAAAATAGGGGCATTGAAATTAATAATTAGGGGATTTCTAATTTCAGAAATTGCTTCCCCCACCCCAATAATTGCTATGACATACGAGTAAGAATTTTTTCAACCTCCTTAAAACAGCTATGCCATTCATTTTTAATGATCTTGCTTCATTGCAAAGATAGCCTACTGTAATGAGGCTCCTTTAAGTTTGGCTTTACTCCAAGGACAAAAAGTTTTCTGAAACATTTTTTAAAAATATTGCAACCTTCTTAGAAGATGTCTTTTCCCAAATGACCATAAATGTTTCCTTCTTTCAAAGAAATAATTGAAGAGCAATTCTGTTTAATTGGCAATAACATTGAGCAAAGCCCCATTTTTTCTGTCCAGATTTTCACTGTTTACCTTTTGTGTTTTAACAACGTTCTTCAGAGATTACTGAGGATAGGATGATGCAACGAAGTTTTACCCTTTCCCCAACTGAGGCCTACAGTCACCCAGGCCACCAAATGTACTCCAAATAAAAAATGGCTATTTTTTATTTTTATTACTGCGTGGAAGAATTTTTCAGGCAAAGCAGTAGGTTTGAAAAAAAAAAAAAAAAAAAACAATATTTGGGCTATAGTAACTTTTTCTCTTTATAGGTGGGTGAGGTAGGCCCCGTTAGGCTTCTCTGTTCTTAGTGGTATTCTTCACAGAAATAGAAGGAGAGGTAGTTGGAAATACTGAGATCAGGGAAAACATGTATGTTTCCAGAGGCAGCAGTCTGTAGAATGAGGGCATGGAATATATAAGGGATGAGACATTAGCGAATCTGGATTCTAGTTTCAGGTCTGCCACTGACTAGACATGTGACCTCTGACATAGGGGCTGTCTTTTCTCACTTGTGATCTGAAGAAATTGAATTAAGGTCATTTCTTTTTTTTTTTTTTTTAAAGATTTATTTATTTATGCATACAAGCACTGGGGTACAGGCCAGAGGTGTGGGGGCAGTGAGAGGATTCACCACAGAGAGCAGGG